>JAPKLW010000030.1:417228-487530 GCA_026898455.1 Plectranthus barbatus | reverse complement strand
TTTTTAATTATATTCTAGGAATTGAATACATATAATTTAATTATAATAGTAAAACCACTTTTATTTTATTATATATCAGTTTTATTCCATTTATTAAGTTTTTAGTTTAGTTTAGCTTTTTTATTTGAATTTTCACGATTTAATTTCTTTTCTAGAAGATATGAACAAGACATAAAATTACATGATTTAATTTTTATTGTCTAAATAAATATTCTATATATATATATAATTATATATATTCGTTAATGATTAATTATCTTATAATAATTTATTTTATTTTAAATTAATAAAGAGGTCAAACTTCAAATTTGGTAAGTATATTGGTAGTATTTGAAAAGAATAAAATTTGTGATAAAAAGGAATATATATTAATTATATTATAATAACTTATTCCATTGAATTTAATAAAGGGATCAAATTGTAAATTTGATAAATATATTGATAGTAATTGAAAAGTATAAAAAGTTGAAAATAGAAAGAATATGTTGACAATAATCTTTTGGATTTGAATTTGGTATTTTGGGTTGGAGATAAATTACTGTTTGATTTAATATTTACTGTATTTTGGATTTGAGTTTGATATTTCGGGTTGGAGATGGCCTAAAACGGCGTGCAAACAAAGAATGATGGGAATAAAATAACTGGAAAGTTGCAGCAGCAAAGTGCAGAGTTTGATTGAAGAGCTGGCATTGTGGGCCCATTTTGTCAAATGTTAATTATTTATAATAACTAATTTTATAATGCACATAATAAAGAATGACTTCACATGAACAAATTCAAGAGAAATGGCCAAAAACGTACAAATATTTTGCACTCAAATATGTTTAATGATCATATTAGAAAAATAGTCTTATGATGTTCAAATCATTACGTAAAACACATATTCAAATATTTAATCTCAATCATTATAAATGAAAATTAATAAACTTGTGTAAATTTGATTGATTGCTTAGTCGCAGCCAAATCTTTTAATAAAATTATTAACTTTTAATGAAATTTGGGTCGCACATGCCTAGATCCGAATAACACACAAATAATACACTTTTTTAAAATTAGGATCAAATATTGTTAGAATTGGGTTGTGCACGGTTCATTAAATTTGCCATTTTTTAGAGTCACGCACAATATTTAGTTTTTAAATTATTTTTTAACATCTCAACTTATAATAAATATTATATTTTAGAATTAAAAAAATACTAACAAATAACTGAATTTAGAAAATTTGTACTTCGAACTTTTTTTTTAAAAAAAATGTTCATAAGAGTGGCCAAACTCATCATATATGATAGTAAAAAAAAATCATTTTTTTTCCCTTCGCTGGGGGTGTAGTGGTTAAAGCACCTTGCCTGTAACTGAGAGGTCACAGGTTCGAGCTTTCAGAGGGACATCTGAATGTGTGAATATCAGACTAATGTACACTTATTCCAAAAAAAAAAAAAATGTCTTTTAGTCCCTTTCTCACGCCTCGGCGGTGAAAGTGTCTTGTTTACAATCAATAAGTTATAAATTCAGTTCAAGATATATAGGGGTGGAGGCAGACTTGAAGTACTGTACATCTCGTTCAATCGAGTTTTATAATTTCTTTTTAAAATGTAATGAAAAAAAAAATGCAGCTGCCCGTGGGGGCGGCAGCCCCACCCAACCCAAAGCTGGTTTCGCCAGTAGTTCAGGATTCCTTGAAGACATTTAGGTGTATAATTTTAAATATATTCATTTATATTTAAAAAATTACATCTTTTGTGATATAGCCTATTTTGTCATACCAGTAACTAACCCTATAATTAATTAGCAAACACAGAGAAAACAAATGAATAATTTGTTAAACAATGAAAGCTTACAAATTTATGAATCATAATGGGTCAGTAATATAAATATATACATACATATTTCATGCATGCTTTCTTGTGTCGTTAACCAGACTGCATATTCTATCCTGATCCAGACAACCATCTGCAACCATATGCAAATGTCCAAGGAATTCGTAATTATTATTATAAATCCAGATCATAAAAATAAAAATATTATATTACATTTAAGGCTGCTGATTAAATAATGCATTTCAGCTTTTTGAATATTGTATTGAGTTCTTTCTTGTTACACTTTAATTATTAATGAGAAAAATATTTGCAGACAACTAAGACTACAAATAACAGCGACCACATTTATTGTGGTCGCATGCCACATCAGCATATTTAAGATTAAAAAATTCAAAAAATTGTCTCTTTCCCCTTTATTATGGTCGACCAGGAACCGAAGCAACCTCTTGAGGTTGGTGGGCCCCACCATTATTTTATTTAATTCTTCATTTATTGTCATATAAGTGATTGACATTTGTCATTTTTTTATAGATGTATTAGTTTTGTTTAAATATAACAATAAAATCAATATATCTTTTATATAATATAATAAAAATAAATAAATATTATACCAAAATTCATAATTTTTAATTCTCTACACATAGAGACTAATTTTGATATGCATATTTTTTATTATTAAATTAATGTATATGTATATATATAAAATCAAATAGGATAAATGTTTGCTTAGGAAACCAATCATTTATTTCTATTTTAAAAATTAACTGATAAATTTATTATTTGATTAGTGTTTTGTAGTTAGATTAACGTAGAAAGAAACTCAATTTTTTATTTACATAATTTGAAGTGGGTTAATTTCTTAAAAGGTTACTAAACTATGTTATTGTATTGTTATTTCCCAGTAGGTATATTTTCTTATAATCTATGTCAATCTTATTTTAATAATTGTTTTATAATATATATATATATATATATATATATGTTAGATTTGATATTTCTTTTTATGTACTTTATTTATTAAATTGTATTTCTATTGTTGTCGTATTTCATGCCATGTAATTTTATTTCAAGTACTTGTGTTGTTTTATGCAATGTATTTTTATTTCTTAGTAGTTATATTTTTTATGTAATCTATGTCAATTTTATTTTAATAATTGCTTTATAATGTGGTTGGATGGTTGAGTGGTCATGGATAAATTTGACAAAATATTATGGTTGGGTTGGAGTGATGTGGAAGTGAGAGAAAGTAATAAAATATAATAAAGGTTTGATGGTTTGGTGGTTGGGCTGGTTGCTGATAAACATAATCTAATATAATATTATAAATGGAGATCCTCAAAATCGCGATAGTTTGGTCCTAAATTCATAATTTCAAGAGATTTCATTGATTTAATTTTGCAAATATCGATGAGGGTTTTACTGCACCAAGTTAGAATATATAATTACGATTGCAAAACCTATTTCATGAGATTTCATTAATTTAATTTTGCAAAAATCGACGAGTGTTTACTACACCGAGTTAGAATATATAATTTCGATTGTAAAACACTAAATTAAGTCACAAAAAAATTGGAACTTAGACAACTATTTAATGAAAATCAATAAAAGTAATACTGAAATATGAAGTTGCAACCTTTTGGATTAGAATTCATGACGGAATTTTCCATCGGGAATCATATAATATTCCGTCACTAAACTCGTTTTGCGAGGATTTGCAATGGATTTTTTTCCTTCGCAAAAGTCCTCGTCGCTAAATAATTGACGACGGAATATTAAATCCATCGCAAAAATTCGTAATGGAATTTTTCGTCGCGAATTTTTTTTTTCCAAAAAAAATAAATTTCTGTTATTTTGTATGAACCGGTTATTAATCGGTCAATCATCGCGAAACAGTCTGGTCCACTTTGAAATTTGGTGGTTGCGTCTGCAAGGTTTCGAACTCAAGACCTCCCGCACTCAACCCCTACATGTTATCGCTAGACCAAATATATTCATCAATTTTTATATATTTTAGAAAAAATATATATAAAATATCGCTAATTAGCGACGGAATTGAGATGGAATTTTCCATTATCGTCACAAAGATTTAGCCACAGAATTTTCTATCGCCAGTCTGTCACGAAATAGTGACCCTTTTTTCATTCCATTTCCGTCGTGAATTTCAAATTTTCTTGTAGTGTTTCTGACTTGAATCGAGAGAGTGGGAAAGAAAGAATTATACTTATTTCTTAGGAGAATTGTCAATCTAGGACCCAAAAGATAGTTTAATTATCAAATCAAGACCCAAAAGATGAATTGTCAATTCAGGACCCGAAAGATCAAACAATTCTCAATCCAGGACCTGATATTGAGGTCCTGGATTGAGAATTGTATGATCTTTCGGGTCCTGGATTGAGAATTTTTGATATCTTTCAAATCCTAAATTGAGAATTAATCTTTCGGGTCCTGAATCGATAATTAAAGTATCTTTCGGGTCCTAGATCAATAAAACTCCAAGTTCTTAATAAAGCATGCATGGTTTATTAATTGTTTGTCAACAGAAATAAAAGCTAACTGCCACAATTTATTATTATTAAAGATATATTTTCCATAAAATTAATGAAATAAATGTTTTAGAGCAGGGTAGCAGTGGTAGATAGTTGAAAAAAATTAATTTCTGATCTAAAAAAAAAAATACAATTACCGAATTGCACCTTCAATTAATGGATTGATAGTGATAGTCGCATTTGGAATTCTGTTATTCAAAAGTTTTTATAATTGAGTTAATTTTGATGCGGTGACCCAAAAATCGGTGCCCCTAGGTGTTTATTAATCAGTGATTGGGGTCTACTAATTCGATAAACATGTAATCGGCCCAAAAAACTGGTTCTTTTCTTGTTTTGCCTAGGCGCCGCCTAGGTGGGCTAGGTGGTTCGATTAATTGGATTAGTCGGCAGATTAATGGGATTAATCGGAAAAAAATTGGTTTGGTTAAATTTTAATTGCAAAATTAAATTTGAAAACTTAATTAAGAAAATATAAATTTAAAAAATATTTTTTTAAAAAATTAAAACTAGAACCCTAATTATAATTTATCCCAAATCAAAAAATAATCTTCATGTTGCCCTCTCTTCCCCGTTCGTATGCACACACCTTTGGACCGCTGGACGCGATTCTCCACCACCGGCCACCAGACAATAACAATAATTGGCCTCATTTTTCTTTTTCTTTTTTGTCTTGTTAACATGCTCTTATCTCATGACTTGAAAATTTGTTAGGAATGTCGATTAGCTTAGTGCTGTTCAAATTTAGTGTATAAAAAAAATGCTAGTGTATTTTTTATATATTACTTGAAATATATTTAAAGTAAAAACACGTAAACCACTTAGGCCCTACCTAAGCGCCAAGCCCGACTATTTTACGACATTACTTGGATGCTATGTTCAAATTTACTAATAATTACTGCAAAATCAAGTACTAAATAAATAAATATCTCATTATTATAAAGTAGTCGGACTAATATCCATATTTAATATGGAATATTTAACAAATTGGACGTTGTTGAAAATAAAAGTTTATTGGAAAAATTATTTATTTTGTCTTTAACTACTCGCTGAAATGCAATAAAAATCTATAAATGTATTAAAGTAAAAAAAACTTAAAAAGTTACACTTATTAATTATTGTTCCTCTAAAATCTATCACATTAACATTAATATCGTTTTTTATAATTTATTTTAATTTATCAATTTATCCATATTTCATCTCATTATTATTAACTTATTTCATACTATTTTCAGAATAATAATTGAAAATTATAATTTTTATTCAAAAATTTCAGTTAATTTCATAAAATAATAAAATATTATTTAGTACGTGTTAAATAACGTCTGTAAAAAAACTAAGGGTAAATAGGGGAAAATACCCTAAACTATTGACGTTTTCGGAAAAATACCTCAATCTATTTCCATAATTTAAAAATATCATAATATTTACTTTCATTTATGAATTATACCCTGATCTATTAGTATTTTGGAAAAATACCCCAATGTATTATTATTAGTTAAAAATACCTCAATCTTTAATTTCGTTTATGAATTATACCAAAACGAGAAATATTATTGTCTCATACAAAGATGGCAGTCAAAACAACTATCATCGTTCTTGCTAAATTTAATGTACTAAACAATCAATATTTGTTATATATTCAAATGCATTTATCTTTAGAAAAGTATTTAAACTTTCATGTTCTGCTTTTTTTTTTTTTGTTTCCTCCGGTTGATTGAATTCCTTTTTTTTTCTCGATGCGTGTTTTGACGTGTGATATTGTATCGAAAAGACTGCGTCTTTGTTTGGATTGGACGTTACACCAATCGAAGGAAATAAAAAAAAGAATAGACATGCAATTTAAATACTTTTCAGATTATATAGCAAATATTGATTGTTTAATGCATTAAACTTAATACGAACAAAGATAGTTGTTTTGATTGTCATCGTTGTGTGAGTCAATAATATATATTTCTCGTTTTGGTAAAGATTGTGGTATTTTTAACTAATAATAATATATTGGGGTATTTTCCCAAAATATCAATAGATTGTGGTATAATTCATAAATGAAAGTAAAGATTGAGGTATTTTTAACTTATAAAAATAGATTGGGGTATTTTTCCGAAAAGATCAATAATTTAAGATATTTTCCCCAAAAACTAATTACTCCATTAGTTATATAGATAATAATTCGTCTCATCTAACCAAACTAGGGGTCTCATTCAACTCATCTCATTTCTTTCGCATTCGGCAATGACACACCACTCTACTCTAGTGATGGCCAAACCGAACCGGAACCGGCTGAACCGGCCCGGAACCGGCCCGCCGGTTCCACGGTTCCGAACCGGAACCGTAACCGGCTACAGAAGGGCCGGTTCAGGTTCAAGTTTTGCCCGAACCAGAACCGGCGGTTCCGGTTCCGAACCGGCGAATTTTTTTTTAAAATTCGAAAATCGACGAATCAGAGAGCGCCACGTGTCACTGAAAATATAAAAAAAATAATAAAAAAAAAAATTCCGAACCGCCGGTTCCGAACCGAAACCGGAACCTTACCCTCCTCTAGCCGGGCCGGTTCCGGTTCCATTTATCCGGGAACCGGAACCGGCGGTTCCGAACCGGAACCGGCCCGGAACCGGCCCGGGGCCATCACTACTCTACTCCCCCCACTTAATCAATTCTCCCTCCCCAAAATTTATTATTTCAGTCACAAATTTTGGGGGAAAAAAAAAAATCAACTATGGCTTTCTCTTCAGCGATTACGTTTACTCCACATGTTTGCTTGCCGAGGGCCACTCGTCCAATGCTCCGCCGCACAATTCGATGCTCCGCCGCGTCAATCTCGCCTAAATTTGACCTCAAGACGTATTGGACGTCTCTGATCAAAGATATTGATGAGAAACTCGACGAGGCCATACCTGTGAAGTACCCGCAGCAGATCTACGAAGCAATGCGCTATTCCGTGCTGGCGAAAGGCGCGAAGAGATCACCGCCGGTCATGTGCGTCGCCGCCTGTGAGCTTTTTGGCGGAAACCGCCTCGCAGCTTTCCCCACCGCCTGCGCTCTTGAAATGGTTTGTTTTTCTAATTTTTTTTGGACAAAACATTCTGTTATTTTTTTTACCTTTTGTGTTCACTCATCACAATGTTTAAGTCTTCCAATGTTATTGGGTTCTTAATTAGGGTTGAGGTACTTCATTGAAATGTGCTGATTACGTTGACTGTAGAAAACTGTATATTTTAAAAACTTTTGATCTCAAAAGTCATCAATTGGGCGTTGGACTAAATGCAGTTTTCTACTTCAGATTTCAATACTACCTTATGCAGTTATGCTTATTGGTGCAATGGCTAATAAAACAGCTGCTCCATGGCTGTTGATAGGTTTAATCTAGATATCTGTCGCCTCTCGGACATTGGAAAGTTGGGCCTTTTTTACTTATTAACTCGGAATAAGATTCTGTATTTTAGCCTTCTACTTAATTGTTTATGTATTTGACATATCTCTAATCTTAAGAAAGATGATGATTTGCTTCAATTACATAGTTTATTTTAACCTTGCATTCCATCATAGAAAGCTTTGAGGCCTTGTGAAGTGTGAAACTGGAGAATTTGCATCTTTAAATCTTGCAATTGGGAATCTGCACTACATCACTTTTTTCTCGTGTCAATGTCAGTATTGCTAGCTTGCACCATCATTTAAATATGATCTAAGTCTCAATCTGTGATCTTCAAACTTCTGCGTTAATATGTGTTTCAACTGATTTGCTTTATTGTCTGTGGCAACATTTTATGTGCTTTACTTTGCTTGTACATTTGCACTAGGCAATCAAAGAAACCTAACCCTTAAATGAATATAACAAAAACATTCTAGGTAAGAACAGTCTAGATGCTGGCAACCATCAGAGTTACATTTCTCTCCAAGTTGCAGCAATCAAGATGTTGTGGTTAAATTTGTTCACTCAATCCTTACCATATACGTGCCATTGAACATTAGGTCCATGCTGCTTCATTAATACACGACGACTTGCCCTGCATGGACGATGATCCATCTAGAAGGGGCCAGCCCTCCAACCACACGATATTTGGTGAGGACATGGCAATATTAGCAGGGGATGCATTGTTCCCCCTCGGTTTCCAGCACATTGTTTCCCATACACCCAAAGATCTTGTCCCCGAAGCTCGCCTCCTTCGGGTCATCGCAGAGATTGCAAGAGCCGTGGGATCCACCGGCATGGCTGCGGGTCAGTTTCTTGACCTCGAGGGTGGACCCAATGCAGTTGATTTAGTACAAGAGAAGAAGTTCGGTGAAATGGGTCAGTGCTCTGCTGTTTGCGGAGGCCTCCTGGGCGGCGCCTCGGATGATGAGATCGAGCATTTGAGGAAATATGGCCGCGCTGTAGGTGTTCTGTATCAGGTGGTGGATGACATTCGGGATGCGCAGTCGGAGGATGAGAGCCGTCGGAATGGTAAGAGCTATGTATCTGTGTATGGAGTTGAGAAAGCAAAGGAGGTGGCTGAGGATCTGAGGTCCCAGGCTAACCAAGAGTTGGATAAATTGGACAAATATGGTGACATGGTTTTACCACTATATAGCTTCGTCGATTATGCTGCTGATAGGGGTTTTAAGCTTTGAGAAATCAGTTCAATCCACTTTTGCTTGCATCTAATCGATAAGTTGAGGAGAGGGAGGAATCATCCCGCACTTGTTTGTATTGAAATATTTGGGACAATAGATATAGGTGTTTGACATGTCACACTTAATACGTTGCCTCCAGCACTTAATAGAGTATCATATGCTGCAAGTGGTACAAGGTTTTTTTTTTTTTTTTTTTCTAATTTTATTTTAAGTTTTATCAATTCAGGACTCAAAAGATAGTTTAATTATCGATTCAGAATCCGAAAGATTAATTCTTAATTCAGGACTTGAAAGATCACAAAAATTCTCAATTCATGATTCAAAAGATGAAATAATTCTCAGTTCAAGAGAATTGTTTGATCTTTCGAATCTTGGATTGACAAATTATTTTTCGGGTCGATAATTAAATTATCTTTTAGGTCATGAATTGATAATTTTTCAATATATTTTTAAGGGTCTAAGTTGCGGTTGCTGACAGACAAAATGTTCAATTATATACGGAATTATTTGTGTTTTTATTGAATTTATTTTAAGTTATTCGAGTGTTTAAATAAATATTCAAATAGTTTAAAACTAAGCAAATATATCTCACACTATGTTTTCAATCAATAATAGCTGATTGCATTGTCGAATTTAGAGGAGGGATCATGTAAAAAAAATCATAATGTGAGAAAAAAGAATGAATCATGTTCATCAAATCTAAAAAAATTAATGATTGATATTGAATCAAGCAACAACTAAATTGCAATCAAGCAACAAAATAATCAAGCAACTACTAAACACAATCAAGCAACATTGCAATCAAGCAACGATCTGAATGCAATCAAGCAATGCCGTGAATGCAATCAAACATCTTTCTCACTTTCTCACGTTAAGAGTTTTCTCACTGGATCCGCTCCCGATTTAAATGTTCAATGTTCAGTATGATGATTTATTGTGTTGGAATTAAATTTTTGACAATACAATCAATTTTTTGTAAATTGGATAGATATAGTTTGAATATATTTACATAATTTTAAATAGTCTGAATATTTATTTAAATATTTGAATAATTTGAAATAAATTTGAAAATATACATAAATATTTTTTTTAAAGATATATGAATTTGATGATATAGATATACTACAACACATTTCTTATCCGAGCCCAGCCTCGTATGATTTTATTTGGGCCAAACATTATGATCGATCTTACACTAGTTTTGTAACTGTAAATGACTCATCACGATTCCTATCATTGAAGAAACTTCCAGATTGGAAGACACGTAGTCTGCAATTTTTCTTTTTCTCTCTTTTATTTGGCATATATTTATATTTAGGCATTATGTACTCACACAATCAGTATAAAGCATATTAAAATATATATATATATATATAGAGTTGTGTTCATTTCCGAACTAAGTACTGTGAATGAACAATGAACTAAATATTAACCATAGATTTAAATAATCCAGCGGTTGATATGATGACATGTGTCAAATGAAATTTCTTTTTTAATATCATTAAAGGGTATTATAGGTAATGTATGTATTTTATTATTATGGTCGGTTATTATTATTAGGTAGTAAATATTATTATATTTTATAGTAGATTTGATAATTATGGTAATTACCTAATTTTTTGGGATTTAATTTATTTAGCTTCTTTTAGGGTTCAATTAATTTGTTAATTCACCCTCTCCTTCACGATCGTCCACCCTCTCCCTCATGATCGTCCACCCTCTCCCTCACCATCGTCCGGCCACCAGCCCTCTCCCTCACCATCGTCCGGCCACCAGCCATGGCTCTCCCTCACCGACGTCGTCGCAAATGCCGGCAAACACGCCGGCTGTATCTCTGCACGGCGAGTCAGTCGAGCCCGCCACCCTTCGTCAATCGCGCAAAACACCGCTAGGCCAGGAACGCGCAGATCTGCGCTTGGACACACTCCCCGTCGCCGGTCTGAAACCGGACGGCCACCATTCTCCCACTTATTCAGTCGCCGGCACCGGCATCGCTCAGGCAGAGGGAACGCCGTCGAGTGAGAATCTCAACCATCGAAGAAGTCGGACGTGAACTGTCAAAGATTTTATTTTATTTTCTGTCATATGCGATTATCATTTTTATTTTATGTGAGTGTCATTATTTATGAATAAATGTATCATTCTTTAAATCCAACTGACACTTGGTGGATCGCCTTCACGTCTAGATTTTATTTTTTTTCTGTCATATGCGATTGTCATTTTTATTTTATGTGAGTGTCATTTTTTATGAATATATGTATCATTCTTCGAATCCGGCTGACACTTGGTGGATCGCCTTCACGTCTAGATTTTATTATTTTTGTGTCATATGCGATTGTCATTTTTATTTTATGTGAGTGTCATTATTTATTAATAAATGTATCATTCTTCGAATCCCTGTTTAACGAATAATTTAAATTGTTTATACATTTAATGATAATATATTACTGGAAGTTGAGAGAATAACCTTATAATGACACACAAAGTCATAAACAATGACACACAAAGCAATAAACAATGATAACGATTAACTTAAGATTATGGAATAAATCGTGGTGCATTTTCTCTTTCCAATTTATTTGATAATAATGGAAAAAATCATTAATGACAACCAACAAATATGCTAAATATTCGATTAAATTTGTCTAGATTGTGAGTTGATCCTAATTGGTAACTGTCCCCATAAATTTCGACTTTCAGTTTTTAATTGTGCGGTTTTTTTTTTTTTTTTTTTTTTTTTTCCGTTTATGCCCTTTAAATGACAAAAACTAGCCTATTTAATGATAGACGGAAAGATTTAATCTGGAACGTAGATGTAAAAAATGAATGGCCAGATTTAGTTCTCTGTTCATTCACAGACACTTGTTCAGCCTAGATCACTCCCCTATATATATATATATATATATATATATATAATATGGGTATATTATCGGGCTTATGAACAAATTAGAGTGTACAAGTCCAGGTTCATTGTACCTGAATGCATGTCCAGGTTAATTGAACACATCCCTCGTTGATGAACTGCTGTATGGGTACTTGACATTTATAGCCAATTAAATCCTACAAACAACCTTATACTACCACCAAAATTAAACACTGTATTCTTATCTAGTTTTTAACTTCAAATCCAAAATAAATAATCTAAATATAACATCCTATATAATTGTATTTTTTTAAATAAGGAAGTTTGGAATTGGAGCAGGGTAAGATTGGAAATGGGAGCGGCGCATGATAGAGAGGAGCGGCATGGAGTCGGCGGTGCGCTGTCAGCGATGATTTTCCCACGTTCAATGTTTGGTTCCCCAACAAATATGTCCCTTAAAATTCCCATTATTTTACATTATCATTATCAACAACATTAGTAAAAACCTAAAACCTCCCCATCATTTTCAAACCAAATCTTAATCTGCCCCTTCCAATTCCCAAACGCCAATTTCATAACCTCGCCACGTCACCATTCAACCACGCTTCCACCTCATTTTCACGCCCCACGAGGATCACGCTTTTCATCCACGCTTTCTACTTCCAATAAAACACCACCACAATAAAAATAATAATCATCAAATTATAATTGTATGAATATTGTTTCACTATATTGATTTAGATAATACCTTCTCGACTCTTCATTCACGGCGGAAATTGAAGTCAATTATATGCCAATAATGAATAATCTCCCGAAAATTTTTGATTTTTATCATTGTAGGAGTTATTATCTAGGGAGGGCACACATGTGATAAAACAATCAATTCAAACATTATTAAAGTAGTATAATTAAGGTTACAATACGTTATGAACAGCTAATAAATAATATACATTTTAGATTCGGTATTTCTTGTACATACATTAATAATTAATTACAGTTATGTGGCGTATATGACTCAAAATAAAGTATAATTTTATTTCATGATTATCACCTTTTCCTTTTTATGAATTTGACTTGACAATAGGCATATCAAGCATGTTTCATAAAAAAGACTGTTTAGACTTTAAACCAATAAATAAACAAAATAAACATGATATATATAGAAAGTAGGGGTGACAATTTTTTATGTAATATGAATTTGTAAAATAATAATAAGTTAGTATTGAGTTTAATTTGGTTGGTGTGACCTAATAAGTATACGAAATTTTCATATAGGATCCTGTTATTCATAATATATTGTTTTTTTGTGTCGTGTTTATGTTACCCATTAAAAAATAAAAAATAATATTATTAATTTATTATTACTACTTCTTTATTATTTATCAACCTAAATTAACACTTCTGATTGGTCAATAATGTTATCAGATCAAGTTTTTAATTTAACAGGTCAATATCATATTCATGTCATGTTCATGCTATGTTCGTGTTTGGGACTTAATGGGTCGTCTCGTATTCGTATCAAACCTTAAATGGGTTATATCATTATTGTTGAATATATATTTAATATATTCCATATTTATGTATATCTTTTAGATATGTTTTTCTAGTTTATCTAAAATATTGTTATCATTGTATACTCTATATATTGCTTACCATTTCAAATTAAGTAAATAAACAATATTAAGTTATCACATGATATCAGCTTTCCTTGGCTCGAAACCCTAGTCATTTTTTCCGCCACACACAATTTTTTCCAGCCTCTCCACGACGTCGTTCTTCTTCCTCGATCCATGGCTGACCATACAATTATTGTATCGATACAATAATAATCCAACACCACGAGGAACCAATTTTAATAAGAATATTAAGTTGTGTTGAAAGATGTAAACACGAAACTTTCAATCTCATAGTGTCCTACTCCATTACTATTACTAGACCATCTCATATGAATAAAAGAGAATGAGAAAACTCTCTTTTACAAATCTACAATGGAACAATCCCATATTTTAAAAAATAAAAATAAAAAACTCTTAACTTGGTATAAACCAAGATTATTTTATATTTTGTACATTAAAAATCTGGAGATGAGAGCCCACGGAATAAAACATGGTTTAAACCTTTTTCGATACCCATCAAATTATATTTTAATTGCTGGAATTAGGTCAACTTTTTTCCTGACTCCAATAAGCAAATATTAAACAAAGATAGCCTAACTCAAATCTTTATGGATAATATAAAAAAATATGCTGTAGCTTTCAGATCCCTCGTTAATTTCCTATTTAGGTATTTAAATAATTAATATTCTGAAAACTTTCAGGAACATAGAAACATGCATTTCATGTTTAATGCATAATAAAATCATTAAGACAGCAGGCAAATCTGGAATGATTGGATTAGAATTAACGCTAATCAATTCCACTAATTAATTAAACAAGTTCAGACCTAATTAGCCATTAACCATAAATTGAAACATGATTAACACCTGATTTTTACCAGGTCTATCAAATCTAATTGAAAAAAAAAAAGACAAAAAGAAAGTCAAGATAAAATAATTTATAAATTAACCTCTCTTTAGTCGTTAGTATATCATTCATCATCACGCATAAAGAAATTATCAATCCTATTACTATTACTATTAGCTATCTTTACTAAAATTAAGGATAATAAGTTCCATCAGTAGTAATTCAATATAAGAAAAAAATGTTTTGTTATTGATTCAAGATCCGAAATGTATTAAAATTTAAATTTAAGACCTCAAAAATATTGAGGTTCAAGATTCAGAATCTTAAGATTTTTCAGGTATCGAATTAATATTTTTTTAGATTGTTCAAACTTGAATTGAGAATAAATCTTTCGAGTCCTGAATCGATAACAAAACTATCATTTAAATCATGAATTGATAATACTATTACTACCAAAATATATTCACACCAACTTTATAGAATTGTTGTGGGTGAATTTAGTTGAACCATGAAAAATGATGAATATTTGAAAATCAAAGATATATTTCTTATATAAAGTATTTTTATTTAAAAGTTTCAACCCTTTTTACAAAGTTTTTCTCACTATGATTTAGTAAGCAATTCTATATGAATGGAAAGTGCCAAAATTAGGATGCTCTTTTAATGCTTTCCTTTTGTCTTGATCTTGATTGAGTCAAATTCATTAGGATTTGACTCACCTTTAATGATGATTCCGCAATCCACGTGAGTTGACTCCTGATCCGATAGACTTTTCAACTGGTTCGAATATCGCTCCATTAATTGAAAGATCAACTCGAGCGATTCGATTTCAACTCGGACCGGCTCCAAACGAGTCCCCTGTACTGTACTTAATAATATTCCATCCGTCCCAGCTTAATTGTTTCACTTTCCTTTTCCGTTTGTCCCAACTCAATTGTCCCGTTAATAAAAAGGTAACTTTTTCACAATTAATAATAAAATATTAATTACATTCAACTTATTCTACACTCACACTCTTTGGTTATTGTGTCTGGCCAACCCAGAACAATTAAGCCGGGATGGAGGGAGTATTATTTACCTACATGTGGGTCAGAAATGATGTACTCCTTCCGTCCCTTGACATTATTCCCATTTTTCATTTTCGTTTGTCATGTGAAATTAGTCTCATTCCCTAAAATGGAAAAAAAATCTCCTCATACTAATAAAATATTAATTCCACTACACTAAAAAACATTGGTAACTGTGCAATGACGTATATATGGTATAGCCCCCTCGTATAGAATAAAAAATGGATGAAAATAAGGAAAAATATAATATATATAAAAAAATTGAAGTTAAGGTGAAGATCAAAAATAAAATTCCAGCCCTCGGAAAGATTTTCTGGATCCGCCCATGAACTGTGCCAAAAGCAAATGAAACTAATGCCAAGGGACCGAGAGAATATCATATTTTGAGCTCAACAACTATCATTTAAATCGATTCATGATACTTCTACATTATATTTACACCAATTTTATATACCAAGTGTTTTAATAAATAGAGAATATCAACATTGGTGGTAATAATATTATGGTATCTAGAAGCATCTATAATGTATATATCATGAGTTATAACTACAATACCAGGGTATAAAATAAGAATTTGTGGAATAAATGTTGTAAATGAAAATAGAAAAAAAGGCGGGCTACAAAAAATGGGATCCACCAAGTTGGTGGGTACGGATAAGATGCAGAAAACTGCCCCAATTCTGGCGCTGTCGAGCAGCATCTAGGCGCCGCTTGCGCTGCCACCGATGATTCCACGTGTTTTCTTCCATTGCCCATTACTACATCCTTTTTTCCCATTTATTACAACTGGTTTTACTACTAAATGTTAAAAAAAATCCACTAACCACACTTTTTTATGTAATGTAATTACATGGCCAATTCAGATCTCAAAGTCCACAAGATCTTAGATTTACTACAGCTGAAATATTATTATATAGATATAAAATTCACTTGCCTCGGGTATTCTTATTTTCATTGTAATAAATGGGAAAAAACAAATCGATTACGATTGCAATTAGTAGATTTATTTGGATGATGAAAATACTTTATTCCAAATGTGAAAAAAGCAACACCTAAATTATGAATTATGGACAGGTGGCGACGGTGGGAGCGTTTTTCCACGTGGAATTGAGTCGTTTTATAATTACTAATTCTCTAATTAAAAATTATTATAAAATCAATTCTCCAAATTAATCCCAACCAATATTGGAAAATAGTAATTGAATAAAGATTTCCAGAATCTGAGGAAGAGGGGCATATTCGTCAACAATTTGTCATCAATCAATCCGACCTCCCTCTATTTATTAGTCTTTTACTACCTCCGTCCCATAACAATTGTCTTGTTTGGAAATGACACAGATACCAATGCGAGTAGAGATAGAGAAAATTAGTATTTTATTAGTGAGTGTGTATAAACTTTCCATTTTAGGAAAGAAGACAATTGTTTGGGACAGACGAAAAAGGAAAACAAGACAATTGTTTTGGGACGGAGGGAGTACTATTCTATTAATTTAGTTACTCCTATTTAGTACTCCCTCCGTCCCGGCTGAATTGTCCCGGTGACTTTGGGCACAATAACCAAGGAGTGTGAGTGTAAAGTAAGTTGAGTGGAATTAATATTTTATTGTTGAGTGTGAAAAAGTTGCCTTTTTAAGTAATGAGACAATTGAGGTGGGACGGACGAAAAAAAAAAGTGGGACAATTGAGGTGGGACGGAGGGAGTAATTCAGTAATTACTACTCCTACACCTAGAGAGAGAGAGGGGGAGGGAGAGAGAAACGGATATGGATGAAGGAAAAAAACAATTCAAAGCCCACAGTTCATCGACGAAACCTTTTTAAATAGATGGTTTTCTCGTTTGCCAATTCATTGATAGGTATTGATATGAAGTCTCCAAATCTCCGATTGTTCGCCGTCGCAAATCGGCGTCTGCTACGTACAAATCGGTGTGCGTTGTGAAGATTATCATTCTACGTAAACTGCAGCAGCAGACATTTTTAATTTGCATCTGGAACCAAGCTGGCTCATGATTCCGGAAATCGCGAGTTGATTCTCGAGTGTCAGATGGTGATGGAAGATAACGAGAGCTGCGGAAGTAGGAGAGTGGAAACGCCGTCGTCGGCCAAGAGCCGCGCGCAGCAGAAGAAAGCGGAGGTTTATAATGAGGTTTTGAGGCGGCTTAAGGAAGTCGGCCATTGCGAAGCTCAGGAAATGGATTTCGATGATCAGCTTTGGGCTCATTTCAATCGTCTGCCGCCCAGGTTTCATTTCCGTCTCTCATAAATGGTGATGCATTATATTAACGCCTCCGACTGACTTGAAGATTTTCATCCTTCAATTTGAAATGGTTCATTTTCTTTTTTTTACATCATATGACCGATCTTTTCTAGCTCGAGTATTCTTTATTAATGCTGAATTTTGTCGTGTTTTATATAATTGAAATACCTGTTCATTAGTTATTTTTTCGGATAAATGTTTGTCCTTTGTTTCGTGGTGTACTGGATATTTTATACTTCGCGTTATTGATAGTAAATGTTAGCATGGAGTCAGATTGAAAGGAGTAAATCATAAATTAACTGAACGAGGCATCCGTTAAAGATGCGTTATGCGTTGCATGCCCCCATTATTTTTTCTTAGTACGACGCATCCATCATTTGGTTAATTTGCGATTGCATCGAAATCAGCCATTTTCTGAATTGTAATTTGTAGGTATGCAATGGATGTGAATTTGGAGAGGGCAGAAGATGTCCTCACGCACAAGAGACTCTTGCATCTGGCATGTGATCCTGCTAATAGGCCAGTTTTCGATGTCCGGCTTGTACAGGTTAGTTTGTCGTTGTGAGACCTTCATCCCATTTATATTCCGAATGGCTTGTTTCATAATCTCTGCCATGATGCTACTTTCTACCCAAACAACCTACTGGAATGGATGGTTGTTCGTTTTGATAGGTAAGTTTCGGTCTCAATTGCATCAATGATTTTTCTAGAAGGTGATTTTTGTGATCTTATAAGTGGAAGCATGTAGGTGATATCTTAATTGTCTAGGAAGTTAGGGGTATGGTTATTTAGGTCGCTGCATCCAAGCCCATCACCTGCTAATCTTGTGTAGTAGCACTAGGATGCATCGAGACTTTTCTAGGATAAGAGTGGTAGTATTGTCATGCACTGTTGAGAGGTTTTAGTTAAAGATTGTATGCTGTATGCATGTGGTTATTCAGCTGCTACTTTAGCATCGCAAAACCAGTGGTACTTGTGGCTACATCATCAATCTGAATAATATGGACCAACGTTTCAAGAATGCTAGTTTTGGAGTGATCATTTGCATCATATTGTTTCACTTAGGTTATGTTGCACATAATTCTCTCCCCTGGTCAGTATAATATTAATGTTATGTACTATCCTTTTTATACAGGTAGTGCCTGCCTCCGATGGGAATTTCGGAGATGCAACAAATTCATGCTCGCCGCGAAAGGGAAGGTATACGCATACTTCTCTCTTTTTTTTTTTAAAAAAAATGTATAATGTGCATTGCAATATAATGATGCTATGTTTTCTTGCGTCATTGTTGTTATTTGGTGATTTAAACTAATAATTAAGCACATATATATTGCCCCTTCGGTTCATCTAATTGGTATATTATGATATCTTACTACCATTTCCTATTCAGCATCCATCCACCACCTGCCTTTGGTTCTTCTCCTAACCTTGAGGCACTTGCACTTCAAGCAACCAAATCAGAAGTACATGATGGAGACAGTGGGGAAGATGTTGTTACAAAGCCTCAAAGGTATGCCCTATATAGATGTCCTAATCCTACTCTTAGTGGTGCATATGAGTGTTCATACTTGAACTTCCGTTTACATTCAGTTATTTGAATTAGTTATGATAATGGTACATTATATTTGAACATGTTCTACAAAGTTCCTTTGGTGCTTAATTTCTGCAACTTGGTAGTCTTTGCAATCTGCCATGCATTGAACTAACATCAACTAGTGTTAGGAGGGTAATTTTCTTGACCTATTTATAGTTTGATTCTTCCAGTCTGTTCTAGTGCCTAACCATTCTCTTAATTTATAATGTAGGCCAATGCATGAGATTACTTTCTCAACAATTGACAGGCCAAAACTCCTCAGCCAGGTAGCTGATGTTGCTTTTTTATTTTGATGTTTCTATGATTACCAAATGTGCAAGAACACATAAACTGAACTTCTGTTCATTTAGGTATAAAGGGATCAATTCGGTTGTGAGGTTACTTTCTAAATGAATTATAGCGAGCATCACCATTTTAATGTTTTTACCCAAGTTATGTTATGAAGTGTTATCTCGCTCTGCATGTTATTGCACTTATCTTTTTACTACACTATAAAATGGAGCATGTTATAGCTCTTTGACTGAACTGCAATGGTGAATGCAGCTGACTTGCTTATTAGCTGAAGTTGGGCTCAACATCCAGGAAGCACATGCCTTTTCCACTATTGATGGCTATTCTCTTGATGTCTTTGTTGTTGATGGCTGGCCGTTTGAGGTATCCTGTCTTCATTTTAATCGTCTCTCTCTCTCTCTCTCCAATCGAGCTCTACTAAAATATACATGAAATTTGGAAGTGGTTTGTTATCACCATTTTTCAAAATGTCTTGCTTTATTAAATGTTTGTATATGTATTCATATCGTACTCGATGAAACTTCACTCGTCCAAAGGATGTTCTTCATTACCTTATTTTGGAATAGTTTATATAACGCACATTGTATGATGTGTATTGAAAAGATTGATGACCAACAAATACTGGTCTTGGTCAAGTACTTGAGCCTTGAGCTCTTTTTCATTCTTCTTTTAAGTAAATCTTATTTGTTTTTTGGATCATACATCCTGCATGAGATATATGCATGGACCTTTTCATCTTTGTAGTAACATTTTTTTTTTTTTTTTTGAAACATTGTAGTAACATTTTTTAAGTGGGTATTTCTGCGCCATATTATCATCACATGAATGAAGCTTATTTTATGGCCATCTGTAATAACATGAGAAGTGTTGTTCAAACATAGATTAGAACTATATATTAATATAATATAAACTCACAGCAATATAAGGATCAATAGTTTGGAGAAAAGCACAAGTGAACCAAATAATGCCGTTTGTGAATCCAACTAAGCAAAGCCAAAACGGCATGTATTCGGTGCTCTTGGTTTGAATTACTTGCTTCTGCAAAACAAATTAGTGTTTCAGCATTAAAACCAAATCACGTTTGTATACATATATTAGTATGCTTTCAAGAATGTCTGCAGATCCTCATGATTGATTTAGTTCCATCAGGCTAAGAGGGAGAGTTTCCGACTTACGCTTTGTTTCTACTTATCAGGAGGTTGAACAACTTCAGGCAGCACTTGTAAAAGAAGTTCTAAAGATTGAGGTATGATTGTTTCAGGCTGGAACATGTTTGAATCTGCTGTTAATACTTCTGTATAGTTTTGACCGCCACATCCTTCAACTAAATCATTCAAATATCCGTAGTTATCAATTTTGTCCATAATTGTTGATTTGTTTGTATGCATTTTCTTTCCCGACCTGCGTGTATGTTTTTTCATTCTATCTACTTTTTTGTTTTTGAGACATGATTTTCAACTGTATTTGTTCTAAAGCTACAGCCAAGTGATTTATTTTATCTTGTAGAAAAAGTCATGGCCCAATCTACACTCTTTGTCTCCTTTCAATGAACATCAACAAGCGATCAAATGTGAATATGAAGATCATCTGACAATACCCAATGATGGCACCGATGTCTGGGAGATCGATCCTCAACTTTTGAAATTTGAGTCCAAAGTAGCTTCAGGATCATATGGTGATTTGTAAGTATCATTAATACCACTTTAAGCTTAAGCTTGCAATTGATCATTCAATTCACTGTTGAAATTTCTTTTTTCAGATACAGAGGCACGTACCGTAGTCAGGATGTAGCAATTAAGATTCTCAAGGCTGAGCGCTTGAATGCAGAACTCCAGAAGGAATTTGCTCAAGAAGTATATATTATGAGGTTTGTTGTTTATGTTTCCAAATGTAATAACGAACGGACATTTATTTTGCTAATGAAGATTGATATATTATAGCTACAAAGAGATCCTTATGTCTGACATTTACATTTTCCCCTATTTTTGGTGCAAAATAATTTACAGGAAAATTCGTCATAAAAATGTTGTCCAATTTATAGGGGCATGCACCAGGCCTCCAAACCTGTGCATAGTTACAGGTATGTTCGGTCATCTATATCTCTTGCCATTTATTTCATTATTATAATTTATAAGTGAATACGTTTCTTTAATTGCAGAATACATGTCTGGAGGGAGTGTTTACGACTTTCTACACAAGCAAAAGGGTATGTTTAAGCTTCCAGGATTACTTAAAGTTGCGATTGATGTTTCAAAGGGAATGAACTTTTTGCATCAGAACAATATAATTCACAGGGATTTGAAGGGTGCAAATCTTTTGATGGACGAAAATGAAGTAAGCATTTTATCTCGACACAGATGATGTTAATGTGGTTTCTTTGCAATCCAAATTAGTTGTTCCCATGCTTTTTTTCGATTCTCAGAACTATAGAAATCGTTTGTTTGTAGCTTGGGGAGATTTAAGAAGGCTTCATTTCAGGTTGTTAAAGTTGGTGACTTTGGAGTTGCGAGAGTGAAGGCACAAACAGGTGTGATGACTGCTGAAACTGGGACATATCGGTGGATGGCGCCCGAGGTATATTATATGCAAATTTCTGACTGCTGATTCTAACTCGAAGTTAAATGCTACTGCTTTTTCTTACAAATATGCTCTTTTCTCCCTATTTGAAGGTCATAGAGCACAAGCCCTACGATCATAAGGCTGATGTTTTTAGTTTCGGGGTAGTTGTATGGGAGTTGCTAACGGGAAAGGTATTGCATTGTTGTCTGAAAGTAATATCGGATTCATAACTCTTACTCTTTCATTTACATCAAAAATAATTTCAACTTTCTTGACTTCCCAGCTTCCATACGAGTTTCTCACCCCTCTACAAGCAGCTGTTGCAGTGGTTCAAAGGGTAAGACTACTAGTCTACAACTGGCTGTTTCTATTACCAGGATATCCGATTGGTTACTGAATGCACCTTCCTTCTCTCTACTTGTAGGGTCTCCGGCCTACCATCCCTAAACATACAAATACCAAGCTTGCTGAGCTTCTTGAGCGATGCTGGCAGCGTGATCCTGCTCTGAGGCCTGACTTTTCCGAAATAACCGAAATCTTACAGAAAATTTCTAAAGAGGTAGTTTTACTCGAGTAAAGTCTCTTTTTCATTTGGATGGCTGATACTTCCTTCTCCTCAAGTTTATTTCAACCAGCCAACAAATATAACCCTAATAAAAAAATGAAAATTGTCAATTCAAGACCCATCTGAAAATTTTGTGATCTTTTAGGTTCTGAATCAATAATTAATTTATTTATCTTTCGGGTTCAAAAAAAAGGAAGCTTAGTTTGGTGAACTGAGAATGAGCATTGTGTATGTATAGGTGGTAGATGAAGGGGAGGGACGAAGGGAGAAATCAGGAGGATTGTTTTCGGCCCTGAGACGCAGTCATCATCACTGAGAGAGGGTATAAAAAAGTTTTAATTTTTTTTCCTTCAATTTTGGATGATTTACACACACTTGTATTTCTTGTTGCCTTGTACAATCAACAGTCTTTCACTCTTCAGTTTCTTTACATGAAATAATAATGAAAAAAGAGTAAACTAATGATTACTACAAATCTACCTCTTTTACTTTGTATT
This sequence comes from Plectranthus barbatus, assembly GCA_026898455.1. Lineage (NCBI taxonomy): Eukaryota > Viridiplantae > Streptophyta > Magnoliopsida > Lamiales > Lamiaceae > Plectranthus > Plectranthus barbatus. Next base: position 464,402 of record JAPKLW010000030.1, on the reverse strand, counting down.
TAAAGAATCTTGATGTTTCACTACTGTAGACGCATTGTTGCTATAACCTACAAATAAGTACATATTAATTATTAGTATAACTATTATTGTTATTTTAATTAAATAAAGGTGATAAATCTACACATAATTGGGAATATTTGATTAATACATACATCTATTAAATCAAGATAGGTCAACCAAACCGTGTTGCCAACCTCCAAATCTTCACTAAAAATCATCCCTACAGCTATAAATATATTGGTGGTTAATAAGAGACTTAAAGGGGAGTGAAATCACAATTAAAGAGAAATTAAATATCCACAACATTCATTGCATACTTGCACGATTAATTGATCCATAATACTGCAAATTCAATGTACCCTCCAAAATCTCAACGTTATCCAATTATCCAATCAGCGTCCATTAAATTGCTTCGAAAATATATACTCCTTATTTCCCGATTATTTGGTCCATATTTTCTTTTTGGGGTGTCCAATTTATATGGTCCATTCTCTAAATTTAGTATTGTTTTTTTGCATGTATTTACAAATTTACCCTTATAAATTGAACATAATTAATAGAGTTATTATTAATAATTATTGCTAAATAAGGGTAATTCAGAAAATTTGTTTAAATATTTAATGTATTCATAAATGAGTTTTGAACAAGACCAAATAAATGGGACGGAGGGAGTACGAACTTGTCAACCATGATTTTCGAATTTAAACTACTCCCTCCGTCCCACCTCAATTATCCCGCTCTCCTTTTTCGTCCGTCACACTTCAATTGTCTCATTACTTAAAAAGACAACTTTATCACACTCAACAATAAAATATTAGTTCCACTCAACTTACTTTACACTCACACTCTTTGATTATTGTGTCCGATCAACCCGGAATAATTCAGTGGGACAGAAGGAGTAATATATATATTATATATATATATATATATATAATATATAATATAAGTAAGTTACCTGTATTGCATAGACAATATAATACTCCTATAATTAGATAAAAAGGGGTGGTGGTGGGCCAGTTGGACGACAAACCTCGTTGTCGTGAGCTAGTTATGTCTTGAATAACCGACTTAACGGCCACATCGACCTAAAAACTATATATATTCACGACAGAACTGCAGCATATAAATACACTTTTACATATTACTATATATCCCCACCCCAATGCAATACTCGAATCACAATGTTATTAAACATATACGATTATATTTACAATTTATTATTTTTATAATTTTAAGTTCAGTTCGATTTTGCACACCCCAATTAAACATATATTAATGTGCTGATAATTTTTGGCTAGTGTTACGTTTACTGTGGATGAATGAATGAATGAAACCGAGAGTTCATCAGTTGTGGAAAAACCAGAATTATAATGCTTTACAAAAAAATTTGTAACTCCCTTCCATTGAATTATTAGCAGCAAAAATTGACAAATTTGTGGTCCAGGCGGCCCTATTTTGATTTTGATGAGTATGATTAATTGATTATATAGTATTAATTATACGCGGTTATGGGCTTTTTAGATAATCATAAATAAAGTAATAGGTACACGTACCACGTAATTATATGTAGTATTTGTGACATCAATTTGCTACTAATCAAAGTCGGCACCATACAATGTTATCACATGCATGAATTTGATACTTCCTCAAAAACAAAATAATAATAAAAAAAAAATATTTCATCTGTTCCGAGTATTTGGTTCGAATTACTATTTTAGAGTATTCCGAGTATTATTTTTCTAATAATTTACAAATGTACTCTTAAATTATTTTGAAAATGAGAACATAAAGAGTAATATTTCCTCCATTCCGATGATCTGGTCAGGGTTATTATTTTAGGGCGTTTCAACTATATGGTCCAATTTCTATATTTATTATTGTTTTTCTCTTGTAATTTACAATTACAACTCTAAATAACTTTGGAAAATGAGAATATGAAATGTAATATTATGGAAATGAGAGGTTAATTAATATTTTAAATAAGGGTAATGTTGGAAGTTTGTTTAAATATAAAATATATTTTGACAAATATATAAGATCAAATTGGACCACATAATCAGAATGGAGTGAGTATAATGGAAAGAAAAAAGGTTAATTGATGCTTTTAAATAAAAATAATATTATAAATTTGTTTAAACATATTGAAATATTGGGTACACTCCATCTCCATTAATTTTAAATAATGTTTATTAATTTAAGGGAAAAAAAAGGTCGTAAAGTGATATATATATAATTGATGATGAGTTAATTAATTGGAATGAAAAAGACTGATGGATGGATCAGGTGGTTTGAAGCAGTAGTGGCCTAATATTCATCGTCTAATTGAATATCTGAATAGTTATATTCAAACTGTCCCCCTCTTTAATATTTTTATCATCTTGCAAAACCTAAAAACACAACCTATTGCTTAGGTTTGATCATATTAACACATATTACCTTACACTTTACATCCGCGTGTCGCGCGATATAATACATACTAAATAATCTCTTATTTTATAATGTTTGAATATATTATAATATATATATATATATATATATATGCATTTTTAGTGATTATAAAAAATATATTTAATTTTTATTCATTATTATTGATTAAATAATAATTAGAATATTGATTAATTATCCCATATCGACCATGAACCTAGAAATATACCACTATATAATGGTAAAACTCCCATCTCCTTATAAGCCGGTTTTGTAGAAAGAAATGAGGTTCTTTACATGGTATCAGAACCCGGCTCAGTTTGATGTGGGATCCGAGTTCGAGTTCGACTCGGGCTCGATTCCTTAAAGTTTTTATCGATCTTGAGCACGTGTTCAAGCTCGTGAGGTTGAGTTCGAGCTCGAGCTTGTTTATACATATAAAATTTATTTTCTCTATAAAATGCAAAAATTACGATGATAAAATACAAACAAAATGAATATGAAATATATTGTTCACTCGCTAATGCAAATAATATAGAATCATTCAACCATCTATCTACAATTTGTTTCGATGAACTCAAAAAATTAGATAAAAATATAATAATTAAACAAAGATGAAACATGATATTAAAATAATTAGATGATAATATGTGAAATATATGATATTGATAAGAAAATACAGTAAATATCAACCTTTAGTAAATATTTATAATGTACAATTATTTATAATTTGTACATAGTTTATACATTAATATTTGTATATATTGAGTTATTATAATTTAAGAACATGGTTGAATTATACATTTGTATGTTACTTTTCCATTACATGTACATTTTTAAAAAGTACTAACATTTAATAATTTATATAAATATATAATTTTTACCGTAAACTTTAGTAAATATTTATAATGTATAATTATAACTAGCATAGTCTATTTGTAATTTATTATAATTCTCAATATTTATGTAAAGGAGAACAATATTTCATTTAAAATATTATATATTTATATATATGTATATCACATATTATATAATAAGCAATCATAACTTAAGATTTAATAGTTTATATAGATACATAGTTTATACATTAATATTTGTATATTGAGTATTTATTAGTTATGACTTAAGATTTAATTTAATAATAGTAATATTAAATAATCATATATTTAATAAAAAATTATTGTTAATTCTTAAGTAATTTTTAAATATACAAATAAATAGATTTCTCGTTAACTTGTTGGTTTCATTTTAACTCAAATGAATTAAATTGATTTAATGAACCTTAAAAAAATGCATATATCTAACAAGTTTTATTTGAAATAATTATAAATTTATAAATCATAAAAATAATTTTTATATCTAATATAATATTTATCTTAATTTATAAATGAATTAAATTATATATATAGAAATATATATTATTATTCATATTATATTCGACCACACAAACATGAATTATAATAATGTAGTAATAAAATTGTATAGAAATAGAAAAATATATAAATAAACAATTTTGATTAAAAGAATCGAGCTTGTAAACGAGCTATTTAACGAGCCTACTCGCGAGCTTTCGCGAACTTGTAAACAAGCTTGCTTGCGAACATGTTCGAACTCGAGCTCGAAAAAGCTCGGTTCGAGCTCGAGCTCGAACATGTTCGCCAACTTGATGAACCGAATACATCCAAGTTCGAGTTCGGTTCATTTATGAAGCGATCTAATTCCGAATGAAATTTTTTCGAGTCGATCTCCGAGTAGCTCTGCATATTTACACCCCTAATTATATATATTTTTGTGAGATTTAAATAAAATCATTTTGAGGTGGAAAATTAAATTTTAAACTATAATAAATTAAAAATAAAATAAATTTGATAATTAATTAAAAATTGGAATAAATATTATAATCTCAAATTATTATTATTAAGATATTATGAAGCAGTTTAATAATAGTAAGACAAAATATAGATAGATTGGTAAATAAAAGTAAGTTAAAAATAATATTAATATTGATGTGATAGTTTTTAGAAGAAAAATAACAAAATTGTAGATAAGTAGAATAATTTAGTAGATTTAACGATGAGACCAACATTACCAAAAAACTAATCCATTAAAGTTTAAATTATCTTTTTTTTAAAAAAATAAAATTAAATATAGAACCAAGTTTATTTTATCTATTAATAGAGAATTAATTGAACTCAACAATGATTCATTTATTATTTATTTTTTAAAGGTTGTTTGAGTCTTATAACGACTTTATTAATTGCAAACGGTCAAGCAACCGACTTTCCATTAATAAAAAAATGTAGTTTTGTATTTGCATAGTTTGGAATTTGGATATTTAATTATTAATCGCACACGGTCATGGCAGTCAACGTTTTGTTGCTAAAAGAATTTAATCCTGTATTTACATAGTTTGTATATTTATTTAAAAACATTTATATTAAATTAAAAATTATCATGCATTCGTCGCAAAGTTCTTATTTAATAACTTATTACAATAATTCATTTTAGGAGAATTATCGATTCACGACCTAAACGATAGTTAAATTGTTAATTCAGGACTTGAAAAATGATTTGTAAATCCAGGACCCGAAAGATCAAACAATTCTCAACCCAAGACCAGATATTGAAGTCCTGGATTGAGAATTGTATGATCTTTCGGGTCCTGGATTGAGAATTTTTGTGATCTTTCAGGTCCTGAATTGATAATTAATCTTTCGGGTCCCAAATCTATAATTAAACTATCTTTCGAGTTCTGAATTGATAAAACTCCCATTTTAATATTTTGTTGTTATGTTCTGTTAATGTCCAAAGCTCTAGTAAGTCTTGTGAATGAGATGACCACTCAGTTAATTTTAAGTAAACACAAGTGGCTGTCTCCAAAACCTAGATCGTTTCGTGTTGATCTATCATTTACTGAAAAGTATAAGTTGTATGAAATTGAAGTTATAGTTAGAGGCGAATAAAGTCAAATTTGTTTGGGGATGGCTAAATCAATAGCTAAACCAAATACGGTAGTAATGCTAAAAATCATAGCGAATTTTTGTCTGGATCAAGATGTCACATGCTCGAACTTTCACAGATACATCTTAATGTGTGAGTTTAATATATATAATCGTATTAAAAAATAAAATAAAATAATAGTGAATTCTTATATAATAGGGTTGTGTCTCGAAGAAAGATTTCCTTAGTTAATTACTCCTATGTTTTAGTGATCATTAGTAATTAAATATTGTCTTTAAGAAAAATACTTCATTCACCGCGGTCAAATTGTTATATTTTGATCGGGCACGATAACTAAGATATGTGAGTGATAGTAAAATGAATAATTTATTAATGAATGTGAAAATTTTGCTATTTAAGAAAAATAGACTAATATAATAGAACAGACAGAAAATAAAAAGTGAACATTTATGTGGGACGGAACAGAGTAATTTATTATAGTAATAATTGTCTTTTCTTAAGACCTGCACAGCAAAAGGGGAGGAATATATTACTCAGAAACTACATGCTTTATTGATCAACCATTTTAAATTTCTCAATGTATATCTTTAACTATAGCAAATATCAGATAAAATCCAAAAACAAGTTCGAATAATAATAATTATTATATAATATAATGTTAAAATCAGACTGAATACAAGATTGAGCAGAGTAGAACAGAACGATATAATCTTGCGGAAAAGAAAAATACAAAAATAGCAGTTTGAACTTAGCAGCCGAGTCGAGAGGATCTCTTCCCGCAAGACAAAAACGCCACCGTAGTGCTCGGTTTTAGCGGATTGTCCCCAAAGGTAAAACGGCTTCGTCTCGGTCGAGGCAGCACCGCAATCGACAGAGCTCCGGCGAACTGGACAGGAGCAGGGCAGAGTTGGCAGAGTTCAGGTGAAATGCAACAAAGGGAGCTCAGGTGAAATGCAACAAAAGTCTAATTTCGGAAGTATTTGTGTTGCTGCCTGGGGATGCCTATTTATAGGCAGTCCACACCTGAGGGAGCGTGTCGGACATTTAAGACACGACGGCGGTTACGCCGCGTGTCTCTCGTATCAGACGGTTACGGCGCGTACGCCTCGGGAACGTGCTGTTTGAATTGCAGCATGTTTTGTAACCCCCGCAGACACGTCAATGCGCACGTGTGCTGACTCGACACCCACGTCGCAGGCCACGTGTGCATCTGTGTTGACTGGACCTGACCCAGTCACTTGACCCATTCCGATGTGCCCATCAGGCTCGTTTCTGTTGACCAAAAAGATAAGGTCGTAACGGGCCAAGGCCCAAGGCCCAAAGACCACCCAAAGACCAAGAATCAGGCTCGTTTTTGTTGACCAAAAAGATAAGGTCGTAACGGGCCAAGGCCCAAGGCCCAAAGACCATGAACCGGGATCCGGGGCTCAGGTCTCGGGCTCGGGCTCGGCCTGCGGCCTCGCAGAGGCGGGCGGCGGCGGCAGCGCGCATGGGCACACGGCGGGCACGTTATACAACGTCCCTAGCACACTCAGTTATTACACCATATCAGTGTAACTGTATTTAAACCTGTTAAGACAAGGTTATATTCCCAATGTGGGATGTCATAATTATTACATGTCTTGTCTTAATTAATCATGTAATAATGACGCCACGTGTCACCTTCGCGGATCAATTTCTCATTCACCGAAACACGGATTTGAGAAAATAAATATACCACGAATATCTACTCACAACGTAGATCGATTCTGTAATATTTAATTTTCACAAAATTAAATATTTATTTCCGGAATATTTATTTAAATATCTCCGTTTCCAACATATAATATTTTACAATTTATATATATGTATATGTATGTATATATACACACTGATACGAAAATGAAACCTAAGAAAAAAAAAACGAGAGGAAGTGATTAAGAAGAAGAAGGAAATCGAAACGAAGTTGGAGTTTGAATTTCGAAAACCTTCATTGCTTAATAATGCTTTCTCTCTCATCATTTCCGAATTCTACGAGCAACCCTTCCCTCACATGCTTGGGGAACCAGCTCTCAAGCACCACCAGCACGACGTCGTTGAAGCAGCTGAGCAGCCAGCAAATGTTGTGATGAAACCTCCTCCACCACCGCTGGTCTTCTCCGCTGATCTGCCGCGCCGCCATCATCGGCTGCAGGTACGCCCACGCCGCGTGCTTCAGCAGCGGGTCCTTGATCGGGATCTCCCCGCGGCAGCACGTCGGCGACACCGCGGACGGCGGAGACAGCGGCATCAAGTCCTTCAAGCTGGTGTAGTGGTGGTGGAGCGCGATCATCTCGATATCGTCGCGGTTATTGATTCCGTTCCGAAATATAAACAATCGAGGAAGGTGAAAGGCGAATTCATTGGGATGAAGTGAGGATTTAAACATGGCGAAGACGGATGTTGGAGTGGAAGTAGGATTGATTTTTGGGAAATAGGATTTAGAATATTGTGAGAGGCGACGATGGGGTTATATTATAGCAGCAGTGGAGGAATAATGTCTGCGTTGAGAGGGAGAGGGAGAGGAAGAGAGAGAGAGATCTGAGAGAGGGAGGGAGGTGGGGACACGTGTCAATGGTGCGGTTGGAGGAAGGGCCCGCGGGCTTAGCGCGGCGACAATTTGTCGTATCTGCATCCTAATTTTCAAACATATCACTCAAATAATTATTGAGTAGTCAAAACAGTACCTTAATTTTGGTAGGGTATACCGCATTATTATGCGAGGGTTTTTTCCTGAATTCTCTTGTATCCCCTCATGATAATTAAGATATACGAGTGATAGTTAAAAAATTTATTTTTTATAAAAATGAATTAATATTGTGAGACACACAAATATGAAGGTTCGAAGGAGTATTTTATTTTGTTAAATTTATAGGCTCGTACCAGACACTACCCTGAATCTCTCAGCCCATTTTTTTTTTTATAATAATAACTTTCCTTTATTTAATCCTAGCCCTAAATTGTAATTGTGCTGACAAGAATTAAACTATCCGAATTCTCTTCTTGCAGACTGTATAGTTTTAATATGGAGCCCCAGGAACTTCACAAGAGATAAATAAGAAATAGCAAATATGAATTCGTAAGCAAACAGTAATGAATAATTAGCAACACAAATAACCGCTAAAGATAACACAGTGTAATGCAATATAGAGCGAATCCTTTTTTACAGTGTGCCGCTATTAATCGGAATGTATGTGAGTGATAAAACCTATGAAAGACTAGATGCCGCAAATCGTCGTACAAGAGGAGTATTTATAGGGGTTAGTGACCTAGGGTTTTCGCGAACTTCGCTGGGGTGTTTGGCAGCGTTTTTCGGAGATATCGGAGTGGTTGCGCTGAAAGCAGTTGGACCTCCCCGAGAATCTCGCGAGCTTACCGTTATCCTCCCGTTACTCCCCCTTCGACCTTCATGTGACCGTTGGGCAGTTTGATATACGTACGTAGGACTCTCCCTTTGGCATTCGGACCGCATTCCTCGCTCATCGGACTGCTCCGCTGTCCTCTCGCGGGCTAGCCTCTTTGTTGGACCTGCATAAAAGTGAACTGGGCCGCGTATTGGGCCTTTAAGTGGGCCGAATGAATTCGACCCCAACACAGGTCGAGTTGTGTGCATTGATGTAAAAGTCGGCGCCTAGAACTGCCTAGCTAAACGCTGATTAAGGTGATTGGTCACCATACCGAAAATCATGTAATTAGCCGAAAAATTATTATTTTTCCTGTGCGTTGCCTAGGTGCTGATTAGGTGATTTAGACGGCCTGACTAGATGAATTGTTCGGCGGATTAGTCGGATTTAGCAACTCAATTAAGCGGTTTTACATTTTTTAATTTAAAATCTTAATATAAATATATAAAAATATTTATAAAACATAAATTTAAAATATTGGAGTATAAATGTTTGAGATATTAGAATATAAATAATTATATTATTGAAATATAATTCTTGTAATATTAATTTAGGAATTTTGAGTAATATTGATCCATCTTTACATTATTAAGATGTTGAATATTAGATATATTGATAAAAATAATAAAAATATTTTAACCGCCTAGACTCCGTCTAAATTGCCTAAGCGTTAGGTCCCTTCAGTAGAGATGTCAATCGGGCTAATCCTATCGGGGTGCAGGCTATTCGATCCGGGGTGAATCGGACTAAATTTTTATCGGGCTGAAAATTCTGGAACCTAACCATAACCCACCGGTTTTCGGGCTGACCCATCGGTTTGGCAAGATTTACGAGTTTATTTTTATACTAATTTTCTTAAAATACTTTAAGAACCCCTAAAATAAAATGAAAGAGAAAATGATGAACAAACATAAATAAAAAAATTTCAAACAATAATATCTTCGCAAAAAAAAATATAGTGATAAGTGGATAAAAGGTTGTCTAACTATAATTTGAAAAAAAAAATCCTTATATACCAACTATTATGTAATAGAAGTACATTATTCAACGTATAATATGATAAAATGTGGATTATAAAATCAAATGTAGTTTTTCACTTGAGTGAACATCACAACGAGAAGCTAAAGGTGCTGAAAATGAAGAAAGGAGGAGGTATATTAATTAGGAGAGTGACGAGTGGACGACAGTAAAATAGGAAGAAATGATGGATTTCTCGATTTGGGAGTAACGGACTACGTCACTGGAAGATATAGATGAGATTTTGGGTGACAGAAAAATTAGGTGTATAATTAATGAGTGTAGTAGAAAATAAATAGTACTATAAATAATACTATATATCATAAATAAATCAGGATATATATATATATATATATATATATATATATTGGATCTACGGGTCGATCCGTAACCCACCGGGCTCAATCCGTTCGGTTAAAAATAGTTTTGGGTTGGAAAATTTTTACCCTTAGCTAGACATGGCCACGGGCCGGTTCCAGAAATCAATTCCCTGAACCGGCCCGCCTGAGGATAGTTCCGGTTCCGGTTTTTGACCCGGAACCGGGCCAGCCGGTTTATTCTTTTTTTTTTTTTTATTTTTTTTAAAAATTTTAAAATGTGAACAAGAGGATTTGAACCCATGACCTCTACAAAGTATAGAGATCATTTATCCACTAGACTACTAGTCCTCAATGGGAATAAACCTGATCTAAAATATATAAATTTATTACCTTTATAAATCTATTATAATTATAATGTGAAATATGTAATAACTTATAAATTATATACAATAATATTTAAATAAATAAATATATTGTTTTAAGTAATTACAATAATTGATAATTTAAATACTCAAATAGATTATTTTATAAATAAATATATAATATGACGAAGATGCTTATTAATTATTTGATTATATAAATACATAGAAAAATTATTCATATTTCCTTATCATTATTGATTTAAATTATTGTTTATTATATACTTGATAGTTTTGAAGCTATTATAATAGTACAAATAATGCTCAACTAAAATAATATGATATATTATGCATTTTCCCAATACTTAATATTAAAATTAGTAACATTCTTAGAAATTTAGATTTATTATCTATTAATTATTAAATAATAAAATTTTAATGACATATATTATCATTTGTTATAATATATCCTTTGAGTTAAATAAGTATGTATGAAAATTGAAAATCACTTTAATTCTTTGTATATTCATTTAATTTTTTTAGTCCAATCTTTGTATTAAATCGTATACTTGTAAACTAAATATCATTTAATTAAAATGATATTTTTAAAAGTTAGTATAAATAAATATGATATATTATCTATTAATCTAATATTTAATTTTAAGTTAGTAGCAATCTTAAAAGTATATACTTATTATGAATTAATATATTGTTATGTGAGATATATTATAACTTATAAGATGCATAATATTTTAAAATTCAATTTCATTGGTTTGAAATAATTATATTTGTTAATCATATATCCTATTTAAGGATATTATTATTATTATTATTATTATTATTATTATTATTATATAAGAAAATATTGAAAAATAAGAATTTCATATAATAATCGCGTATTTGTAGTTGTTATATATTTAACAATGCCTTTTTTTCTCAACAATTGTGTTGTGGTTCAGTGGATTATTACTCAGGATTCATATGAATGGTCCAGGATTCATATGAACCGCCGGTTCAGCCGGTTCCGAACCGGCGGTTCCACGGGCCAAGAAATATGGAACCGGAACCGGCCCGTGTAATAACGGGTTCGGTTTCGGTTTTGAACCGTGGGCCACGGTTCCGGGCCGGTTCACTGAACCGGCGGGCCGGTTCAGCCGATTCCGGGCCCAAATGGCCATCTCTACCCTTAGCCCACCAGTTTAGGGCCGACCCATCGATTTCTGACTCTATTTACATCCCTACCCCTTAGATGTCTGATTAGCATATACTATATTTTACAACAGTGTTCTTGTGTGTTAAAATTTTGAACCTTTCGGTTCTTTGGTGAGTTGTTGACTTGCTGTGGTAGGGGTGTACACGATTCGATTAGGCCGGTTTGAGGGTTGAAGTATGGAGCAAACCAAATAATACAGTTTGACTCTTAAAATGTAAAGTCTAGTTTGAATCAATATACTAAAAATACTATATTTACACTTTTAGTATAATATATAATCTAAATATTTATTATTAATATAAACGGTCCGGTCCGGCTCAAACGGTCGATCCCTCTGCACAAACCGTGGACCAAACTAAATAATACGATTTGAAACTTACAATTCGGCTGGCCGATTTTCTCATTTGTCAAACCGATCAAATCGTCCAAATCATTTCAGTTTGACCAGTTTGGACCGCACTATGTACACCTCTAGTGTGCATGGTCCACTAAATATTAAATATTACAAAAAAATATTTCACTTATCATTTATTATAAATATGAGATAAGTAATAAATAAATATTGTAGTGGTTACAAGAAAGAGTGAAATATAAGTTAATTTATTGGGTTACAATTCGAAAGAATATAAACATCGGACATATATATCAATATAATATTTTGGTTTTCTATAAAATAAAGTTAAATTATCATTATTATAATTAAAACAATCTTATTTAAACGATCGGTCCGGCTGAATTGACAGTTTTCATCCTTAAAACTGTTCGTTAAACGAAATTATCCGGTTTGAGATTTTTTAAACCGATCCTACCAATTATTTTTCTCTAACCTACCAAATTAATTTGCTTTGGGTGATTCGGCCGGTTTTGACTAAACCATGCACGCCCCTAATTGTGGGCATTGGGTGAGAGCCGGTCCACAAAATAGTATATATGTGTAATTCATCTTCTAATAATAGTTATAGGTGCATAAAAAAGTATTAATAATATTTGTATCTAGGGGTGTAAACGAACCGAGCCGAGCCGAGTAGTGAGCTGCTCGAGCTCGGTTCGTGTGATTTTGTTCGAGCTCGAGCTCGGCTCGAGCTCGAAATTTTTTTTGGTTTTGGAGCTCGAGCTCGAGCTCGAGCTCGATTGTAAAAGCTCGAGCTCGACTCGAGCTCGGCTCGAGTTCGGTTCGGCAAGGTTGTATTCGAGCAGGCTCGCGAGTAGGCTCGTTTAACAGGCTCGCGAGCAGGTTCGCGAGCAGGCTCGTAATTAGGCTCGTTTAAGAGATCGCGAGTATGCTCGTGAGCTCGAGTTCGAGCTCGATTCAACTTTGTAAGCTCGAGTTCGAGCTCGACTCGAGCTCGTTTAGAGAAAAAAAGTATAATTTTTTAATTAAAATATACAAATTATAGTGATAAAATATAAACATCATAATTAATAAAATATACAAATTATAGAGAAAAAAATATAATTTTTTTTGTTAAAATATACATTTTAACAAAGCTCATATGATTTAATAGTTTTCATAGATATATCATATACCATGCATTAATATTGAGTAACTAACTTTGGAGTTTACTATCTATAATTCTAGCAAAAGTATTATGATTTAATGATTTTAATAGATATATCATATACTATGCACTAATATTTGTATTTTGAGTAATTATAACTTAGGAGTTTGTTTTAACTATATTTTTATTCTTACTTTATGATTTAATAAGTTATATACATATATTATTCATATATATTTGAATATTGAGTAACTAACTTTGGAGTTTATTTTAATTATATATTTTTATCTTACTTTTTCATTATCTATACATTTTAGCAAAAGTATTATGATTTAATTATTTTAATAGATATATCATATACTATGCAGTAATATAGTTTACACACAAATTTTTTTATAATGAATAATTATAAGTTAAGAGTTTGTTTTAATTATATAATTATATCTTACTTTTCCATTATATATACATTTTAACAAAAGTATTATGATTTAATTGTTTGTATAAACTTATTATACATTAATATTTGTGTATTGAGTAATATAACTTATGAGTTTGTTTTAATCATATATTTTTATCTTAACTTTCCACTATGTGTTCATTTTTTCAAATATATTAAAATTTAAAAGTATATACAAACATTATTATTTCAATAATAATATATTATTTGTTTAAGTTTCTCTTAGATTTACAAATAACATAAATCTCTCATAAAATAGATTGTTTCAAAAGTTTACATAGATATATTATGCATTAATACTTGTATTGAACAATTATAACTAAGTAGTTTGTTTTATTATATATTTTTATGTTACTTTTTTATTATCTACACATTTTGAAAAAAGTATTATGATTCAATAATTTACATAGATATATTATGCATTAATACTTGTATATTGAACTATTATAACTAAGTAGTTTGTTTTATTATATATTTATGTTACTTTTTTATTATCTACACATTTTGAATTAATATCATGTACTATGAATTAATATTTGTATTTTGAGTAATTATAACATAGGAGTTTGTTTTAACTATATTTTTATTCTTACTTTATGATTTAATAAGTTATATGCATATATTATTCATATATATTTGAATATTGAGTAACTAACTTTGGAGTTTATTTTAATTATATATTTTTATCTTACTTTACTATTATCTATAATTCTAGCAAAAGTATAATGATTTAATGATTTTAAAATATATATATATATATATATATATATATATATATATATCATATACTATGCATTAATATTTATATTTTGAGTAATATAACTTATGAGTTTGTTTTAATTATATAATTATATCTTACTTTTCCATTATATATACATTTTAACAAAAGTATTATGATTTAATTGTTTGTATAAACTTATTATACATTAATATTTGTGTATTGAGTAATATAACCTATGAGTTTGTTTTAATTATATATTTTTATCTTAACTTTCCACTATGTGTTCATTTTTTTAAATATATTACAATTTAAAAGTATATACACATTATTATTTCAATAATAATATATTATTTGTTTAAGTTTCTCTTAGATTTACAAATAACATAAATTTCTCATAAAATGAATTGTTTAATTTTTAAATGAAATTAACTAATTTGATTAAATGAAATTTTAAAATCACATATATCTAAGAAATTATATTTGAAAAAATTATCACTCATATAAGTAATTTTCATTCCTAATATAATATTTATCTTAATTTTTATATAAATTAAGTTTTTTATATGGTATGGTTTGTTTGATCATATTATTGTTATTTATTGACATATAGATATAGTATTGTCAAATAAATATGAAATATAATTATATAATAATAAAAATTATAGAAATATTAAAATATTAAAATATTCAAATTTAATTATAAACGAGCTTATTCACGAGCTTATTAACGAGTATACTCGCGATATCTTAAACGAGCCTGTTCACGAACCTGCTCGCGAGCCTGTTAAACGAGCCTGCTCGCGAACCTGCTCGCGAGCCTGTTAAACGAGCCTGCTCGCGAGCCTGCTCGCGAACCTGCTCGCGAGCTTGCTAAACGAGCCTGCTCGCGAACATGTTCGAGATCGAGCTCGATTCGAGCTCGAACTCGAACATGTTCGCGAGCCTGGCGAACCGAACATAACCAAGCTCGAGCTCGGCTCGATAATCTTATCGAGCTCGACTCGAAGCTCGAGCTCGGTTCGTTTATTAAACGATCGAATTTCGATCGAGCTTTTTTCGAGTCGATCTCCGAGTAGCTCACGAGTAGCTCTGCTCATTTACACCCCTATTTGTATCATACATAAAATCTCACATTTAATGTTCAATTTTACTTGAAAAACTATTTTTGAAACATAGAAGAAAATATAAAAATTAGTTTGTTTTGTGTTAAAAAATGAGATTACAGGCCTGTTTGTAGCTGCTTTTACGGTCCATAATTAATCTTATAAATTAAATAATAATTTATAGTGGTAAAGTAGAAAATTTAAAAATAAAATTAGAAAATAATAATAGAATTTATGCATGATTTTATTGACATGTAATAATTAATAATTTATTTTGTGAAAACTTTTGGGTATTACAACTTATATGTGGGTTTTACTGTTACTCTAGCTCTACTTTAGATCGTCAATCTCACTCTAGCTCTACTTTAGATCCTCAATCTCACTCTTCTTAATGTATCACTCTCTATTTCACTATTAAAATTATTAATTTTTATATAATTCTTTTTTATAATCCTAATTTGATATAGCTTGAAATAATTTTATAAGTTCGATAGTAAAATTCATCTAAAATTATTAATTTTTATATAATTCTTTTTTATAATCCTAATTTGATATAGCTTGAAATAATTTTATAAGTTCGATAGTAAAATTCATCTCACCCAGTTAGAGTATATTATATTTTTTAATAATTATTTTTCATATTTTAACCAAAAATTAATTATTAAAATTGATTAATTTATAACAATAATTTTCATAAAATTTTTATTTTTACTCTTAAAAATCAATTAAAGCATATTATAATATACTTCAGTTTTATTTTTAGTAAAAATATTAATTAAAATTAATAAACAAGATACTGGAACACCATTATAGAACAGAGGCTTTGATCCGCACTCCCTCCTGGTAGCACGGAGAATTCACCGACTAAGTAACTCCTCCACTTGTGGTCTTCTGTGGTATAGGCATGCTACGGTGATTTATAGAGGTTTAAGGCTACAGCAATCTGAGATAGAGAAGTTGGAAAACAGAGCGAGTGATATCCCCTATTCGGAGTACAATAGTAAAAATATCTTTCCCGTGACCAATAGGATGATTTTGGAATTCTCTAAGAAAATTTGGACATGTGAATTTAAATAAATACAAATTTTCCTATTCAGGGCACAATAGTGAGAGCACTCCGTAACCATGAGATCATAGGTTCGAAATTTTCCTAAATACATCTATGTGAATTTCATGAAATATATTTCTATTTTTTAAAAAAGAAAGGTGAGTGAGTGAGTGAGAAATACCCAGAATTGTATAGAGACGTAGAAAGCAATGTGAGAACACTCAGTGTAGCGCCAAGTGTTGCGTCTGGTAGCATAAATTTCTTCAAGTCATAAATGAGTAGTGTCAATTGCTCAGATAGAGATTGGTTGAGCCATAAATATATATGCAATTTAATGCTGTAACACATTCCTACCTAGCATGAGATGGAGCGAGAAGATTAATACAAGCCACAAAAGCAATGAAACAGTGTCATCATCATCCAAATACTATGCTTCCTTTGCCTTCTGTCATTGAATTGACTCCCTACCTGTCAGCTCAGGTGGCGTGGGTACAGTAATCGAATCTCAACAACACGATTGCTTTCAATAACATATATAGTAATAATACAACAACAACAACAACAACATTGAAGATATTTATGATTTTACTATTTCTTACTTAATAATAATATAAATATAATTCCTCATCTTTGCAGTATGAACATGAATCATGTGAAGAACAAATCATATGCCTCCATGAGTTAGTTCGGAGCTTATCTGTGCATTGTGATTGTGTCAACTCAAAGGAATCCAACTTTAACACAACAATTACCTCATTCCATTCTTCACACTGATTCAGCTATGCTCCACAATGCATCTCCAAATAACCAGTCATTTTTGCATTTGAGCCGCCTACAAAGACAAATAATAAGCAAGAAAATAGGATGCTAGAATTTCCAAATCGAAGAAGACAATTTCGTGCAGTTACTAACCTTTTTCAATTTCTCCAGCACTGAATTTTCATAGTTCTGATACCCAGCGCCAACAAGATTGCCCAATTTTGGGCCATCAGGCTCATTTTTCTCAGCACTAAAAACGGCTGGTGGTGAGGCAGGTTGAAGTGGCACAACGAGGAGAGGATTAGACAGATCGCCCAACACATTCCCAGTTGCTGCTTCAGCAGCATCCTTTGCCGCCATTACTACAAGAGCTGAACCTTTCTTCTTGGAACTTTTGATGACAACATCTTCTACGGGACCAAATTGCCCAAAAATCTCACGAAGTCTCTCAGCAGTGTAATCTACACCGATCTTCTCCCAGGAAACTTTAAGAACCTTCGCCTTGTCCAAACTGTTACCTCCCCCATCCCGGCTATCTTTACCCCTAGCTCCTGTATCTTGCTTGCTAGGTGCTGTGGTGGCTGGCTTTTTGTTGGACTGCATAGCAATAATTCTAGCAATCTCCTGCTTCAGCTGCCTAGATATTCGCTCTTCCTCTTCTCGAGCTTTCACAATGGGGTCAACAGCAAAAGCAGACCGTTCCCTTTCTTCAAGATCTGACATCATCTTCCTGCGCTTGGAATCTTGTTGTCCATGGCGATGAAGCTTCTCCCTTTTTATTCTAAGTAGATCGTCAAACAGCTTCCTAGCCTTTTCATCCTTGAGCACTTCATAAGAATTTTTAAGCTTTAAAAAATCAGCATGCGCATTAGGGTCATCAGGTCTCTTGTCTGGATGCAGCTCCCTCGCCTTCGACCTATAGGCCTTATTAATCTCCTGCTCTGACAGTCCAGCACCTTCCTCACCCGAAGGCAGTCCCAAAACAACATAGTGGTCGACTTCCAAATCCATATAGCCCAGTATTGCTCAACTGAAAAAAACAAAAAACCAAAAACAGATTTATAATTTAAAGTGTAGCCGTGAGTAGATGACAATCAAGCTAACAATGATTAAATTCTGCACAACTTAAGAAAACAAACAAACAAACTTACTCAACGTCCCAAACTATGTTGACATGGTGTCTAGTTAGTATTTGCAGCGACCGAGGCCGCCCCGCGATTATGGAATTGATTTTAAGACTTAGCCTCCGCAAGAACAAACGTCCAATTCCATTTATTAATTTTTAAATTTTTGTAGCCCGATTGAGCAGATTTATCATTTCTGGGTTCAAATATAACCCTAACCCTACTAGGACTTCGCAGAAACTAATAACCGTATCCCCCATTTCAAATACAGAGAATCCGATAATCGACATAAAACTCAGTTTCGATTCCATTCTTTAATTTTTTAATTCGCTGCAGCCCGATTGACCCGGTTTATCATTTCTGGTTCAAATATAACCCTAACCCTACAGGGACTTCGCAGAAGCTAATAACCCTAAGCCCCAATTCAAATACAGAGAATCCGATAATCGACCTAAAACTGAAATCACGGATAAAACTCATTTAACAGCAATTGCAGGATACACTTCCATGTTAGAATAACCATTGAAGAAAAGATGAATTTCACAATCTTTAACAATTAAAGTAGAATGGAACCTGCGGCGATGGAAGTGAATACGACTGCGGCGGCTTTGGTAGTTGTAACGGCGGTAGTCCAGCACCTGAGAGCAGGGTATGAAGGCCGGGAACCGCAGTCGGGGCCGATTCGGCGTCTGGTAGTCAACGGCGGTGGCTAGAGACGAAGATATTTATTCTTACGGTATAATATCTTTATAGAATTATTTGAATAAATTGGGGTTAGAAATAGATATTTGCAGAGCTGATTCGTATTATTATACAATATTTATACGTGGCACTGTTAAAAAATAAATAATCGGCACTCTTACTTTTCAAGAATATATAAGAAAATTACTAATATAATTATGATTGTATTTTTAATGGCAGGTAGTTTTTTCAGATAAATTACTGAGAGAAATTACGTAGCTGGAACATGAATAGTATAGTGAAAAAAATCAGATAAATATTTATTTTCCTGTGGAAATTCAAGAATAAAAGTGCAGGTATTGATGCAATATCTAATTTTCTTGCTATCACTTGTAGTAGTAGATCTGTATTAAAATGTTACTACATTTTATCAATCAATAAAAAGAAAAAACGTGATTGATATTGAATTAAAAAGAAATTCAGAAAACATGCATGATTGTGATATTACATTACGAGGCTTCTCTCTAGTCTAGTGTGGTAATTCGTGAGTGTCGGGTCGTATCGTATCCAAGCTTATTGTGTTCGTATTTAAGTTTATTGGGCCGTATCATGTTGGTGTCCATCATTATCATGCATGTTCGTGTTGTGTTATTGTATTATGTCAATAATTTTTAGTCCTAAATGTAGAACTAACAATTTGTGTTTGTCGTGTTGTTATCGTGTTAGAGGTTATCGTGTTCGTACCTTATTCGTGTTAGAGGCTATTGTATTCATGCTCATTATTATCGTGCGTATTCATATTGTGTCAAAAATTATCAATCCTACTTTTCTCACTACTTCAATGTCTAATCATCACCAATAAGGGTTACTGTGAATCTTAGCAAGTGCCAATGCTCAAGTCTTTAAATAAACCAATTAATCTCTACTCGAATATATTTGATCATGTTGCAGCCAATATTTGCAAAATTATTTATGATCCAGATATTTAAAAAAATCTCAAATGAATAATTCCTTACAAAATAATTTCACGTTGTTGAGGATTCGGATGTTGCAGACCGTTTGCTGGACAAGTAGTTAGCTGCCAAGGGTGGTGTCACTGTGGCATATGATTATTGGAAGGTAAATGGGGTCCGATTATTTTGGCATCGCCATATTTGTAAATCTTTTACTCATCCTCGTTTTTCTGTCACCTTTTGGTTGTGTTGCAGGGGAGATTGAAGACTAGGAACCGTATGAGATTTTTGAGATGTGATGTGCCTCTTACGAGTCCCTTGTGTGATGATATTAATGAGACTGCTCGGCATTTATTTTTTAAGTGCTGACAGATCTTTCAGGTTTGGAGAGCTATTGGGGAAGCAGCACAAGACGTCGACGGTAGAAGCTTCCATCAAGTGGTGTCTGCGTGAGCGGTGCAAGTCCAAAGTAATCAAGAAAGCTCTAATACTCGCGCCGGCAACTATAGTGAATCAATCATATATGATACGCGAGGAATAAGAAGGTGTTCAATGGGGCGCCTTTTGATGTGATGATCATCCAAGACATCAAGGAGGACGTATTTAAGCTTTTATATGTATTGTATCGCATAGAGGAGTGGTTGCACATTTTTTATTGGAACACACTACATAGTTGTTAACTTTTGATTTGCGATGAATGTATTCTTTGTATCGTTGCAGCCAATGTTTAAAAAAGAGGAGGAAGACACCAATAATCCTTATTTATTTCTGAAAAAAGAATGATACGGAGCAAAATACAACTCCCAGAAACTCAAAACGAATAAACATGATATAAGAAGAAGCAGTGAGTTTTAGGCCAACACAATAATACTTGCAAATTACAAGATGTAACTGGTTATCTTTCAAACGGATACACCTACCGTTTACCTCCGGAGGGAACCTCATTGGCTCATCAAAGATTTCGATCTTATTTCAAACCAACAAAAATAGACATCAAGTAACACACCTTGTTGCGTGGCAGAGCTTTTTCCTCTCCCCGTTCAGTTAGCTGCATCCCTACTGTAGAACGAGTCGAGTGTCTTTGCAGGAATACGGTGAAGAAGTTCCCTAGGAAAGATACGAAGCAGGGTCCACGCCAAGTCAAGTGACTGGAAGATGTTCCGGGTGTCATACGCCCCTTGTGCCACAAACTTCTTCTCGAATTTGTCCAGGAACTCAAGATACAACTGTATGACCACGTATGTGGAGTTAGTAATGTCAATGAAATTACCGTAAAGAACTAATCTTTTTAAGTAGTCCTATACAGATACAGACCAGGTCTTCTGAGGAAAGAGCTTCTTCTCCAACCACAGCTTTCATTGCCTGTACATCTTTACCAATGGCATAGTTTGCATATAGCTGAGAATAATATCAGAGCAAATGCAATTGTAATGCTTGAGCCTGCCCGAGGATATTGCAATAGTTCGGTGAAACAAAAGTAGGTAAATTTACCTGGTTGGACACATCAGAGTGATCCCGGCGTGTCATCCCTTCACCAATGGCACTCTGCAATATATTCAAGCAGCAACATAGCACCCTCGTTATGTGTATCGTCTCACACATGAATAAAATGATACAAATAGGCTGCTATATGTGCTTACCTTCATTAAACGAGACAGGGATGGCAGCACATTGATTGGCGGGTAAATCTGCCAATTCAGGCAAAAATCTGATTAGCCAAATGAAACACTAGATTCTTTGGAAGCTAATAGATACATAGAAAAGGGCATGTCGGGAGTTCTTTATGAGTTGGGAGATAGTTGAACCATGAATTAGGCACTAATGGAGTGCATCAACCCATCCTTACCTGCCTATTGTAAAGTTGCCTGTCAATATATATCTGCCCTTCAGTGATGTAACCAGTCAGATCTGGAGTAGGATGTGTAATATCTGACAAATTGACAGAAGAAATTGATTTATTAAAGAAGAGGTGAAGGAAATAATAGCTGACAGTTGACAAAAAAAAAAAAAGAATTAATAGGTGTTACCATCATTGGGCATGGTTAATATAGGAATTTGAGTAATGGATCCTGTTCTTCCTTCTATACGTCCAGCTCGCTCATAGATAGTTGCCAGATCAGTGTACATATAACCAGGATATCCACGCCTCCCTGGAACCTCCTCTCGAGCAGCAGACACCTAAGAAGAAAATATGATCTTAGCCCTAAGCTTTCCAATTTCTATACTAGAAAAGTAACATTAAAAACTTCACATATACTTCGATAGAAAAGGTAGAAGGGACACAAACACTTGTAAAGGCGCTTCACTAGAAGAAATTTCAGCATAGGAGATAAAAGTGGTAAAATAAATAAAAATAATTTTTAAGAAAAAGGGAGAACCGTCGATTAACAGTTGATAATTAGGAAGGTTATGCAGATAATACCTCACGAAGAGCATCAGCATAGGAACTCATATCTGTCAATATGACAAGAACATGCTTGCCACATTCATATGCTAAGTATTCTGCAGTTGTCAGAGCAATGCGAGGAGTAATAATACGTTCTATTGTAGGGTCATTGGCCTGCAGGAAATATTATATAAAAAAGGGGAGACAATCATTAACCACGGTTTATGAAATAAACGGTCACAATTATGAAGAAGGTAATGAGCATAATTACCAAATTCAGGAACAGGGTAACCCGCTCCATCGATCCATTTTCCTCAAAATCACGTTTGAAGAACTGAGCTGTCTCCATGTTCACTCCCATAGCTGCAAAGACAATGGCAAAGTTGTCCTCTTCACCACCCTGTAGCATAGCACAAATGATATAATTGTGTCAATTAGAAAGCAAAAACATAATATCAAACCTTAGGAAGCCAAATACAGCATGATTATAAATTTAATTTCACATTGCTAGGCAGATTTATAAGTTCTAACCATGAAAGAGAGAAGCATATGGTTAACATGTATGATAGAAGTATTCGTAAAATCATACCTCGAGAAGATTGTCAGATTTCTCCAGACGTTTGACCAAGCCAGCCTGACGACATATCTGAGCAGCTATTTCATTGTGGGGCAGACCAGCCGCAGAAAATAGAGGAATCTTCTGACCTCGGGCAATTGAGTTCATGACATCAATAGTTGAAATTCCAGTCTGAATCATTTCTTCAGGATAGGTTCTCTCACTAGGATTGATGGAACTTCCTGGACCAAATATATCAGAGATTATATCAAATGTAGAGTGGTCAAATGCAAAAGTACACTTCTCATGCAATATCAGTACTTGCCTGAAATGTCCAAGTAGGCCTCTGGAAGAATAGGAGGGCCATTGTCAATGGGCTTCCCAGAACCATTAAAAATACGACCAAGCATGTCCAGCGAGACAGGTGTTTTTAAAACCTGTAAACAAGGCGAAGCACAGTAGCTGTGAAACCAATTTCAAATACCAGAAAATCAATATTGCAACAGTAAGACATCTCAGTCAATAAAAATCTCAACTTTGTAATATAATGAACGAATCAATTCTATCTAGGAAAAACTATCATGAAAATTGTTATCATCAATTATTATAGATATCACATGATTTAGATTCCCCTCTTCTACAACCAAAAGAAGAGGGATACAAGTGCTAACCCTTCTTCATAGCTAAATTCAAGCTCTTCTCCTATTTTGTGTGGTTAGTGGAAAATGGAAGACTATCTCTATCAAAGATAATTGGAAAACAAATCACATAAACACGAGTACCTCCCCAGTGAACTGGACGGTAGTGTACTTGTTGTCAATTCCAGATGTTCCTTCAAAAACCTGGTAAAAGGAACAAATCAATGATATTGCATCCTCAAATTTAAGAAACAGATTGCAAGTACTGATAAGAAGCTCAGAAGGAATAAAGTTCCCAAGTAGATCATATCTATAACATTACAAACCACTCAAAGAGCAAGTTATTATGATGGCAGTCACCTGGACAACAGCCTTTTCTCCATCAACCTCCAAAACTTGGCCTCGACGGGTTGTTCCATCTCCCAAGCGAATGTTGACAATTTCTTGGTACTTGGGGCCCTGACAAAGTTTCAGAGAAAAATCTAAATTATTCTGTTCTGAAATCCATATTCATAAAGATGTAGGAAAGTTTGCACAGAAGGAAGAAATGAATGAGTACGACATTTACCTTGACTTTGTCTAATATAACAAGAGGCCCAGCAACACCAGAGACTGTTCTATATTCTGAGAAAAATTTAAAGAACATCAAACTATGCAAGTAGTAAATCAACTATATTTTGAAAAATAACATCTCCTGCGGTCAGTATTTCTTTAGAAACCGGACAATGGTACAGTTGTCTTAACAACTATATGACACTAAGGAGAACGAATAAGCAGTTTGATTAGATTTATACTTGATAGCAGATCTTAGCCCTACCTATCATAATGGAAGACAGCTTTCATGTTTCTGGCCAGTAATATACTTAAAACATAAGAGAATAGGGACCAGGTGTTTTCTTTTCCTAACCCCTTAGGCTTTGGCAGTTTGCAAGTAGAGGGACTGGGATTTGATAAAATAGGTCATGGTGATCATGACATGATAAACCCCTTAACCATACACAGATTTATGATTACAGTAGAACAGCATCATATGGAATGAGTCAACCATTCAGTCATTCTGTAACATAAAGAACAGAGAAGAACCAGCTATATATGCCTCATTAACCACTAATCTTTCACATTTATTGTTGGAAACTACTTCAAGTTACTTTAATATCCCAGCAGCCTTTCAAACTAAAGTTTTACAGAAGTACCTAGTTCAAGATTGTATTCGTGATAAGGAACAACCCAAAATAAATTACTTGATATATGAACAATGTTTCTAATCCCTATATAGCCTGTATATTTTAATCAGCAAGCTGAAAGCGGTAAAAATATGGACTGACAAACCACACAAATTAATGGTGTTAGATTACACATGAACTGTTGATACATCAAAGCTATAATGTGAACTAAGAGGTGATTGGTTGCAATGAGTACCCATTCCGATCTCCAGAGTTCCTTCCTCCATGTCAATGTCATTTTGCGCCACACCCATATTTAACCTATAAAAAAGACCAAATATGATGAGATACAATTCGCGCTACTTAAATTGAAGCAATCAGTCCCAGGAAACCATAGTAACTGAAAACCAAAAGAGCATGACTAAACCATACTTACTATCCCTCGCAAATATGCAGAGAGAGATCACACAATTTTGGTGTATTACTTAGATGAACTAAGAGACCACCAGGCCCTTCGGAGACATCACAGTGGTTGACAGTCAGAGGTCGCTTGATCCAAAAAAAAAAAAAAAAAAAGGAGAGAGAGACCTCCGTCTGCTGCATACTACAAGCCTTTTGCGGAAATGAAATTGCATAAGCATCGCCACATAAACATTGTAAAAATCTTATCCACATGAAACTACAAGCCTATTTCACGGAAGCTAACAAAATTCAACTCCACCAAGTCTCCCAAATGAGAAGTAGCTGATGCTAATGCAGCCTTAACCGCGTAGTATTTCACAACAACAACAAATTGGAGCAGATTTGGCACTCATACATACAATAATCAAAACCAAAACCAATAACAGACGAGCCAAAATGTTGTAACCGATTGAAGACGGATCTAAAAAAGTGGCTAACCTTTTCGCTGAATCTCGAACAGATTGAAAAGCGAGGAGAATTGTGGTGGGATGGATGAACACAATGAAAACAAAAATAAAATAAAAAATGAGATCTGACAATCGAAATAAAATAATTTGTCAGATATTCGAATCATGTATCATGTGACGAGCAGTTAGAATAATAAATAAATTGAAAATGAAATCGAGAGTACAACTCGTCGAAGCGTGGTTTACGGCAGCTACTGTATATTTTGCCAGCTTTTTTAGCAGAGAAGGTACAACACAAAGAAGCTATCGGATTGGCTGGTGACTGAGTGGTGTGACACCATCGACATGGAGAATGTGATGAGCAGTAAGCGGTGCATTGGTCCAAATCTAACCGTGGGGTAGATGGACACGTGTACTGTTCAATAATCGATTGGATTTGGACCCTTAGTAATATTTTTGTTTAACCAAAAACTTTGTTAAGTCCGCCTAAATCATTTAAATTAAATTTTCTCTGATTTTTATTTAATACTTATATTCAGAGGCGGATCCATGTAAGGGCTTGGGGGGGCTCCAGCCCCCCCTAGCCCGATTTTTTTTTCATTTTTTAGTATCATGATCCGGTTTTTTTAGTATCATGATCCGATTTTTTAATGGTATAGCCCCCTCTTGTAGAAGAAAAAATGAATTAAAATAAGGAAAAAGATGATATAAAATAATTGAAGTTAAGGTGAAGCCGAGAAAAAAAATTTCAGCCCCCCTCGAGAAAATTTTCTGGATCCGCCACTGCTTATATTCTCATTGTTCCGATTATATGATTTAATTTTGACGTTGTACATTTCTCAAAAAAATATTTTTAAATTAATCATATTTAATGTAAAATATTTTTAAATTAATCATATTTAATGTAAGCACATATTAATCTGTCCACAGTTGACAATTGACATAGCAATAAATTAGTAATATTGAAAATAATAAAATTTGATCTCATTACTAATACTATATTGCCACATCAATGCCCGAGCATGTTAACAAATGTCCACAGTGGACATTTTAGTAAACTCGAAACAATTAGGGCTACAATAACTAATTAAGACGTCGGGTGCAATAATGAAGGCACCTTGCATGAACCAAAAGATTAAATGTTCAAACTTCCCAAAAAACATATAAGTGCTGCATGAATTTAAATAAATATATTTTTATTTTTTTAAAAAAAAGAACTAAATAAGACATTTGGGTCTTACTTTCTTTAGCTTTCATCAAGAAGAAGGCTTAACGGCTCTATATTGGAAATGAGAAAGTAAAAACTATCAAGAAAAGAAAGCATCCAAACAAGTAAGAAGTAATGAAGAGAAGAAAAAGGAAACAACTTGTAATTATAGACTTTCAGCTGTAATCTGCTTATGATCTTAATAAACTCAGTCTCAAATGAAAATGAAGTGGGGTCATTTAGCTTCGAGGAAACAGGATTTACAAAAGGGGAGCCAGCAACATCATC
This sequence comes from Plectranthus barbatus, assembly GCA_026898455.1. Taxonomy (NCBI): domain Eukaryota; kingdom Viridiplantae; phylum Streptophyta; class Magnoliopsida; order Lamiales; family Lamiaceae; genus Plectranthus; species Plectranthus barbatus. Next base: position 437,234 of record JAPKLW010000030.1, on the reverse strand, counting down.
ATCATCATCAAATCAAGGAGGGAAAAACACAGAAGACAATGTAAGTTGAACAATCTGACCAGGAAATTTAACTATGATGGTGATACGATTGTCACCACTCTAATCCAGCCCGGCTTCCCTCTCTATATATATCTTGAGCATTGTAGGAAGTATGCCAAGTATCAGTCTTCAGTTAAAATGGTTCCAGTGAGCATTAAAGAATTCAAGGGCTGCTCTTTCTGATTCAAGAAGCTACCTGTATTTCACACCAAAGGGTAAGAACATCAGAGACGGCGCTGTCAGCTAGCAGCTGGTTCTGCTGGAGTCGTGAAAGGTGCAAGAGAATTCGGTGGAACGCTGATGCCTCCTCCCTTCACGGATATGTTGGGACTCCGGACTGAACTAGCCCTACTCACAAGATGAGAGTCAAGAAACACCACCACTACTGTTATGTCATCGTGGAAATGACGCCGAACTCCACGGTCGATTTTCTTCAAGTCCGAGTACCTCATCTCTCTTTTCTTAGCAGCCTCTTGCAATGCTGTTTTCACTAATCTCCTAGCACTCCCCTGCAAAATTGAGAGCAACATGAATTCATCACTGAGAAGAATACATGTTCAAACAAAAGCCAAGGCATACTGACTGCAACAAAAATCTCAAGAATGTTGCACACACCGAAGTCCAGTCAAAGTCAGAGATCTGCTAATGGATTCCAGTGTTAAAAATCTTACACTGCGTGGATTATTTTGGACTAGATCAACTGCTTCTTGGTTGGTAAGGTGCTCCCAAAGACCATCGGAGGCAAATATAATGAACTGGTCATGAGGGAGCAACTGTTGAACAGCGATTGCAGGTTCTGCACTCAGAATAGGTCTTTTAAAAGGTTCACGAAGTCGAAATTTCTGATATAGAGGCTCTCTATTGAATTCAGCCTTTTTCAAATAAACATCTCCAATTGATCTTGAGATCTGTAAGCAGCATAAGTGATATCAATTTTATGATTATAATATCAAAAGCACATCATTTTCCATACTACAGTTTCTAAGACTGCACCAAATAGAAGGCTCAATACACATTGCACAATGTCAGGCTATAAATGCCTTTATCACAAGAGTTATGTTTACTCATGGCAGTTTGAGGAGTTGAAAGCATCAAACATGAAGGTGAATTGTGATAATTGAGTTTTCGGAGAATATTATGATTCTTTCGTCAAATATGGAACTCCGAAAGAGTGTCAGTTTAGATCCATGATACTTGAAGTTATATGACAGTGGATCTGCTCACTATCTATAAGAACCATCAACAGTCAAAAAGGTAAAAAGTAAACTTGCGAAGTTCACAAATCTCAAAAGAAACAAATGTATGTTAGTATCTCAATAGTGGCAATTACAATTCTAAGACATTGATCTATAGGGCAAACACTACATCAACTCAAAAAGAATTAACATATAAAGTTCAGCCTAAGAGAAATGAAAGCAATTGCTCTATCAGTTAGTTTTTCCTTCTTACATAATTCCTTTTTCACAAAAATCACTGTCTGTGGTTCAAGTTTTCAAGCTGCAAGGAAAGTGACTTTGACAAAACAGGTTCCATATACAACTGATTTGTAGAACTTATAAGCAGGAGATGGAAAATCAAGAACCTAATGTTTATCTTCAGACACTACTAACTATTATTGCACCATGACCCTTCAAGTATACATAAACCTTGTCTCATTACAGCCCTTGAATAAGTTATATTCGAACCATCAAAATCACAACAATTGTTGCAGCACAACAAAAGGAAACACGCCAACAGTCTTCAATATAAAGAGATCTCTCCAACAGTCAATAGGGAAATGGTAAACTACACTAACCTGTATCAGACCCTTCACGCGCCATACATTATGTTTCAAAACTACGATGTGTGAATCATCAGGGTGCAAAGACTGCAATTCCTGTCTTACTGACTCAAAACTTGCATTATGCTCGGCCGAGAGTTGAATAGCAAGAACTTCCCCTGTAGCCTTGACAAGCCTCCCTAGAACAGCACGAGAATCACCAAGATTGGCAACATAAAGAGTTCCACCACAAATTATTCCAGCAAGACAGCAAGAGCCAACCGCTGCAATCTGTGGTTTTGTAGGCCATTGTCTACTAACAACTGATAAAAAACCATCTTCAGTTGCTTGAAACGCCTTACGAATAACTTCTACAGACATGGATTGATGCTCTGCCGTGAACCCTGCACAATCAAACAAGGCTTCAACAACTAGAAGAAAAACTTGTAATCATCATTTTGTTAAAAATTATGTCCTCCACATTCAAATTAAATTACATGAGGGACACAGGCCAAATAAGGAAGTTGGACTCATGCATGGTATTTGCCTTACACATGTAATAAAAGGAATTCATCTAATTAATATAAACCCAATATAAGGTAGGAAACAATAAAGTAAACTAAGTTAAGATCAACTTGAGATTCTATAATCTATCTGAAACTTACTCTTTAGATGCGGGAAAAGGTGATCATTGATGAAACGGGAGGTCTCCGGACCTCCATGTCCATCATAAACCCCCACAAAGGTGCCATAAGGTCCAGACTCAGTCGTGCTCAGACAACCAGATTCTAGTTGGCTCTGATCCTCAAGTAAATTATTCGCTTGAACTACAGCCATCGAGAACTCCCCATTGAAATGCTGCCCGGAGTCCTTATACCATAACAGTCCATCCTGCCGGCCGGTGGCATCTGAACCTTTGTGAACACATCGATCTGCCTTCGGCCGAAAACAGGCCCTCAAAAAGTTCATTAACCCAGATAACATCCCTCATTTCGCCCAAACCACCCTCCAAAACATCCACATTTAACGTGCACTCAAGGATAACTTTCAGAACAACGAAACTCAGACACAATCAGAATTCGTCTCCCCGCAAACTATGGGCATTCAAAGTTTAGCAACAAAACCATGAGTAAACAGATGAATAAGAGCTTAAAAATTAAAAGATGCGACAAAGTCAAGTTATTATTCAATTCAAACATAGACTTCCAATGTGAAACAGATCTCCGATAACGACCAAAAACCCTCAAGTATAGACGCAAAGAAAAACTCGATAAATTGTACACGACGGAAACAGGGTAGATGACGGCTTGGAAAAAAAAAGGTTCAATTCCTTCGCAATACTCTTTGATCAAGAGTTCAACGTAAAGAAAAGTCCAACTCAGAGGCTAAATCAAACAAAAAAGTTAAAAAACTAATTCATCCAGAAATCTTGCAGCGAAAATATTCAACAATACAGTTCTTTTTCCCAAATCAAAGACTCAAGTTACCTTAGAGTTGATTACAGAAGAATGAAGATCTCAAAGTGAAAGAGGTTTAGATCTGCGGATCCAGCGAAACAAAGGGTATTTAAGAATTAACAAAAAAAAAGTAAAAAGAAATTAAGTCAAATCTGAAGTGGGAATTTCGGTTTCTACTCTAAATCTCTAATCCTCCTATGTGGTGGCTTTTCAGGGGGAAAAAGATAACGACGAAGCAGCGGAAGAAGATGAATCCATCGAAAAGGGAAAAAAGAAAAATAGAAAAAAACACACACACACACAATACAGAGAGAGAGAGAGAGGATTAGGGAGAGAGAGAAGAAGTGGTATTACTACTATCAGTATAATGGTGTGTATGATTGGGGCAACTGGAAGTCTGGTATCCCTGGGCACACAAACCCCATTAGAAACCAACAACGGAGAGCTTCAATCCAGCAGAGCAGAGGACCAGTTTTGGGCTCCACGCTCTCTTCCAGATGCAGCAAATCTAGAGAGAGAAACTAAATTTGTACTACCATTTACCAAAAAAAAATGTAAAACATATGAGAAAACACGCTATACTTTACAATAAGAGAGAGAGAGAGAGAGAGAGAGAGAGAGACTCGTTTTCGTTGAGTTCAGTAGATTTTTTATTTAAGATTGTATCATTTGATTTATGAATAATAATACGCAATATTCTTTTTGGCTCTCTAATATTGAAAAATGCAAAAAATTATACTATATACTTTTGAAGAGGAAGAGAGTGGTGAAATTATACCTAATAATAATACGCGTGTGTTTTTACAAATGAGATGAATAAGTTGCTCTTGTTTGTCCCCTCGATCGGGGTGTAGTGGTTAAAGTACTTTGTCTGGACCAAGAGGTCACAGGTTCGAGCTTCCCCGAGAATATTTAGGTGTTTGAATTTAATACATGTATATGATATATTCCTATTTAAAAAAAGTAAAATTGCTCTCGTTTATTCTTGGTTTATTTTTCCACGATGTTGAAGAATTTATAAACAGTTTCCATTTTCATGGGTTTCATGATATGGGCCTTTTTATCTCGACACGTGGAAAAATGGTTGATTTGAGTGAGTTTGCTTCATAATTTGATTCAATAATGTAAGTTTTGACTCTAAAACTTTTTAGTCTTCCAATTTCTTATCAACCAAGTATATTAGTTATATGACAAAAAACTTGCGTTAGGCAGGCCTAAATGGTTTAGGCGGGTTTTATCCTACCCAAATGGGTTGACCCATTCCAAATAGGGTTTATTAATCCCAATTAGGGTATATTATATGAGTTAATGGATAAAACCCGCCTAAATCGTTTAAGTCTGCCTAACTCAAGACCTTCCCTAGTTATATACATATCATAGTAATGATAATACCTGTGTTTTTGTTTTTGAGACGATGAGATATTTAAATGTATTTTGTTTGAATTTTATTTTATGGTGTACCTTGTTTGGAATATATTTTGTATATAGCTTATTCAGTTTGAAATGTGTGTTCAGAACATAAACTAAATGATATATTTTATATATGTAAATACTGTGTTTCAACATAATTATGCATAAATAAACTTTATGTTTGAAAAAAACGTAGCTTATAATGTATTTTGTTCAAAATATTTTACCATCTTCAAAAAAAAAAAAAAAAACTCACACAAATTTTTACCGTTATATCATATAAATATGAAATACATAAAAAACCAACTTAATAGAAAAGGGGGGGGATTAGTCCCAAACTTTGTATTGGGATGTCTTTATTGGGGTGGATTTTGTGCTAAAAAAATTGTTTGCACTAAAATGTTAATAATATTTGATTAGTTAGTATATTATGCTTGTTTAGTTATTATGTTATATTTCATTGAATCGCATAACTACCCACATCAAAATAAATAATTGACTATCTGAAAAAATTAAATTTTGATCATTCATCCATAAAATCAAGAATCTAAGATTTTTTCGTATTTAGTATATTCAAATCTATTAGCTATGATCTATTCACTCTCTCACTTAATATATATATAGGGAGAGAAAGTTGTCATCAAATACTAAAATTAAAGTTTGTGTAAAATAAGAATGAATTTCAACTATTGTATTAATAGCATCAATGATTGAGATTAAAACATAAAAAATTTAAAAATTAAGCATAATTTTTGTTTGTGCTTAATTGCTTTATAGAGCAATTAAGCATGAAATCTTTAAAAAAATCGCAATCATTGATTTTTCATTTTTTTTTAAATGAATGATATAAATTCATTAATTTTTTTTTTACAAACTAACTTTTAGTACTCCCTCCGTCCCGGCTGAATTGTCCCGGTGACTTTGGGCACAATAATCAAGGAGTGTGAGTATAAAAAAAAGTTGAATGGGATTAATATTTTATTGTTGAGTGTGAAAAAAGTTGCATTTTTAAGTAATGAGACAATTGAGGTGGGACGGACGAAAAAGGAAAGTTGGACAATTGAGGTGGGATGGAGGGAATATAATATTATATATATATAATTTCTACTATATGATATTTATAGGGTTAATTTCTTAAAAAAGTTACTTAACTATCTTACTTGTATCAAATTGGGTACTTAACTTTTATATGTATCAAAATAAGTATCAAACTAATATTTTATATTATTAATATGGTTTAAATTCAAACATTTCTATTTACTTATTATACATAACAATTATAGTACCCAAGATTGCCACATTTATTATCTTTAATTATTAATTAAAATACTTAAAACTAAACTTACATATTTAAACCCTAAGATATATTATCGACACAGCCACCCTAATTTTTATCAAGAAATATGAGTTTTGGGATGGGTGTAGACAAGTGTTTTAATTTCCTTGTACTAATTAATAATATTTGTAGATAAGTGTTTTAATTTAAGTTTTTATTGTTTTTAAGTATTTTCATTTTGTTTAATTTTCGTTTCTTTAATGCAATGTCATTTAAAATAAATTATGAACGATTATGTAACACAAGAATTATATATAAATAAGGTAAACTTTAAATATCTATATTAATTACTCCCTCCGTCCTTAGTCCCATTTTCCTTTTTTGTTTGTCCCATAGATTAGTCCCACTTTCCTAAAATAGCAAACTTTTTCACACTCACCAATAAAATATTAATTCCACTACACTCACAACTCTTCATTCCCGTGCCGAAAAGATTTGGGACTACTTCACCGGGACGGAGGGAGTATATTTTATGACTGCAAAAACTAAAAATAAAAATAAATTCACAAACTAAAGTTTTTAATTTTTTGGAAGTGTGCGAAGGGAGTGATATATAGGATTAAATATATAAATTTGAATTTTAGTATTTAATTCATAATAAAAATTTCAGTTTTAATTTTATGGAAGAGTGCGCGTACAAAGTTAAATATTAGGTTAAAATATTTAATATTATATTTTAGTAATTTAATTATTATTTAGGCATAATACATGTGATAATTTTCGTGTAATATAATTATTATGTATTATTAAATAAATTGGAAAGTTTGAATCTAAACCAACAATAATATAAAATACTAGTTTAGTACCCAATTTGATACAAATGAAAGTTTAGTATCCAATTTAATACAAGTAAAATTGTTTAGTAACTTTTGAAAAATTAACCCCGATATTTATAAATGTTGTATTTTTTTTCGATTCTTTTTTTTCAGTTGTCTTATTTGTCATAAATACTCCCTCCGTCCCATTATATTAGGCACACTTGCCTTTTCGGTCCGTCCCATATATTAGACACGTTTCCATTTTTGGCAAAAAATTAACATGTCTTAATCTTAATTAGGGATTGGTGCAATTACAAATGTACCCTCAAATTGATATGGCTATTTACCAGAATACCCCCCACTACCCTCAAACCCTAATCACACACCCCCCCCCATTCGATTCACCATCCGCCGCCCCCTCTCCTCTCGCGATCTTCCTCCTCTCGCTGTCTTCCTCTCCTCTCCGATCTTCCTCTCCTCTCCGATCACCCTCTCCTCTCCGATCACACCGCCGCTCCTCTCCTCTCGCTGAAACACTAAAGCGGCGACCTCCGCCGCCCCTTCTCCTCTCGCTGAAACCCTAAAACTTCGACCTCCGCCGCCCCTTCTCCTCTCGCTGAAACCCTAAATCGGCGACCTCCGCCGGCCCCCTCCTCTCGCTGAAACCTTAAATCGGCGACCTCCGCCGCCCCTTCTCCTCTCGCTTAAACCCTAAATCGGCGATCTCTCGATCTCCTCGCTGAAACCCTAAATCGCCGCCGCCATTCTCTTGCGATCTCTCTTCTCCCTCCCGCGATGACGACACCCGTGAACCACCCTAACCCATCTGATCTGCGTGCTGGCGGCGACCCCGACGGAGGGGTTGTTGCCGCCGCTGCTGCCGTGTCGGTTCAGATCCATGGCCACCGTGAGACGCGGCCAGGCGACAGCCCCCCTCCAGATCTGCTTGCCGCCGCGGACTCCTTTGCTCGGTGGGATGACAGTGATTCGATTTCGTGGCCGGTGCTGAGCGGTGGAGCTGAGGATTCGGACATGTCTATCGATTTGGAGAAGGAGAAGCAGTGGCTGGCGGAGGTCTGGGCAGAGTTGGCTTGTCCTCGTCATATAAAGATGGAAGTGGTTCGCATGTTTTGGGACATTTACTTCCCAAACATCCGGTGAATTCTCTCTTTTTTACTTCATGTTCTTGGTGTTCTACTTGTTGATTTGGTCTTCTGCCTGTTGATTTGGTGTTATGCCTGTTGATTTGGTGTTCTGCCTGTGGATTGGTGGTCTGCCTGTTGTCTGCTTGTTGATTGGTGCTCATCTTCTTCGGCCATGAGTGGTTTAATGTGTTTCTATTGCTGGTTAAATGTGTTTCTATTGCTGGTTGAGCATGATGAATCATTGGTTCTGCTGTGGGTTGAAGGGCTATTCCTGAAATGATTATAACCTGCACACTCATCTCATTCACATTCATGAAACATTTTTTTGTTTGAAATGTGTTCTCCATGTTTGAAGTGGTTTCATTAAACTTCATAAGTTGAATGTGCATGATTACTTGTTAATATGCTTTACAAAAGACTACATGTGCACTACAAAAGACTACATGTGCTTTACAAAAGAGTGAACTGCACTAGTCCTATCTATCCTTACAGTAAAGAAAAAGCTAAACCCAATTGATTCATGACACATTCCATATCATTTCCTTCATGTCCATTCTCAGTCATATAGTGAAGGCACTCTTTAACTAGGTCAATTGGTACCTCTAGATTCCTGGGCAAAGCATTTTGCATCAATAAAGCATCCTTCTTCATGTGTGGCAGCCTATAGCTATTACAGCCCTTAACTTTCATAATCTCTATGAAACATGTTTGTAGGGATAGAAAGACCTTATTGAGAGTTGTTGCTTGTAGGCTATGAAAACTTGTTAACACTGCATTCACTAACTCTCTTGCATCTTGACAAGCTTGTTGCTGCTGTAAGCTTTGTATAGCTCTGAAAAAGCCCAAGTCATTCACATTTAGGTCAGGTGAATTTGGTGGTTGTTGCACCAATTGTATGTCAAATCCATCTGAAGTTGCTGCATTTCTAAACTCTGCATTGTCATTATTGATATGGGGCCGAGCATTATCTTGTTGAATGAGGATTGTTTTGCTTAAACAAGTCGGCCACTTCTCTTTGATTGCTGGAATAACCTGTAAAAACACATTAAATTGATTATGTTCATTGCTGATTTTATGCATACATACATGTATAAGCTGCAGCAACTTACATTGTTGATTAGGCATGCCTTTATGACTTCCTTAGTGATGCTTTGAATGGGTTTGATCTCTAGGGTTCCTGCATCCCTGTTTTTGCTGCTTCTTTTGGCTGCCACCTCTTCTATGAATGGCCACATCCCTATTTTTCCATCAAATAGGACCATGCCCTCATCTGAAAATACTGGTCTACTCACAGCACACATGAACATCACCTTAGGAATAAATTTTTTACTTTTGCATGTCCTATGGGGCTCAGTTTCTGTTTGTGTGAGGTAGTACCTATGTGTGTTTTTGGTTAAATAAAACCACTTCTCATCTATGTGCACAATATTCTCCATAGGCTTAAACTTAAACATCTTTGACACATGATCATAACATATGGCTTGTAAACTGCACTTCAATCTTAAGAGTTTGTTTGGAGCTGTCAAACATGGCTTTATTGCATTGGTGTGTGCTCTGATCAGGTTATTTTTAGCCCATCTACCCACAGTGGACTTAGGAACACTTATGCTCTCAGCTAGTGCCCTAATTGTGCCTCTTTTCTGAAAATTGACTGCAACTATTTGCTCATTATTTACCTCATGTTTGAGCTTTCTTATTCTAGCATTCCTTTTCCCTTTAAAATGTAAACCTTCACCTCTTGTTTGTGCTTCTCTTGCAGATTTCCAGATTCTTGAGATGGTACTTCTTGAAACATTGAAGGCTGCAGCAGCTTGATTGATCACCCCTTTGGCTGGCTTGCTGTCCTTCAACCTCTCCAGCAGAAATGCCACAATTTCAGCTCTCCTCTCCTCTGTTATGTCTGGGTTCATACCCATTTTTCAGATTTTTTTTTGTGTTTTGGTTGGTGTAGAAGCTGTGTGTTTTTTGTGATCATTTAGTTTAATGAATGTAAATGTGGTTTTTGTATTTATAGAGTTAGATTAGAGGGAAATTGTGATGTAATCTCAAAAATTTGGCTCCAAATTTGAATTGGGAGCATTAATCTCCCTTAAGTTTGTTGATTTGACAATGCCCTTACTTTTTCTCATCTATTGTCATTAACCATTAAATTTCAGTTTTTTATTCATTAATTAAGTGCTTAGTGGGTTGATTAGTAGTCTCCTTGGTTATAGTGCCATTTCCCTCCGTTCCTAATATAATGGGACGGAGGGAGTATTAGATACAGACCTTTAAAGTTGAGAAGACTTCAATATAACTTTTTCTAAATTGATGTGGTAAGTATAATTTCTAGTTATAGATTTCAGGTTTGGGAAACCTAATCCTATTTCGTACGTCTTTAATTCCATTAAGGGAAGGTTTGAGGTTAGGCACGCCTAAACAGTTTAGGTAGATTTTATCTATTAATCCAAGTCAAACTCATTTAATATACCTTAATTGGAGATTAATAAACTCCATTTGAGTATAAATAAAACTCGCTTAAACCGTTTAGGGGTGTCTAACGCAAGTTTTTGCCTTCCATCAATATATCTCATTTCTCTGCATTAATTCATGTTTAACATTGGCAAAGGTGAAGCATACTTTAAGCTCTCTTCAACTATACAGTCTCATTTCAGTATAATTTTAGAATGTCTCTCGTTACGGTGTGGGCTCAGTTCATTCATGTCATCCTCCACTCAACTAATAAAAATCTTACGGGAATCGTTCATTGTCCGTACTTCTCTACATCGGTATTAATTCCTCACTCCAACACTGAGTCACTACAATTTGCCTTGTTTAATTCAGATAAGAAAGAACGAAAAGTACACAAAAATATATAAGTATTAGTCTCTTTTAGGAAAGGATTATTATGGAGATCTATCCTCGACTTTGGGAAATTATGAAAATCTATCACATATTTCCTAATTTATCGATTATATCCTAAATTATATTTTTTTCATATAGTTTTATCCCAACTTAATTAACATCATTAATTTATGCCACATCAATTGTCCATGTCAGCTCTAATTGCTAACATAAACGCAGGGACAAAGGTAGACTCGAGATATTGTGGGGGTTTATCGTATTCCGTTTGATCGAATCTTATAATTTTAAAAAATATATATATAATTAAAAAAATAATCCGACCGCCCGTGATGACGACAACCCTCCACCCCAAGGCTGGTTCCGCCAGTGTATGGACAGTTATATAATTTCTTAGAACCTATAGAATTAAAAAAAAAAGGCAAATTCTCAGATGAGACGGTCTCATCATTTTTATTGTGAGACAAATTTAATGAAATAATGTATTTTTTAATTGCAAATGATGTATCACCATTTTTATTGTGAAACGAATTTAATGAAATGATGTGTTTCTTTATTTCAAATGATGTATTTCTTTGTTTCAAATAATGTAATTTTTAAAAATGAAAGGAGAATTGTCGATCCAGGACCCAAAAGATAGTTAAATTGTCAATTCAAGACCCGAAAGATGATTTGTCAATCCAGGACCCGAAAGATCAAACAATTCTCAATCCAGGACCTGATATTGAGGTCCTGGATTGAGAATTGTATGATCTTTCGGGTCCTGGATTGAGAATTTTTGTGATCTTTCAGGTCCTGAATTGACAATTAATCTTTCGGGTCCTGAATTGATAATTAAACTATGTTTCGGGTCCTGAATCGATAAAACTCCAAAATGAAATGATGTATTTAACTAATTGAAATGATGTATTAATGTCTGTCTCACAATAAAAAAATAGTGAGACCGTCTCTCAAGAGACCAACTCTAAAAAAAATCTAAAACTTTGACGACACAAATAAATTCATTAAATTTACTATTATATTTAATCAATTTATTAACACCAAATTGAATCAAAATAATTATGGCTTGACTTTTTACTATAGTTATGATTTTAATTAATATTAAATCTATATATACCTAAAAGCAAAACCCCACCCCAAAATTTTTTCGCCCCAAAAAATCTAACTAAAAATAAACCTAGCATATAATAGGTAAGTAAAACTAAATATGGTAAGTATGTAACTATTATAATTTATAATTAATCACTAATAATTGTTTTATTGGAGTATATAAATAATTAGGAATTTTTAGTTATTAACATGTATATATTATATAATTATTATTAAAATTTATGTTTAAATAAAAAATAATTATAGTTACTAATAATAAATATGCTAAGTATGATGAATAATTAATTTATTGTACATATATAAAGAAATATTTATATCTACATTTTATATTTTGAACAAGTAGTTTATTATGTTAGTTTAAATTATATTCTATAATTAATCAAATACAATACTCATCATAGAAAAATTAATATCTTTACTAAGGATATAAAGAGGGGAAAAAGAAACGGGAAAATTTTTATTATAGAAAATATTTTTTGGAATAAATCTTACATATACTTAATAATAACTTAAATATATATTTGTAAAATATTGAAGAAAAAATTATTCTTAAACTTGCATACTCATTGATTTCACATATATATCAATCTATATAAATATAAAAGCAAGACCCCAAGCAAAAAAATTCTCCAAAAAAAACTTACCTAAAATAGTTGTACAATATATTAAGAAAGTAATAGTATTAAATATGGTAATTATATCTCTATTAAAAAAAATATGCTAACTATATAATTAATAATTATTATGTTGTATATATATTTAATTAAAACTAATTATTTTATATAAATGTATACATATATGTATTGTACAATTATATTTCTCATTTATGTTAATGTTAAATAATTAATTTCATTATTAATTAGTCCAAAAAAATTATTATTAGATATTTCATATGAATTAAAATAACTATATGCATTCAAATTCTCATTTAAATATTATTAATATTGACTTTTTTAATTTTAATGATTATTTAATAATTGAAGTTACTAAAACATAAATTTTTAAAATCCATAAATTTATTAAAAATGCTTAATTCATGATCATTAATAAAAAAATGCTTAATTTACGTTATTCATTAAAATTATTTATGACTAATAATTAAATCCCAAAGCATAATTAGTGGCATTCTTATTGATTTTTTTTTTCACTATCATTAGTATAATTAGGGTCTAATTCTCAAGAACAATCAAAATAATTTTATTTTGCCATTGTCATATCTATAGTTCCATCATGTAGTGTTTGTATTTTCTTAGAATTGATCTTTTGATTCTAATATTTGTTGTAAGGAATATGAAGATGTCGTCTATAGGGGTTTAGAGGGGTGCTTGAAGTGTTTGAAATTCAAAAGAAGATTTTAAAGCACGAGTGGATCAAGAGGGATGCTTGAAGTGTTTGAAATTCAAAAGAAGATCATGAAGCACGAGTTCTTTTTATCAGTTGTTGATATGATTTTTGCATGTTTTGGATGTATACACTTTTGAGGTTAATTTTTCACAAAATTTATAGTTTTTAGTTCAAGTTCAATTTTTTTTTTTACTTTTCATTGATGTATATAATTTTTTTACATTGTCGCTCTACTCAATGATAATTATGTATTTTTTAGAAAAAAATCTTAAATTTAGATATTTGATTTTTGTGGTTAAATTAATTCATTATGTAATATTATTTGGTACTTTGCTTTCATTATACTATTTTTAAGTTATATTCATTCTTCATCTTAATAAGATTTTATGTTTATATATTCAATTCAATATTTAACGTCAATGCATTTTTATTTTTATCATTTATATCAAATGAGTTGTTTTAACATTAACTTTTGATACCATACAAATCATCAAAACCAACATATGAAAAATAATATTATACAAAATAAAAAAATATGTAATTTGTTACATGGTGGGTTGATATTTTATTAATTCTAATATACTATTTAACAATAATTAATATTGTTACATCGATACCATATAATTTATTTTTTTGTTTTCAGTTTATTTAGACATTGAATCATAGAAGTAAAGATAAGATTCCATGAATAATGTCTTAACTCAATTTATTTAAGAAATAAAAAAACTAAATGGATTAATTTAATTTATGCAAATCATTAACATAATGTCTTAGCATAAAATAATTTTAAAAATATGGTACGAATTAAAAATAAAAAATTATACGATAGTTATGGTGAATGAATTTTTGAATAAATATTATTATATGTATTTCGGTTAAACGGTTCTTTAAATAATTGTTTGAATGTAATAGCTTAAACGGTTCTTTAATACGAAAAACAACCTACAAATACTGTGTGATTCTTCCATTTGTCGAGAGGGGCGGCCGCATCTCCACAACCCCCTTTGGCTTGATCAGTCAAAGGGCTAATTAGGTCGCCTCCTATTTTAATCTTGAGATATTTGAATACAATCGATAATTATTCTTCCTGCAAGAGTCTCGACGGTCGCATCCTCAGCCGGTGGCAATGTAGAGGGATTTTGTCTATAATGACGTAGACAAAAAAGAAGAAGAGAACCGATGAACAGGCTTGAGAGTTTACGTGAATGATAATGAAATTAAGAAAAAAAAATAAAAGATATGATAGATTTTGTAGATGAAATGAATTTAGGAGGTTACCAAGTTAAATAAACCTACTAAATACTCTATATTGCTTAATACCAAAAAAAACCCTTTATTTAATTAAACATTAAAACTCCTTACGTCCCGGCTTAATTGTCCCGGGTTGACCGGGCATAATAACCAAGGAATGTGAGTGCAAATTAAGTTGAGTGAAATTAATATTTTATTGTTGAGTTTAAAAAGTTACCCTTTTAGTAACGGAACAATTGAGCTAGGACAGACGAAAAAGGAAAGTGGGACAATTAAACTGGGACGGAGGGAGTTTTAATTGCCACATGTCAAAAGACAGGCCATTGGATCACATGCTAAAATTTAGTTTGTGCTAAATAGGAATGAATCTACACCATTCATCTTAAAAAATCAATGGTTGAAATTAAGCACGAACGAGAATTATGCATAATTTTTCAATCTTTGATGCTTTAATCTCAACCATTGATGCTATCAAATAATGGCTGAAATTTATTCCTATTTAGCACAAACTTTAATTTTAGCACTTGAACATATTTCTCTCTCTCTCCCTCTCTCTCTCTCTCTCTCTATATATATATATATATATATATATATATATATAAACACTAACGCGTACTATATTTCAAATTAAAATAAAGTAATTAAGCATGAGATTAAGAATAAGTTCAATAAATGACTTTTTCTAACAACAATACATTAATTTAAACTCACACTTAGATGCTATTGAGAAGCTCGAACTCATAATCTCTTTAATTATCACAAGTTACGAGTGAGCAATGGGCGGTTCGGTTTGAAATTTGAATTGAACCCACAAACCCACAATTTTTTAAAAATTTAACCTGAACCGCCAGAATCAAAATATGTAGATCGCACTCAATCATCGATTTTGATTTGATTTTGGTTTGAACCGAAAAACCCCAAAAAATATAAAAAAAAATAATAATATCAAAATCACAATAAAAAAGCAACATGCGAGAGGGGCTAAGTAGGGGGTTGAGGGTGAGGGATTGAGTGAGGGTCGCAAGACTGCAAGTTAGCGACTGGCGAGCAGCCCTTAGACGAGAGGGACGACGAGCCAAGACAGAAATAGTGACGTGCGTGAGGGGCATGATTAGGGGTGAGGGATTGAGCAAGGGCCTTGATAGATTGAGCGGCGTGCGTGAGGTGAGTGGCTGAGGTCGGAGGGTGAGGGATTGAGCGACAGAGTCTGGACTAGGGTTTCGTTGGGTAACTACTAATTTGGGTTTCTAATTTATTTACATATAGGATATATAATAATATAAATAATACATAAAATTTAATAATTTATATATGTATATGAATTGTGGTTCGGTTGTAACCAAACCTAAATTGAACCAAACAGATAATCCAAAATTTTCCTTAAATTCAACCGGAATCGAAATCGCATGTATTTTCGAACCGACCAAAATTGCCTGAAACCTAACAGATCGGTTCGGATTGACGGTTTAGGTTTGGTTTTCCTCACCCTTATCATAGGTAACGTGCTTTCACAACTACATCCAAGTAGTGAATGAATAATTGAATTATTATTATTTTAAATAGTAATGCATTTATTTAAACTTACACACTCAAATATCTTGAGAAGCTCAGACTCATAACCTCTTGGTCTATGTAAAATAGTTTCACTACTACCCTAAGCAGTGGAGAAATAATTAATTTTTATAGATGACTATTGTCGATTCATTTTTATTTATTCTAAACCGATTTTAACATTGAATCTCTTTCTAAATATAATATTATCTTAAAATGACCAATGAAAAAGTTTTTATGAGATTTGTTGTATTAAAAAGAATTTTTCAAAGAGAAGTTATTCTATCCATATATTTTTCTTATATATATAATGCATAATTTAAGTTGTAATACTAATATAAAAGGTAAATTCTGGTGCATTTAAACTTCAAAATTTTATATCTTTTTATAATAAATTGAAAGTTAAAAAAAAAAATCAAGGTATAAGTTTACCTCAATCATGCATGTGTCAACGATAACATTTTAATATTTCATTATCTAAAATTAATATAACTCTTTATAAAATATCAATTTTACAATATGTTTGACTACATGAAGAAATAGTTAAAATTATTTTTATTAATAAGATATAATATATTTTATTGAAATTAATATATAGTGGTGTGTTAGTTCATAAAATGAAATAATAATAATAATAATGAAATCGCTAAAATGATATGATAATTATTTTTAAATATTCATTTAAGAACTTTAATTATATACTTCAACACTAAAAATATGAAAAACAAATATGTTGAATGATCTGATAACAGCTTGCTAGATGTCGAGGCCGAGGTTGACCATCGTCCTCAATATTGCTTGAAATTTTTAATTATTAAAAATTTTGAAAAATATAAATCTTATAAATATATCCTGAGAACAATATTCATATTTTTATAGTTAAAGTCAATATTAATTAAAAACTATAATTATAGCTAAGTTATGATTTTAATTCATTTTTTGTTAATAAATATTGGTTAAATATTAATTTTATACTAATACTTTTTAAACAATGAATTTATTTAAATTTAAAAACGTACCTCGTTCACATTTTAAAAACTTAAAAAAGTCTTCAAAAGATTAACTTAATTAAAATACTAAGTTGCAAATAATAAAATTTCTTAATAAAATTATCATCACATAACAAAATGTCATGACAACTGTTCACGTCAGCAATTAGTGTTGACGTGGCAATTAACAGATGATGTGGCAAAAATCAATGGTGTTAATTAAATTGATGTAATTACATTCAAAAAATATAATTTAAGATAGAATTAGGAGTGGAAATAGGCCGGGCTTAGGTAAGCTTTACTTCGATAGGCCTGGGCCTGCGAAAAATTCACTAAGCCTGGGTCTAACCTATTTACTATCATAGGCTTTTACAAAAGCCTTAGTCTGGCATTTTTAGTGATATAGGCCGGGCTTCTAGCCCACTTGAGGCCTATTTAATATTTTTTTAAAAAAATTATTAAATAAATTAGAAATATATTATTTGTTTTATAAATTAAATATATATATATATATATATATACATATAATATAACTTAATAAAAATAAGAGAAATTATGTAAATCTATTTCAAACTTGAAATGATTTCTTGAATCTAATTCGGACTTTAGAATATAAACTACTAGTATAAATATTTAAGTTGTATTAAATTATGAATTTAATTTTTTATATACAATAATAAATATATCTAATAATTATATAATATATAATTTTAGTAGGCCAGCCTGATAGGCTTGAAAGGTCGGATTTGAAGTCCGAGCCTAAATCTGTTTAATTATATAGACCATTAAAGAAGTCCAAGCCTGACCTTTTTTTAAGATAGGCCGAGTCTACATAAGCTTTAAGTAAGCTAGGTCGTAGGGCTCTGTCGGGTAATCTTACCTATTTCTACCCCTAGATAGAATGATAAAGTATAAAGTACGACATAGAATTTTATAATTTACCAAAATTGAAGATAAATATCCATAATTTCTTTTTAGGAAATAACTCAAATATTTTCTGGTATCTGATTTCGTATTTCTGACGTTCCACGTGGCATGGGTTAAGGCGTTAAACTCCAGCCTTATTGAGAAGTCAGAAGAGTAAACACCATTGCTTATTATTATTAATGTTACTTATTCCCTCCTAAAGAAATTAGGAGATTATGCAAAAACATTAAATTATATGAGTGTTAATAATGATCAGCTTCATTAAATTTTATACATTAATTAATTCCGATCAAAATATCGAACTCAAGATGAAAATGTTGAATTCAAGTTGAATATATTTTCCTTAATATTTTATTGGTGTATTATTACTTTTATAATAAAATAAGCATTTTGTTAAGGTTTACACACAATTCGAAAAAAGTGATTGGTCGACTAATTCATATTTTATACAGAAATTACACTTTGACTATTTTGTGTAGTTTTATATAAGGGTAGCTATTTTTTAAAGGGAAAATATATAAATATATCCCAAACTTTGAATGAATTCCCCATTTTATCCAAAACTTTTCAACTAACAATTTCAGTCTTAAACTTTGTATGAGTTCTCAATTTTATCCCAAACTTTTAAATATAACAAGTTCGGCCTAAACTTTAAATAAGTTCCCAATTTTCTTCTCACTGTTAATATTTAAACATAAAAAAATTTACGTGGACATACATATTTACATATTATACTATATTAATCTTCACTATATATTCTACTTTCAAATTAAGATAATTTTCTACATAAATATTATTTTCATGAATAATTTATTCTAAACTAAGATCTAAGATAATAATTTAAATATATTTGTTTTTAATATTAAAACGAATAAAGGCATAAAATCAAGTCATATTACTTTAAAATTTCTTATTCTTAATTAATACTTCATGAATCTCATGGAATGACATGGAAGAGTAGTTTTTGTGTAGGATTTCTGTGTATATCATGTAATTATTTATGTCCATGTAAGATTTTCAATGTTAAATATTGACAGGTGAGAAAAAAATTCAAAGTTTGGGCGAAAATTGTTATATTTAGAACTTTGGGATAAAATTGGGAACTCATTCAAAGTTTAAGTCTGAAATTATTATATTTGAAAGTTCGGTATAAAATTGGGAAGTCATTCAAAATTTGTGATAAATTTGCATATTTTCCATTTTTTTTTTTAATGTCAACATAAAATTTGGCTATTTTTAATTATTTCTATATATTTTTTAAACAAATTTAGTTTTTATTATCCGAAATATTTATCCTTTCATATTTCCAAGACTAAGATTAAATGGATTAATAATTTTGGTGAAAGAGAATATATTTTTATTAAAAATGTTGTATAAATCATTGATCCATGAAAATATAAAAAATGGATTTGGCCTGCGCAATTTGCATATGATGTGAAGTAATAATTCATGTGATGGTAAACCATCAGCATCCAATTAATTCAAAAGCAGGCCGATCCGGATCCATGGTAGGGACTCCTCTTCCTTAAATAATTCATACCCCTTTCGTCCTTTTTTTAGTTTTGGCACAGAAATCAATGTTTATGAGTATAGTAAAATTAATATTTTACTGATGTGAGGAAAATTTTTCCATTTTAAAAAAGTGAACTAATCTAGTGGGACAAACGAAAATGGAAATATGGACTAATCTGATAGGATAGAGAGAATATATTTTTTTAAGTAATGTAATACAATGTATTAATATAAATGCTGAGTATGAAAAAAATGTTGCGTGAGCATGATTTCGACATTCTTAATATGTAAGGATATCAATTTAGTTCAGGATCTACATGTTGATTCGAATAATCAGAGCTAAACATTAGGTTCTAGATAAAAAAAATAGCTAAAATTAAAATAATAAAAAAAAGACAAAATGCATTGCCCTGCCAGGCTAGCTTATTTTCTAAAAGATATGTCTTTTTTTTAAAAAAAGAAATTGTATAAGTTAATTCAATTACTATTCATTTCTCATAGAATAAATATGAATTATTTTATACTATAAATTTATTTTTTATTTGGTGAAAGTATTTAAATGAATTCTTTACACTAA
>JAPKLW010000030.1:313760-416828 GCA_026898455.1 Plectranthus barbatus | reverse complement strand
TAGTGTTAACTTTGTGCATTTTTGTATCTTACATGTTCATTTATTCCAAAGTGTGTTGATAAGATGAAGCATTTTAAGGGCATAGTTTTAATAACTGTTGATGTTGGTATTGAGTTTTTTAGAGACTACGCTCGTGTTGCTGCTTTGAAAAAGAAGATGTTTATTTTTTTTAATTCGTATTTACGTAAAAATGAAGTAAATCGGGCTTAAAATTCAGGTTGATGTTAGTGTTTGAGTATTTTTACAGTTTTAGCCTTTAAAGACTAAAACTGCACGATATTGGGGCAAAAATGCCGCGTTTTTCAATATGCTGAGAATGAATCTTGTTCATCGATTTGATGAGATGGACGCGCGAGATTTATTCTTATTTCTCATAGTAACTCCTATTCTCACCTGATTACTACCCTCTATATATATATATATATATATATATATATATATACCTATATTAATTATTAGATATTATTTAAGATATATAAATTAAAATATTGCTTGAGAATTAGTCACTTTCAAAAATATGAAACCTTATTTTAAAAATATTTATTTTTCTTTGATAATAGAAATTTCACAAACCTAATAGTTAATGTTAGTTTCGCTTATTTTTAGGAGATTAATGAATGATAATTGTTAATAACAAATCTCACTTTAAAATCCTGATATAGACAAATTATTTTATATTCTTATGAAATATGTTAACAGAATGATTTTATTAGAAAGGGGACTAAAAAAAAAAAAAAGCTAGATAACATATAATCTTCTAATATTTCTTTTGATATGATACTTTTTAGTTGTAAAATCGGGAACTCTCTTATTGTATTATATAGATATAGATTGGTGGATGAGTATCCAAAAAATTAATCTCCTTACTACATAAAATCAAAGACTTTATGACTAAAATTGAAAATGTTTCGGTACATCGTGTTCATCAACCCCCCACACCCTCTTCTTTTTTGATCTCAGTACTCCTTTTTAACAATTCATGGAAAAGAAAATTATCTCGTAAAAATATCATATTATCATATTAAATAAAAATGAAAGAAAAAAAAGAAGAAGAAGAGAGAAACAAAAGCACAAGAGATCATGTTTGGTTGGGGCTAGCTAGCTTATCATAACCACCACCAAGAATTGAAATTGGAAATAGAAATGAACTCACAAGGATAATGTTGTTCCACCAATCCAAACAATGCATTCAATTCCTGGACCCCCCCTCCTACTCCACAATACAATTAAATATTGATCATAATAATAATAGTAATAATCAGGGCCGATCCTGTAATTTCGGAGGCCCTGTCCGATAAGTATAAATGATGCTCCTATTTTACTATTATAATTATAAATAATAAAATATAATATAAATATAAAATATATCTCCTGTAATTTTAATTACAAGTTGTTCAAAAACTATAAATTGAAAACTCGTTTTTTTACCTTATAATCATGCAAGTTTTGATTATATTCATCAATAAACAAATCTTAAATAAAATAAACAAGCAAAATGCATACCTATCATTTATAGATAACCTCAATTCAAGAACATCCTTTTCAAATTCTTTTAAATAGACTAATCACATTTTCAAATCATCAATAATTAATATAATATTGTGAAGAATAGTATTTTGATATCTTATCATTTATTTATTTGAATTTTTAAACTTATATAAGACAAAATAAAATTTTAATCCATCTACTGTTTTATTTTAATCAAGTTAAAGATGAATTTATTTATTTTGGGATTAATATAATTTTTTAATTCAATATTTAAATAAATAAATATATAATATAATAATAGTAAAAATTCTATAGAAATGGTGCCATAACATTTTTTGGGCTCCGGTGCAGCGCACCTTCCGCACAGCCTCATGACCGGCCTGATAATGATAATAATAATAATACATCAATATATATATTCCAATCATCTAACCCAAGCCTTTCATTCTTCAGTAAACAGTAGCTAGCACGTAGTTAGCTGCCGTCCAATAAATACCTCCAACTTAATTCAATAATATAAACACAATTACAAACCTAACTAAATAACTTACACAATTGTTTACAACCACGTACATCATCACCACACTCCTCAAAACTAATAAACAATTGCTCTCTCTCTCAAATGATGGATTTGGATCTTCTACTGTGCACAGAGGCACAACAGAGAATATTGTTGCTCAATAGATTAAAATATTAATCCTAGTATTTAGATTAATAAAATATTAAATAAATTAAATTTGTAATTAAAAAGTACACAGTATTCCCTGTTGTGTATATGTGCACAGCTGAAGGATCCAAATCCTAGATATATGTGGTTAGAGCCTTCCCAAGAAGGAATATAATATCGAAAATTGAAGAGTCCATGCACAGTTGCATTATGCTTCCCTACAGGCTGCAACAAAGTCAACAACCTTCTTTTGGATATAAAACTATAAATTATGGGAGTGTTTATCTAAAAAGAGTGATTCTAAATGCAGCCACATTTTTTCTAAATGAAGCCACTTTAAAAAATAAAATTTAAATTATAATATAATTTTACAATCTTACCCTTACCCTTGTAGCCTCTATTTAAAGTTTAAATTGAAATAATAAAAATTAATTTAAACCTGCAGCCCCTATCTTCATTTGCAGCCCCCATCTTCATTTGCAGCCCCATCTTCATTTTCTGAAAATAAAAATAAAAAACGGGTCTTGATTTTGTAAGCAATATTCAAAATAAATTTACTAGGTATTGGTAATTTTGGATCTATTTTCAGAGGAGTTGCTAGAGATGGAAGAACTATTGTTGTGAATGTGTTTAGATTGAAGTCAGAAGCTGCACTACGGAGCTTTGACGTTGAATGCGAGGTACTTCGCAACATTCGTCACAAAAATCTCATCAAAGTCATAAGCAGTTGCTCTAACGAGAGTTTCAAGGCATTAGTTCTAGAATATATGCCCAAGGGAAATCTTGAGAAATGACTATATTCTCACAGCTATTAATTGGAATTGGTGCAAAGATTAAACATAATGATTAATGTTGCATCCGCGTTGGAGTATCTTCATCATGGCTGCTCTGCACCCATTGTTCACTGTGACTTGAAGCCTAGTAATGTGTTGTTAGATGAAGAGATGACTGCTCACGTAAATGACTTCGGAATAGCAAAGCTACTGACTACAGGCGAGAGCAATGTGTTGACCAACACATTAGCCACCCTTGGTTACATTGCTCCAGGTAACATTAAAAAGTCTTCTTAACAATCTATCATGCATCATCAATTAAATCGGAGGTATGTTAGCATTTATTTTGAATATTTACTTACAAAATTAATCCTCATTTTTTTTTATTTCCAGAAAATGAAGATGGGGCTGCAAATGAAGATGGGGGCTGCAGGTTTAAGTTAATTTTATTTATTTCAATTTAAACTTTAAATGGGGGCTACAAGGATAATATTGTAAAATTATATTATAATTTAAATTCTTATTTTTTAAAGTGGTTGTGTTTAGCAAAAACGTGGTTGCATTTAGAATCATCCATCTAAAAATTTAGAATGGATTTAATTCCAATATCACTATTCCTACATCATATTCATTAATCTTCACCCTTTGAAATTATGCAATAAAACATAGCAGACCCCTCAATCGATGGTGATAGCTTCGCTAGTCGGGCACCCGAGGGGGATCTAGAGCCTAAGTAGTTTAAATTAAGCGGGGCTAGGCGGGATCTAGGTGGTTTTAGGCCGTTCGACTGATTTTTTCATATATTTGAACATCTTAATGAAGTAATACATAATTAATATTTACTTAAATATCTTTCATGAATATTTCAATATTTATTTGAAATACCTACAACATTTCAAAGCAATTCCGAAACAAAAGAAAATAATAAAGGAAAGTGTAAATATTCTTGCAACATCCAACATTTCAAATATTATCACAAATTTATGTTAACATTATCATGCATAAAATAAGTAAGTGAGTAAATACCTTTTTAAGAATCATTAAAAGATAAAGGGTTGGAATTTTACGATGAAGAGAAAATTTAATTTGGGGATTAAGATTTAGGGTTGTATTTTGATTTAATATTTAATTTTCTATTAAAGGTTTTTTAAATCTTATTTTTTATATATTAAAATATTAAGTATTTATTTTTTTAACTAAAATATTATAAAACCACCTAATTAGCCTATCTTACCGAGTAAAACAATTAATCGGACGATTAATCCGCTTAATCACGCTGCGTAGCCGCGCCCTAGACACTACACAGAAAAATTGATTTTTTCAATAAATTAAGGATTTTTCGAATCGATTGACTACCGACTAGCTTTTAATCGGCGCCTAAGCAGTCCTAGGCGTTGATTTTTACAACTATATATATATATATAGGAGATATCATGTAAAAAAAAATCTCCATGTGAGAAAAAAGAATGAATCATGTCCATTAGATCTAAAAAAATCAATGGTTGATATTCAAACAAGCAACAACTAAAACACAATCAAACAACAAAATAATCAAGCAACAACTAAAACACAATTAAGCAACGTTGCAATCAAGCAACGACCTGAATACATTCAAGCAACCTCATGAACACAATCAAGCATCTTTCTCACTTTCTCACGTTAAGATCTTTCTCACCGGATCCGCTCCATATATATATATATATTCAATTATTTGGCTTGACGGCCATTTGGAATAACGAAACGACTCAAATGAATACATGCTCGTGATCTATTTTTGTGTAGAGTAGACGCATATTATTGTATATATGCAGTGTGAAATTAAACCTAGCGGAGATAAATAATTCTTCAAATATTTGTCATTTATGATGCATATCCTAATTAGTTAATTAAGTCAACTATGAGGTGAATCGTTTTGGTGATACCCATGTTTATATATATATATATATATATATCCCTTCGCTCGGGATGTAGTGGTTAAAACACATTGTCTGTGATTGAGAGGTCATAGGTTCGAGCTCCCAGAGGAATATGGTGTGTGAGTCTGTGTGTGAGTTTAAGATTAATGTACACTTATTAAAAAAAAATACACATGAGAATATATTTATCTAAGACTAGTGAATTCGAGATAATTATATATCCATTTAAAATTGTTGATAGTAGAGATTTGGATGTCCTTGATGTTCTAATAAATAAGTATATAGACCTTCTTCCAAAAAAAAAATAAGTATATAGACCTAATTGAGGAAAGAAAACACTTTCTTGAATTAGCATACATGATTTAGTTGAACAAAAAAAAAAATATCAATTTTCATTGTTTAATTTTGGTGAAATATTTTTTGAGTTCAATATTAAACAAGTTTTAACCGTCCCAATCATCAATTAATGGTTGAGATTAAATTCTAATTCTGATATATATCATATATTACTTGAGGTGCTACAAGTTACTTCTAAAATGGTTTGTGATTAGTTTTACTTTTTTTTTTTTTTTCCTAAAAAATGATTTACATCTTGTTAAAAACAATATTTTGATGAAATTATCTAGTTAAAAAACAATATTTTGATGAAATTATTCGTAACAAGTTACAAGAACGGCAAAAATGAATTAAAATTATATTTTCCCTTACATTTTAATTAGTAAAAATATTAAGAGGAGCACATTATTTAATAATGACTATTTGCATGTATCTATATACATAAACGTCTAAATTCATGGATGAAAATGATACATCTTTATATCACACACGTCTATTAATTTTTTTTTCCCTAGCTTCACACTTATTAAATTAATTGCGAGAATATTATTGGTCTGAACTCCAATATATGTATAAATATATATTTAGATGATGTATAGCATCACACGCATGTATGTGCAATTTTTTTATTTTTTATTTTTATAAATGCAGTATGTGAGAAAGTGTTATATAGGGGAGGATTATGCAACGAATAAATCAATTAAAAGTCGAAAATAGTGAGACTAGGAGAATTTTGTCCCTTGATTTACACGAATGAGAAAATATACTAGGAATAAATAATAATATATAATTCATTTCTCTAAACGACAAAAAAAGAAATAAAAAAATTCAACTAAGAATCTTTTTCAAGTGAAATATAATTAGGTCATTGCTTCACTAAGCATATGAATAATTTTGTATTTGTTGAAAGTTGAATTCAACCCGTGAATAGGGACTATGTATTTAATGGATTAAATATAAATTATGGGACGTGTGAAACTATGAATCAGTCTTAATTATTGATTTTGGTGGTTTAACTAAATAATTAAAATGGTATTATCAATGAGTTTTAAGCTAAATGAATAATAATGAAGTGTGACATTCGATTTGGCTTGCAGATTGCTATACAAATGAATAATTGGACAAATAAGTATGAATAACAAATAAAATTAAATAGTTATCTTGTAATGATTGTCGGATAATTATTTAATTATTTTATGGTTTTGCTAGTACCACGTAGCCAGTCAAATCAAAACTTTTTTTAATATATAAATTTAAATTTATTATTATTATTATTATTAGTGAAACATTTCTATAACTTTTTTTAATAATAAATAAGATGTTTTTATAACTTTAAAGTAAGACCTTTTTATCATTGCAGTCGAATGGTAAAAAAAAAACATTTAAGATTCTTTTTTTATAGTAGTGCATTAATGTAAATACATATGACGGAAATAGTATAAGTGTGGGTGGAACTGAACTTTGGCTTAATAGGTTTGGACCTAATATAATGGAAGATACCCGAGCATGATCTATTATGGTTCTATAGTAAGCTTTTTTTGTTTTTTTTTTTACCTAAGCTTGATCTTTTAGTTAAATAGACCCGATTCTTAATAATATTTAAATAGATCGGTCAGTTAGGCTTCGTAGAACTATTTTAAAGTCTGACTGAACTTCAATAACTAAAGAGGCTTTATAAATAATTTAAATTTGACTTATTTACAAAAGAAGCCCGACCTATTCTGGCCTCTGATATACAAGGTCGAATGCTTTTGTCGGGTAGTTTTAATATTTTCACCTCGTACTTTCAACATTACACTCCCAACTGGAATAATTTGGAAATTTTAGATTGTTTGATTTGAGCGGTGTGATATGCTTCATGTTTGGGCTTTTCTGGTTAATGGGCTGATATAAAATGACTAAAACAAATTAAAAGCCCAAGATAAAAAAAAAGAGCACCACCTTAAGACAGGATGAAGTGAACCTGAAAATCATCAAACTATCTTCAACCTCAACTCGACGATAAGAGACGTCATCTCAAATCTCAATCCCATACCACAAAAACCGACCACTTCGCACACACTCCTTTTCACTCCCATTCCACCACACGCACCATCAATGGCGTCCACCGCGGCATCGCCAGCCTTCTGCGGAATCCCCAAGGCTTCAACCGCGACCGCCAGGGCTTCTCTCAATGCCACCGCCACCCGCTTCCTCCCCAGGACCCCGCTCCGCCGCCTGGGCTTCGCCGCTGCCGACCCACTTCTGGCCCACCACGTCGCCACTAAGCTGCGGTCATTCGGCGGTTCCTCCGCCAAGCCAGTTAGGGGCGTCGCCACCATGGCGAAGAAGAGCGTGGGCGACCTGAGTGCGGCGGAGCTCAAGGGGAAGAAAGTGTTTGTCAGGGCTGATCTCAATGTGCCCCTCGACGATAATCAGAACATCACTGATGATACTAGGATCAGGGCTGCTATTCCCACGATCAAGTATCTTATCAACAATGGGGCTAAAGTCATTCTTTCCAGTCACTTGGTCAGTTCATCTTTCTCCCAAACTAAAGTTCTTCACTTTACCGGTTGCTGATTTTGTTCTTGAATGGCTGCATTGATCTGCATTGTTATTATGTTTCTTGGGCTGGTTTGTCTTTGATTTACTAGGTTGAATTTGGATTCTTGTTTTTTTTTTCTTGTTTATGTATAATTACTTGTGATCTTGGGTTCAAAACCTTTAGCTTCTGATATGGCCATCTAGCCCTTATGAATGATCCATGAATAGATAACTAATAAACTTTTGGATTGGTAAATGAGTAAATAGTAAATACCCTGTGATTGATTGTAATAGAGTTCAAGAAAGGAATCATTCTGCTGCGGTGAAATTTTATTTTACGGTTGGTTGTGTCTACTTATAAAGATGTTCCTGTTATTGCACTGGTTCCCTCTTTTCATCAGGTTTAGTATCTATCATTTGCTATCATGCATTCTTGTTAGATTTCATATGCTTTCTTGCATAACGACCTTAGTTCTCGATTCTGTGATTTCACTTTTTCTTATCATATGTTTGCTATTCAGGGACGTCCTAAAGGTGTCACTCCTAAGTACAGTCTTGCACCTCTTGTTCCGAGACTATCTGAACTTCTCGGTATCCAGGTACCATCCGTTGCAAACTAAGATTTTTGGCAGAGAGAAGAACTTGGAGATGATGCATAAGACATGGAATTCGGAGTTGATCCTCTTCTTTATGCGAGTATCATGACAAAACACTAGTGTTCTTCTGATAATTCATGCTTGATCAGGTTGTGAAGGCCGACGACTGCATTGGTCCAGAGGTCGAGAAATTGGTTGCTGGATTACCCGAAGGCAGTGTTCTCCTGCTCGAGAATGTGAGATTCTACAAAGAGGAAGAGAAGAACGATCCCGAGTTTGCAAAGAAGCTTGCCTCGTTGGCTGACCTTTTCGTGAACGACGCATTTGGTACTGCCCACAGAGCGCATGCCTCAACCGAGGGGGTTACAAAGTTCCTGAAGCCCTCTGTTGCTGGTTTCCTCTTACAAAAGGTTAAAACTTTATTAACTACAGTAACTTTAAGATTGGAAATTGATGGTCAATGTCGAATTTGCTGCTTTCAGGAGCTGGACTATCTGGATGGAGCAGTTTCAAACCCGAAGAGACCATTTGCAGCCATTGTTGGTGGCTCAAAGGTCTCCTCCAAGATCGGAGTGATCGAGTCTCTTCTGGAGAAGTGCGACATTTTGCTATTGGGCGGAGGAATGATCTTTACGTTTTACAAAGCGCAAGGGCTGTCAGTCGGGTCATCCCTTGTAGAAGAAGACAAGCTTGATTTAGCAACATCACTTCTTCAGAAGGCCAAGGAGAAGGGAGTGGATCTCTTGCTACCAACCGATGTCGTTGTAGCCGACAAGTTTGCTCCAGATGCAAATAGCAAGGTCTGGTTCTTGTTTTTTTATTTGTCACTCAATTAAGCCCTTGTTGATCTCGAGCTAAGTCGTTGAACATGATTCGAGACTGCAGATCGTGCCAGCGTCGGAGATCCCTGACGGATGGATGGGTTTGGATATCGGACCAGATTCTATCAAGACGTTCAATGCTGCGTTGGAGACCACAAAAACCGTTATCTGGAATGGACCAATGGGAGTGTTTGAGTTCGACAAGTTTGCTGTTGGCACAGAGGTACGATAAACCAATGTTTGTGAGTGTAGTGAAATTAATAAAATATCAGCGAGCGTGAAAAATTTGTCATTTTATGAAATGTGACTAATACACGAGACTAATATAGCAAACAGAGGGTGATGTGGTGTTGATGTAAACTGCAGGCAATTGCAAAGAAGCTAGCTGAACTGAGTGGGAAAGGAGTGACGACGATAATCGGAGGAGGAGACTCGGTTGCAGCGGTGGAAAAAGTGGGGGTAGCGGGGGTGATGAGCCACATATCGACCGGTGGTGGTGCGAGTTTGGAGCTGCTGGAAGGGAAAGCGCTTCCGGGGGTGGTGGCGCTGGATGAAGCCGTGCCGGTAGCGGTGTAAGAAGAGTTGAAACGCTCCATTCTTTTTAACCCGACCAGTTATGATCATGATAATATTGTAAACGACGACTACAACGAGAGTGTAATAGAATGAGTTCGTTTCTCTCTTTAATGGCTCAATTCACAATGGTGAATTCAGTGTTTCCATAGCTGCAGAAGCCATTCAATTGCAATTAAACTCAAACAAATTTACCAAAAAAAAAAAAAAAAAAAAAAAGCTTTTTTTTGAACTCCAAATTTATTTTGATGGAATATAGCAGATTCAAATTTTCTAATCAATAATTTAATTACAGAAATTTGAACATGTGCTCTTGTAGCTCAGTTGGTTAGAGCACCCGTTTAGTAAGCGGGAGGTCTTGAGTTCGACTCTCAACAAGAGCAAAATTATGTTTCATTTTTATATTTTCCTGAAATAGTTCAAAAAATTTTAACAAACAACGATTATAAAATCAATGGATTTTCACTGATTGCATAGGAAAAACCCAACTAAGAAAATTGAAGAAGTCTCAATAATATGTTTTGTTTAATTGAAATAGTTCAAAGATTGCATAGGAAAAATCCAACTAAGAAAATTGAAGATGTCTCAATAATATGTTTTGTTTTCTTGAAATAGTTCAAAGATTTTTAAAGAAACAATGATTATAAAATGAATGGGTTTTCACTGATTGCATGGGAAAAATCCAAAGATCTGCACCACAATTTGATCGCGTCTCAATAATATGTTTTGTTTTCTTGAAATAGTTCAAAGATTTTTAAACAAACAATGATTATGAAATGAATGGATTTTCACTGATTGCATGGGAAAAATCCAAAGATCTGCACCACAATTTGATCGCTTTGATTGTCGTTGCTAGCAAAACGAAATCCAAATTCTGCCGACAATAATATCTGCGTCTGCGTATGGCCTTTCGTCATTGTTTTCGCCCTCTTCTTCTGCTCACTTGTATTTATAACAGTGACTGTGATTTCCGCTACCAACCATAATAACTAAATTTGGGATCGAAGGTTGAAGAGGAAAACAGGAAATGGAAAACGTGGAAGATATAGTCATTGTCGGCGCCGGAATTTCTGGCTTGGCAACTGCTTTAGGACTCCACAGGTGGTACAATTACAAACATACTTCGCATTTCCACATCTTGTTTACAAATATCGACTATTATAATCAAATGTTGTTTGTGAAAAGTTAGATTGGGGATCAAGAGCTTGGTTTTGGAGTCGTCGGAGAGCTTGAGAACTACTGGTTTTGCTTTCACGGTGTGGACTAATGCGTGGACGGCGTTGGATGCTTTAGGCGTCGCCGACGACCTCCGCTCAAAATACCACAAACTCACAGGGTAGGGTACTTACTTCTCTCTCTCCTTTTTTTTTTTTTTTTTTTTTTTTTTTTTTGAGGATTGTGATTCGCCATGAAAGCATTTTTGATCTGAAACACCTATCTTCCCTTCAGCTTTTCCACTACATCAGTCTCTTCAGGCCTCACCACTTCGGAAATGCCTTTCAGCGCAGTGGATCCCCAGTGAGTTCTTAACTCTCTCTCTCTCTCTCTCTCTCTCTCTCTCTGTTTTCATTATTTGGCGTATTAATTAATGTGTTTGTATGGAATAGGGGGAATCTTGATTGCAGGTGCGTGAACAGAAAGGTGCTGCTGGAGACGATGGAGAATGAGCTTCCAAGAGGCACCATCAGGTATTCCTCCAGAGTTGTCCACATAGATCTCCATGGATCCTTCAAATCTCTGCATCTTCCAGATGGATCTGTCATCAAAACTAAGGTACGCCCAAACTCATTACACCCACAATTTGCCTAAATAATTAACCAAATATTATATATGGGGCATTCCACCGTAACCACCAGGTGCTAATCGGATGCGATGGGGTGAACTCCGTCGTGGCTAAGATTCTGGGCTTCAAAACCCCGTCTTTCGCGGGGCGATCCGCTTTCAGGGGGTTCGTGAATTTCGAGGATGGGCATGGTTTGGAGCCCAAATTCATGGAATTCTTGGGAAAAGGTGTTAAATACGGCGTCATGCCGGTGGATGATCACTCCGTCTACTGGTTCTTCACTTTCACCCCTTCTCCTCAAGGTAGGTAGTAAAATATGAGAACTGTTAAGAGTCACCGACAAACAGTCTGACACATAAATAATATCTTGGTGCAGAAAAAGAAATGGAGGCGGATCCGAGGAAGTCGAAGCAGCTCCTACTCGACAAACTCGGCAACGTCCCAGATAAAATGAGGAGAGTATTCGAGAAGACTCAAGAGGAAAACATGGTTGGCTCAGCGCTGAGGTTCAGACATCCGTGGGAGTTGATATGGGGAAACATAAGCAAAGACAATGTCTGTGTCCTTGGCGACGCTTTACATCCTATGACGCCGGACCTCGGCCAGGGCGGCTGCTCTGCGCTCGAGGACGGCGTCGTGCTGGCCAGGGTGCTGGGCGAGGCGCTGAGAGGTCGAGGAGAGGAGGAGGGTGGGAGAATTCGGAAAGGGCTGGAGAGGTTTGCGAGGGAGAGGAGATGGAGAAGCTTCGATCTGATCAGTAGTTCGTATTTTGTGGGGTTCATGCAGCAGAGTGATGGGGCTGTGATGCATTTCTTGAGGGACAAGTTGATGGCCAACTTCGTGGCAGGACTCGTGCTGAGCAAGACTCGTTTTGACTGTGGAAAACTCACCGTTTCTTGATTTCTTTGGTCTGGTTTTCTCCCTTTCTGTAAAAATCAAATTGCTTTTATGTTTTTATATTTCAAGATAGATAATCATTAGGTAGAGATGGATGGATGCTGTTTGTCGTTTCGTCTGAAACAATGAATGCAAGTCAAGAATTTGCGTATTGGCTGTCGTCACAAGTTTCGTCCTCATCTATATAATCTAAACTTTTCTCGCAGTCGTAAACAAATTTGAAGCTCCTGCATATTGAAGAACCTAAAAAAAACTTGCATATGGAAGATATAGTGATTGTCGGCGCTGGGATTGCTGGTCTGGCAACAGCATTAGGACTACACAGGTAAAAACTCGATCTCATTCAGACATGTTATCAGCTATCATGGGCTTAAGTGTTAAGGTTTTGGTTCTTTGACAATCATAGATTGGGAGTTCGGAGTTTAGTTTTGGAGTCAGCAGATAGCTTGAGAACTTCGGGATTTGCTCTAGGAATCTGGACAAATGGTTGGAGGGCGCTGGATGCTCTTGCCATCGGCCACCTACTTCGAGCTAAACATCACAAACTCAGTGGGTAATCATTCATCAACTCCCTTTTCTTTCTTTCCTTTTAGTTTGATTAATCTGGTGTTGAAATGCATATCCTAATCTGATCTGGTTGGGCAGAATTGTGGCTACATTAGCTAATTCCGGAAGCAACACTACAGAGCTACCATTTGGAGCCATACATACACCGTAAGTGCTGGACTCTTGTTTCATGAAATAATTTGTGTAGCAATAAGATAAAGGGAAACTTGGAATATGTTCAGAGTTGATATTGAGCTTCGGTGTGTGAATCGGAGGGTGTTGCTGGAGATACTGGAAGATGAACTCCCACGAGGTACCATCAGGTATTCCTCGAAGGTGGTTCGTATTGAGAGTGAGGAATGTGTTAAATCTATTCATCTTGCTGATGGGACTGTCCTAAAAACTAAGGTAAATCAAGAAACAAGAACTCTTTACTCCTCAAGATGAAACTATGGCTGTAATTATTGTCTTTTTTTTTCAATAGGTTTTGATTGGATGTGATGGAGTGAACTCTGTGGTGTCCAAGTTTCTTGGCTTCAGTAAGCCATCTTATGCTGGCCGAACTGCTGTTAGGGGGTTCGTGTTTTACAAGGACGGACATGGTTTCGAACCCAAGTTCATGCAGTTCTTTGGCAAGGGTGTTAGGTTTGGTGTAATCCCTTGTGATGATCATGGAGTTTACTGGTTTATCACCTTCACTCCTTCTTCCCTAGGTACATACACACTCTTCTTGTTCATACCCTTAGAATTGCATTGTCGCGTTGTTGTGTTCAAATTCAATAAATGATGCAGAGAAGGAAATGGTGGATGATCCGACCAAGTTGAAGCCACTCATACTCAGCAAGCTTGGCAAAGTCTCCGATGAGATCAGACAAGTATTTGAAAAAACCGAGCTAGAAAACCTGGTATGCGCGCCACTGAGGTTCAGACATCCGTGGGAGATGCTGTGGGGAAACATAAGCAAAGACAATGCTTGCGTCGTTGGCGACGCGTTGCATCCTATGACACCCGACATAGCCCAAGGCGGCTGCTCTGCTCTGGAAGACAGCGTGGTTTTAGCCAGGCTTTTGGCCGATGCATTCAAAGGAAACGATGAGCAGAAGGGGATCCGAATAGCGCTGGAGAAGCTGGCGAGGGAGAGACGTTGGAGAAGCTTTGATCTCATTACTACTTCTTACATTGTGGGTTTGATGCAGCAGAGTGATGGGGTGTTTCTGCAGTTTTTGAG
Organism: Plectranthus barbatus; assembly: GCA_026898455.1. Classification (NCBI taxonomy): domain Eukaryota; kingdom Viridiplantae; phylum Streptophyta; class Magnoliopsida; order Lamiales; family Lamiaceae; genus Plectranthus; species Plectranthus barbatus. The sequence goes on along the minus strand of JAPKLW010000030.1, from coordinate 402,678 downwards.
GGATAAGTTTATGGCCAAGTTTTTGGTTGGAGTTTTGTTGAAGAAAGCTAGTTTTGACTGTGGAAATCTTACTGATGCTTGATTATTATGTCTTGGGATGATATTGTTTTTGTAAATTATTACATGTTATGATTTTCCTAGAAACTTACAAGTGTTGTTATGTTCCAGTAGCTTCCTATACTACTTTTCATGTTTTATGTTTGACTGTATTTCACATCTATCATTGCTTGAGAGAGAGATTTAGAGGGAGAGAAGTAGTTTCCAAAACAAAATGGAACACAATTTGCATAAGCTTTTGAACATTCAAATTCAAAGATAAGAGTTTCAGCTGCTACTATTTATAGGTACAAAAAATCTACATCAAATTTGTTTTATATTCAAGAAAAAGAAGCATGGAAGATGTAGTGATTGTTGGCGCTGGGATAGCTGGTCTTGCAACTTCCTTAGCTCTGCACAGGTAATCAAGAATCAGACATCCCAACAAAAAACAAGTTTGAAAATTTCTAGCTGCAGAAATATTAATAATTTTTTTTTTTCCATTGGCATCATAGATTGGGAATCCGAAGTTTAGTTTTGGAGTCAGCAGATTGTCTCAGAACTACAGGTTTTGCTCTAGGAATCTGGCCTAATGGTTGGAGGGCTCTAGACGCCCTTGGCGTAGCCGACGCCCTTCGCCACAAACACAAAAAAATCACCCGGTACCTCCCATCTCATGCATGGTTTTTGTTACATTTCTTACCTGTAAAAATCTCTCTTATTTGAAATTATGTAAATCTTGTTTGCAGAGTTGTGACTACGTCCGTTGATTCTGGGGTTAGGACGTCCGAACGGCCTCTCGCAGCCTCGGATTCCGGGTGAGTCCTAGATTTGGAGCTCATTAGGCCTCAGGAACAGATCTATCTTCCACATGGTTCTTGAAATAGTTAGAATTGTTTCAGAATTTATGTACTAAGAAATGCATGTAGGGTTGATCGTGAGGCGCGGTGTGTGATTCGAAAACAAGTGTTGGAAACTTTGGAAAGAGAACTCCCAAGAGGTGTGATCAGATATTCCTCCAAGGTGGTTCACATTGAAAGCAATGACACCCTCGTCTCTGTTCATCTTGCTGATGGAACTGCCCTAAAAACTAAGGTAAAAACTTCATCTCTCAAGTGCAATGCACAGTGATCATGATCATCTATTCATCTGTGACTAGGTTCTGATCGGAGGTGATGGAGTGAACTCTGTAGTGTCAAAGTTTCTAGGACTCAGCAGCCCATGTTCAACTTCACGATCAGCTGTTAGGGGCATCGTGCATTTCGAGGAAGGTCATGGCTTCGAGCCCCATATCATGCAGTTCTTCGGAAAGGGCGTTAGGTTTGGGGTAGTCCCCTGTGATGATCACTCAGTTTACTGGGGTTTAACCTTTAGCCCTTCATCCCAAGGTAATATATACAGATACATACATATGTATACATCTTCTCTTGCTTTCTTGATTGTTTATGTGTGTTGAACTCGAAGAGAGACAGCTGGTGGAGGATCCAACCAAGTTGAAGGGACTAGTGCTGAGCAAACTAGGTGCAGCCCCTAAAGAGATAAGACAGGTGTTTGAGAAGAGTCAAGTGGAAAACATGGTGTGTGCACCACTGAGATTCCGACATCCATGGAGTTTGGTGTGGGGAAGCATAAGCAAGGGCAGCATTTGCGTGGTGGGCGACGCGCTGCATCCCATGACGCCCGACTTGGGTCAGGGCGGGTGTTCTGCTCTGGAGGAGAGTGTGGTTCTGGCCAGACTGTTGGCGGAGGCGTTCCACGGGGGAGACGAGCACCGGGGAATCCGGAGAGCCATGGATGAGTTCGCGAGGGAGAGGAGATGGAGGAGCATTGATTTGATTGCGTCGGCGTATTTGGTTGGCTTGGTGCAGCAGAGTGATGGGGTGGTGATGAGTTTTTTGAGGGATAAGCTTTTGGCTAAGTTTTTGGCTGGTGTAATGTTGAAGAAGGCTAGTTTTGATTGTGGAAAGCTTGCTGTTTAGACTGATTATAGATTTGTTATGTAAAAACAGAAATGCTCGGACGTGAGCATATTATCAGTGTCCATCTTTATCTCTAGAAAAAGATAAATTATGATTTTTCGGTAAACGTACCTCTAAATCTTGACAGTCTCATCTTAATGGATACAAAAAGTCGGAAAATCTGTCCACGACAAAAATGTTCTATCCACAAAGGCAGAAAACATGATTTAACACATGAATATTGCACAATGTTAAAACAGACAAAACTATAGTACTTAGATGGAGGTCTTGGACGGTAGAACCTGTATCGTGTGCCGAGACTTGAGCAGAAATATTACATCGTAGTTTCAGAGGAGGAAAAGCAGCAATGTCAGCTAGTTGAACTCAATCCAAAGGACTTGACAATTGTGCTGACTCTTTCTGCGAAGGATTTGGATGTAATCTTTTTACCAGGAAAGTGAAATGGGTTTGAGACCGCCTCCACATAAGCAGAATGGAACTTTCTGAAGAACTGTGGCAGTTTCCAAGAAACAAAATCAAATCGTGTCACATATTATGGATGCTTAACATAACAAAAGGGTCTATAAAGCTGTGATCCAAATGAAATGTAGAAGTTCTAGTACAAGGAATTTGAGAATCAATACAACATAAAAAGGGTGTTGAGAAACATATTTGCTGACAAAGCAACTGACTCAATTTCTCAAGTCATTTTAGCATACAATTAAAACAAAGAGACTATGAAAACTAAAAAGGACTCAGGATAGAACAAGACAAAAGGAACAGTGGAGTAATCAAGTACATTAATTTTTTATGAGCTGATGCTGCTTCAGGTTTGAATCAAGATGATGACCCTCGATCTATAATAGTTAAGGATTTAAGTACCGCCAGATATAGACAGGTCAGACAACACAATTATTTAAGATTTTAGCTAGAGAGTTAAAAGGAGAGGTAGTTTTATCTCTATCTGCTAAAAGTGGTAGAAGGGAGATTTAATAGAGCAATTATCAATACATCACGGGACTTACATTTCTCACATCTGCGTCACGGACATCAAGATCTGTTGTCACCAATATAAACTTCACTTTAGTGTTTGTCAAGTAACCATATCTGCAGATATTGCATGAGGAGCTCAGATGAGCATAATAGTACAACAATGTCTTGTTTCCCTAAAGACAAGATCCTATGTACTTACACTTTGTAGTTTTCAGTTGGATAAAGCAAACCGAGAAATGCCTCGTTTATTGTCGGGCTAGACTTTTTTGGGTTGTTCACTGGCCAAGAACATCAAAGTAAATGGTTAAAAAAGTGATCGTTGTGGCTACAGTTTCCATTGAGCATACACTATAAAACAGATAATTAGTGATACACACAAATTTGCTTTTCAAATATTTTCTGAGGCTGCTACACTCCCCTTCCACTAAACTATGGAATTCTAGCCCGCTAACCACATTGAATGTGACATTTCCCAAATGGATCTTCCCTTTCAGTTAGCTGCTAATTCAAAATCAACAATGTTTCATTACTAATGCATCCATCAGTCTCCTCTGATTTGCGGCATTTGCCTAAATCATCAAACATACAACTATTACAAGTTCCCTGACGTCATACTGATTATGGCCAGATACTTCCATTCTAACACATCCGCCTTAACATACTGAGTCAGCAACATAATTTATATGAAAGGAAATTTCATACACGTGATTCTAATCATAGTGTTACAAGATCGATGCATACGCGTGGCTAATGTATCATAAACCAAATTCAGGAATTACTGCATTTGAGTAGTTTTAAACTATTACCTAATTTACTCGATCACAAGTAAGATCCAAACCCCCACCACCAAGAAGAAGAAGAAGAAAAACTATACCTCTTTCATCGATGACGTCAAGAGAACAATGGACTATATGATGAAGCTTGAGCGCATCATCTGATTGAGTAAAACTCTGTATGTATAAAGGATTATTCTGCAAATCACAACAAATGCAAACCAATTACCATCACGATTTGGAGTAATCACGTTTTTAGAATAAAAGATTTATCAAAAACAAATCAAATCATAAACAGATGCGTAAGTATAGGAAGACGTCGGCGCACCTGGTGACCGACGACGGCGAGGCACACTATCATTTCTTTGTCTCCCGATGTTGAAGCTCCGGTTTTTCGCTGTTCACTTGAGAGAGAGAAATAAGAAATTTTCAGTTTAAACCAAGAGGATTGGCAGGCTTACATTTTTGGCCCCATATCTTAAGAGTATTTGCATAACGACCCCTCAGTTTAACGAAATTGTCGCATTCGATACTAATTCAAAATTTAAAAAAATCGTGTGAAGCTGAATTAGCAATTTTGATTCAAAGTATAGTTTATGAGGATTATATATTTAGTTAGAAAGATAGATTCTGTGATTTATTAGAAGTTTATTAGGACTATATATTTAGTAATTTTAATACAATGTTTTTTAGGCTAAATTCCCTCCACAATTGAATCTCAGCTTTTCAAAACCAAGAATTTCCAACTCTCCAGAAGCATAAACAACTCAAATCAAATTCAATTTCTTGATTGGAAGCCTGAACTTTGCACAGCATTATTAATGACTAACAAAAGAAAACTTGTTCATCAGTAAACTTCATAATAAAAACATGAATTTCTTCTAGTGCAGCAAAATGCCACTTCCATTTATTTTTGTGAACAAAAAAAAAAGCTAATCATACACTTTTGTTGATCAGATTTCGCCTGGCGAGAAACCGCGCAACAGGCGGCGTGACAGCCAACGTGATCGGGACCCTAACCGGGAACAACGCCTTATTTAAAATGATTGCCAGAGCCAGAGCCCCGCCGCTAGACGCTGCCAGCTCCGTCGTTCGGTTCTTCTCCTCCGCTGTAATTTCTGAATCGATTTCTGTCATCATCTCAATGTTGTCCGACCCCGAGAGCTGGTCAGAGCTGGCTCTCTCCTTCGACTTATCCTTGCCGAGATTAGGCAATCCAATCCTCTCGAGCATGGATTCAACATCGACGTTGCTCTTAATCGCGACGTAGAGCCCCGAAACTGAGAGCGCGGAGACTGAGCAATGCACCACTACTCCTACCTTACCGTATTTCTTCATCAGCTCTTTGAACCTTGCAGCCATTTTGCACCCAAATTTGAAGCAGTGTGGAGAAAAGATGGATAAAAGATGGATGAGAGAGAGGAGAAAATCAACTGAAGAGGTTTTTTCAATTAGGGTTTTTAATTACAAGCGGTCTAACCCCTCTCGGTTGTAAATCAGGCCAGCAGTAAAAATAACTTCCATTTGGGCTTCTTTCTTTTGCTAAAAATGGCATGAATTGGCTCCTTAATATAATAATTTTTTCAAAAAAATTATTCTAAAATAGCATGAATCATATAAGTTATTTTGCAGAAATGAAGGACAATTGGAAATAAAATTGTAATTAGCCCTAAATTATATATCATTCCCTTAAAAAGGTACAGATAAATCTAGTGAAGTGTTAGTTTCCTCATTAGTATTTTAGTGTGATAAATTTGGTTAATAATCAAATATGTTTTATATTTACTAATATAAATAATAGATTTATAATACAATTTATACTTGTCCAGCTGTAGAGATGTAGAGAGAGAGGGGGCGCAACCACCAATAATTGGCAAAATAGATAAATACAAAAAAAAAAGAAGCTAACGACAAAAGATTATAAAAAACTGTACGAAAAAAAAACATGGGAGAAGGGGGGGGGGGGGGGGGGCTGACAGTCAAATAAACATTCTCCTCCCATTACACACAAATGCCAAACAAAATAAGATAAATTAATTAAACATTCAATCATTCATAACAGCACATTAATTAATACAGTTTCTTCACTCTCTCAGTTGGTCGGGTTGCTCCTGAACGATCCCAGCGCCTTGATCGCCGCCGCCCTCAATATGTACTGGTGGTACGCCGCCGCCGCCAAAGCTCCCACAAACGGTCCAACCCAGAATATCCACTGCAAATTCACACATCTCACTCTTACTCACTCCAAAACCAAATCATTCCGCAAATTCATTATGAAAACAGAGCTCAAGTAGTTCTTACATGATCATCCCAGATTTTGCCGTTGTTGTATATAACAGCAGCTCCGAAGCTCCTGGCCGGGTTGATTCCGGTTCCGGTGATGGGGATGGTCGCCAAATGAACCATGAAAACTGCAAATCCAATCGGAAGTGGAGCCAAAACCTAAACACAAATAATTTAGCTCAGAAACGTTTTTCATGAAAGTTTTACAGAAAAAATGGATAATTGATGGTAGGAACTAGGAAAGATGTGCGGCGCTAACCGGAACGTGGGAGTCACGCGCACTCCTCTTGGGGTCAGTGGCAGCGAAGACGGTGTAAACGAGCACGAAGGTACCAATGATCTCAGCACCTAGCGCTGTTCCGGTGCTGTACCCCGGGGCGACTGCGTTAGCTCCGCCGCCGAGCCTGTTGTAGTAGCTTTTCATGAAAGCTTTCACCAAACCCACGCCGCAGATGGCGCCCAAACACTGAGCTACCATGTACCCGAGAGCCCGAATTAGCGATACCTTCCGGGCCAGGAACAGCCCGAACGTCACCGCGGGGTTAATGTGGCCACCTGAATTCCGAACACCAAAATGCTTTAGAATTTTGAGTTAGGTTTTTCCCATAATTCTAGGGATTTGAAGGAAATTAAACCTGAGATTCCAGCAGTGCAGTAGACGAGGATGAAGATCATGCCTCCGAAGGCCCAGGCGATGCCGAGGAGTCCGACGCCGTCGCATTGGTCGGCGCCGTTGAGCTTCTTATGGCCGATTACGGTGGCGACGGTGACGTATAGGAAGAGGAGGGTGGCGATGAACTCAGCGATGAGGGCTCTGTAGAAGGACCAAAGCTTCAGCTCGCCTAGGTCGAGCAGCGGCGCCGGTGGCGGGTCCACGTAGTCCTTGCCGTGGTGGTGCACCTCCGGCTCCTCGCTCACTTCCTTCGTCATCTCGACTTTGCTGCTTCTTCTTCTTCTCTCTCTTAGCTTTTTGCAGTTGGTGAAGTTAGGTTTTAAGCAGTAGGGGAGGAGAGTTTATAAGAAGAGTGGAGGTTGGTATTTTTACAGACTAAATTTGCTAATTAAGATTTTTTTTTTAATTCATTATCATCAATATATTCTGTTTATAAAATAATTATTAATACCTGTATATTTATTTGATGATATTATAAATAATATATATTAAGTTATTTAAATAGAATACTATACAATAAATTACTAAAAAATACTTTCTTCTTTCTAAACTTAAATTGATATATAAATATTATGAGTTTATTTAATTTCATATCCCTTTATGCTATCAATGAGATTTTCTCAACTTTTTTTAAAAAAATATTTTTTTGATTTTAATTATCATGACATAGTTTTCATTTATAAATAAAAAATAGAGTATTCGGGAAAGAGAGAGTGGGGAGTGGGGCTTGTAGACAGCGAGACCATGTGAGGTCTCATCCGTAAATTGAAGTGCTTCGCTGTGGGCGGGTCCATAAAATGCTATATAGAGACGCAGCCGGAAACCCCAACGGTTAGATGTCTTTTTCCAATTCAGTCCCTGACTTTTTCCTTTTTCCCAACGGCTGCATGCTTTTTCTGTCCCTTCTTCTGTTTGCTTTATCACTCCTCCCCATTTCCACTTCCTCGGATGCTTTCACAGCCTCACCTCATTTAAATTCAAATTTTTAAAAAATATTCATTCATTTTAATTTAATGCTTACTTATCTAATTTATAGTTCAACGTGAAGTATTCAAATGAATTGTGTGACATAATAATTTATGAGGTTTATCAGGAAATCCTCAAAATTCTCACCATGTTTTTAATGGTTCAAGAATTAAGACAATTATTTAGAATAATAGAATGCAACAAGTGATCTTTGTTGAATGAGCTTCAATTATTACACCCGGATGTAGGACAGTAGGAGATAGCTCCGTCTTCGCGTACTGCAGAGTATCTACCTTAAAGGTGGACTGTTGAGCAGTAGCGTATCCAGAAATTTAAAATTGGGGGTACGAGTATAATAAATTCAGGTTATATTATGTAAAAATATTATAAATAATAATAAAAACATATAAATTTATAAAAGAAAAAATTTATTTTGGGTTGTACCCCAAAACACCCCCTAGATCCGCCACTGCTGTTGAGTTTTTTGGACGGGTTGATTTGGTGAGTATTTTAGTCACGTATACTGAGTCATTGTAGTAAACTTGAACTTGAACTTATTTTTTGATTAAATGAATTTGTATTTTAAATTATATTATAACTAATAGTAGGTGAAAGGCGAATTGAAAACAGCTGTGAAATGAATCATATATAAAAATGGGGATTGTTGTTTGATTAAGCAAATGTAGTTATGATGTTAATTGGAGAAATGAATGAATGGATTGGTGGAATGTTATCATTATTACTTAAAAGGAAGTTAGATGAATGTGGATGTGAATCATTTGTTTTGTGGAACAAAATAAACATAATTAAATACAGTAGTGTAAAGGTATTTGATTCATCTCATATTTTCCCATAATTGGCAAAAATAAGTTGTCTTATCAATATACTTGCTTTTTATGTGGTTGGTCCTTATTTATAGGATACACACATTAGATATGTTTTGATATTAGATTGAATGAAAATAATTAGATTTCAGATATTTTTTATTTTTTTTTGTATTTCAATATTATAGATAATTCTCAAAGACATTTTGAAAACCCTACAAAAACAAAGAAATATTAGTTTGTTTTATAACAAGAGAAACCACTCTCCCTTAACTTAAAAGCTTACTCCAAGGCAAAATACTTGTTTTAAAAACAAAGGTAAAAATATACTTAAAATTCAGGAAAATATGACATTTGCAAATGGCAAGGGGAAACAATAATACCCCCTATGTCCCAATTTTTTAGTCTCATTTTTCTTTTTGGTATGTCCTATTTATTAATTTCATTTCCGAAAATGATAAATTTTTTACACTTATCAATAAAATATTAATTTTACTAAACTCACAAACATTAGTTACTGTGTCATTTAACTTTGAGACTATTAATTTAGGACGGAGGGAGTAATAATTACTCCCTCCGTCCCCGTGAAGTAGTCCCTTTTCTTTTCGGCACGGAAATTAAGGGTTGTGAGTGTAGTGGAATTAATATTTTATTGGTGAGTGTGAAAAAGGTTGTCATTTTAGGAAAATGGGACTATTCTATGGGATAAACAAAAAAGGAAAGTGAGACTACTTCAATGGGACGGGGGAGTATTATTTTTAGCATAGAAGTTATTGTTGATAGTCCCCATAAGATGAAAGTGACCTTCAGAAAATATATAATCAAAACATGATTCCATCTGTTCTTGGTAAAGTAAATTGATAATTATTATAATTATATATATTTATGGGTTTATACTGAGGATTTAAGAGGTAAAATTATTAGGTATTTTACACATCTAGAATATTTATTATTCCCTCCGTCCCAAAACAATTGTCTTGTTTTCCTTTTTCGTCTGTCCCAAATAATTGTCTTCTTTTCTAAAATGGAAAGTTTATACACACTCACTAATAAAATACTAATTTCCTCTATCTCTACTCGCATTGGTATCTGTGTCATTTTCAAACAAGACAATTGTTATGGGACTGAGGGAGTAGTATTTGTTAGTTTCCATATATATGTTTTTGTACATGTCAACACATTATTTCAAGCAATATTCGAATCTATTACTTATTTAATTGTGTGGGACTAACATATCTATAGTAAAAATAAGGAGAATTGTCGATCCAGGATCCAAAAGATAGTTAAATTGTCAATCTAGGACCCGAAAGATGATTTGTCGATCCAGAACCCGAAAGATCAAACAATTCTCCATCCAGGACCTGTTATTGAGGTCCTGGATTGAGAATTGTATGATCTTTCGGGTCCTGGATTGAGAATTTTTGTGATCTTTCAGGTCCTGAATTGACAATTAATCTTTTTGGTCCTGAATTGACAATTAAACTATCTTTCGGATCCTGAATCGATAAAACTCCTAAAAATAAATAAATGTGAGAACATTATATTATGGATTAGGTAAAAATCACTATCAAATATGCTGTCCCTCTATCATTTGGAACCATCCTTATCCATTTAATTCCTATATATTTAATCTAACTATACAATATCGCATTTCCGTGTGATTTTGTAGCGGGTTATATAGTAAAGAAAAATATGAAGTTGAAAAAATATATATTTTTTTAACTATTCTTTTATTTCGGGGATGGGAAAGTTCACATAAAATTGATAAATAAAGAAAAAGTGGATGACGATTTTATATACTCATATTTTTTTAAAAGTAGAGGGGCTGGAACTTTCGAGACTCTACATAGGTCTGCCGATGTCTCCATATATAAAAAAATAAAAATAAAAAATAAAAAATAAAACCATATGGCCTCCATTTTTTATTTCAGAAAAAAAAAATAGTGCCATTACTTCGATTAGTGAAACCTGATTAAAATGTCATAATCTTCTGCTTCCAAATCATGTAAGAATACCTCATGCATGTTAGATTTTTTAATCACCAACATTTTGTTTTATGTGATATTTATGTATGTAAGTATATGTAAGTATGAATTTCAAATTAAAAGAAATGAGTATGGGTTTAGTAATTTCAATCTAAATATTTGGTTTATATATTGAATTTTGTAGAGATTCATAATTATAACATTTTAAAAATAAATAGTTCAGAAGTAAAATTAATAAATTAATTATTATTTTACTTATTTAGAATAAAAATACTGAAATTAAAAAATAATTATAGATAATCTTAAATTAATAAAAAATTTAATTTTAGAAATATAAAAATGAAAAATAATTATGATATTTTAATTATAAAAACATTTTAGATAATGTTATAATAATTAATATGGTATAATAAGATAATTATATTATTGTAAATATGTAATTAATATAATATTATAATAAATAGATATATTTTAGTATTATTAAAAATATATTAATATTTTCATATAATTTTATTTTAGTACATCAATATAATACTAATAATAATGCAAATTATTACTCTGAAGATTATTGGAACATTGAATAATTAATAAAAAATAATTATAAAATTTTATGAAATAAAAAATAATTATTGTGGAATTAAATTTGATAATGGGTATGAAACCTGTAGGGTTTGGCTAACTCATGTCCCATATCGGAGAAACAAATGATGAGATTCTTGATATACAAAATTTCACCTACCTCTAGTATGAGGTCTTTTGGGATGGAGATGACCAAATGCAAAATCGTGAGGGCTTTAACCCTAAGCGAAAAATATCATACTAATGTAGAATCTTCCTGACAGTGGTGGTCAGGCGGCGGGTCCCGTTGGTTTGACGGCGGTGTAAAATGAGTTGAGACGGATCAAGGCTCGAAGGGAGGAAGACCTCAACAAATCTCGATACAATGGGTGTCTTGTGTCGAAAGCTTCGTGACAGTGGTGGTCAGACGGCGGGTCCCGTGGATTAACATCGGTACAATATGAACGGATCAAGGTTCGAATGGAGGAAGCCCTCAACAAATCTCGATACAATGAGTGTCTTGTGTCGAAAGCTTCCTGACAGTGTTGGTCAGGCGGCGGGTTTCGTGGGTTAATGGCGGTACAAGAAGAATTGTGATCGAAGGGAAGGACACGGGATTGTGGTCATTGGGTTTGAGGGGAGGAATGTTGGGTTTGACAATCCCATGTCCCACATCGGAGAAACAAAAGATGGGATTCCTGATATATAAGAGTCCACCAAACCCCATTAGTAGTATGAGATAGGGATACCCAAATGCAAAACCGTGAGGGCTTTAGCCCAAAGCGGATAATGTCATACTAATGTCGAGTTGACTTTAGCCCAACAAAATCCACCAATTTAGAAGGGAATGAATATTTAGGAATTAATCTCATTCCCCCATTCCATACCCATCAACAAAACCTTGAATTTAGGAATAATTTTCATTCCTTGATTCTGAAATCCACCAACCGAACGTCTCCTAAATTCTTGAATATTTTTTAGGAAAGCTGTCTATCTGAAATAGAAATTAGTAGCAATGGGTCATTAATTAAACATGGGCGAACATGAGTTTCGAAATCATGCATCTTAAAATGTATATTTCGCTCGTGCCCAATACTTCTTTTTCCAACCCTGCATGAGATTGTTACACATTTATGAATAAATATAGCATTTTAAAATTAAAATGACATTTATCTATACAAATTTGATAATTATCTAATAGAAATACTAAGCTGTGTGCCGCCATGATGCCCCACGTCATGTGCAAGTTCACGAACTAAAGCTGTATAAAATTTCAATCTCATCATATCATAATTTTTTAAAGATCATATGTAAATAAATTAATATTTAAATGTAAAACGTTAATAATTTTAGTTGGCGAATGAGAAAATAATAATAATGTGGGGAACAGCTGGCAGTGTCATGTCGAAATAGTAATATAGGACCACTTTTTCACCACCTTTAAAAAAATATATATATTAGGAGAGACATTGGAATATGATTAGTAGGACAAGGAGAGAGATAGTAGAGTATATTTAGTAGGGTTAGTGGGTAATTAATTAATTAAAATTTTCTCAAAAATGAAATGTTGCAAATGTCCTGGAACCGACAAAAAAGAAATACGTTGCAAATGTCCTGAGACGGAGGAAGTATTAAATATTGAGCTTATTTCAGCCACAACATAACATATTATTCCCGAATTAATTGTTTACTTTGCTTTTGACACAATAATCAATGCAAATAGAGATAAAAGAAATTTATACTCCCACTGTCCTGCCAGATTAGTCTCATTTTTTATTTTTATTTGTCCCGCTAGATTAGTCTCATTTTCTAGAATGGAAAAAAATTATCTCACATTAATAAAATATTAATTCCACCACATTCTCAAATATTGATTATCGTGCCCAAAGTATATGTAACTAATATAATGAGACGGATGTAGTGTTTTATTAGTGACTGTGCATTAAATAGGGCGAAAAAAAAAGATGAATAATTTAAGTAGGACGGAGGGAGTACAAAATTATTATTCTTGACTTGTTATAATAACTGTACTCCTTTTGCCCGCGTCATTAGTTTCATTTTTTATTTTCGTCTGTCCCGCGAATTTAATCCCTTTCCTAAAATAAAAAAGATCTCTTCATTTCAATAAAATATTAATTTTATTACACTCACAATTAGTTACGTGTCAAAAACAAATGAGTGTAATGCCCCAGAACCGAGGGATTATTAATTATATTTTAATTATTTCATATAATTATATTTGTAAAAAAAATTATTAAATTAATAAATGGGAAAATATAGATGTGTGTAGTAGTCAAAAAGGAAAAGTGAAACAGTTGTTCAGTAAGGACGTACGTGTCAGAGCATTGAGGAGCTGACACGTGCGACTCTGCCCTTCATACACACCCTAGACGTTTCCAGACTACCGTTGGTTACTCTTTATTCATTTTTTTTTTCTTCTTTTTATTTCCGTTTCTTTTGTCTTGTTTAGCTAAATGGAACCCACCAGCGCATGTTAGTTCATCAATCTTTGTTTTTGTAGATATTGCAGTAATTATTGTGAAGAAATATTGTATTTAAAATGTGCAAATAGTACTCCCTCCGTCTTATTAGATTAATCCAGTTTGTTTTCGATACAGAAACCAATGTTTGTGAGTGTAGTGAAGTTAATATTTTATTGATGTGAGGAAATTTTTTTCCATTTTAGAAAAGTGGACTAATCTGGTGGGACAGACGAAAATAGAAATATGGATTAATCTAGCGGGACAGAGGGAGTAGTAACTAATTAACGAGACCAATCAATATTGTAGGTGGCGAATAAGCTTTTAAAATGTTATATACGTATGTATTATTGGAACTTTACAAATTTGTATTGCATGTGCGAAAATTGAAAGACGGACAAACCAAATCTTTTAGAATCAGACATCTCTCTTCATTAGGCTACACACATATAAAAAAGAAATTAAAAAGTAATATTATAAGGGAAGGTCTTGGGTTAGGCAGCCTAAACGATTTAGGCGGGTTTTATCCACTAACCCAAGTCCAAACCCATATAATATACCCTAATTGGGATTAATAAACCCTAATTGGAATGGATTAACCCATTTGGGTAGGATAAAACCCGCCTAAACCATTTAGGCCTGCCTAACGCAAGTTTTTGCCATATTATAATGTAGTATTATTAATTCAGAAAATAAAATATAGTTTAATTATCGATTTAATTTAAAAATTCTCAATTCAGAACCTTATATTTAGGTTATGGATTAAAAATTGTATGATCTTTCGAATCCTAAATTGGCAATTGTACTATTATTTATATAAAAAAGATATATTTTTCACTCTATATATTTTCAATATAACTCAACTACATGAGTTGGGCCGCAACAACTCAGTATATAATATTTATCCCCTCAATTGAGATATAAATATTCGCTGGCCCAAGGAGTATTGTGGGCCCGTTTAGAGATCTATTGGGCCGCATCCTCTGTTAGGCCCAACTACTGAGATGTGAAAAACTATTGCCTAACTAGACATAATAGCGAATTGAATTCAGCCTTTCATGTAGAAGGCTAGGAGTCAATACTGCACGTATTTATCTCTCAAACAGCTGATATCCCCATTATTTGAAGATCATATTATTGTAATTGAATTCATTTTGATTAGGATTGTCAATTTTGGCGGGTTAGTCTGATTAACCCAAGCTAATATGGGGTTAGGGTCGAAATATTTTGGCCTGAAAAAATTTAGTCTGAATAGACTGAGACCGAATAATCCGAGGTTCGATAGGGCTGGGCCTGAAAACCAGACAGGTTGGCCCGATTAATCCGAGCCAAAATGGAGTTAGGGTCAAAATATTTTGGCCTAAAAAAAATTTAGCCCGAATAGCCTGAGACCGAATAGTCCGAGATCCGGTTGGGCTGAGCCCGAAACCCGACAGGTTAGCCCGATTAATTCAATTATTTTTTATTAATATATTTATCATATAATTATAGTACTAAAATCTACTTCTTATATTTAAGATTAAATTTATTAATTAAATTTTAAGTTATATAATTATATTTAGTTCAAATATTATTTAATGCATAGTTAAGTTTATATATTTATGAAGCTAAAACGCATTCAAATATTGTTAAAATAAAAAAATAATATATTTTTAATAGTTAAATTATCATTATATAAAAGTTTGTGATGTGTTTTACATTTTTTATGAGAGAGAAATAATATTTTTTTTTTTTTTATTAAAAATATTAAAAGAGTGAAAAGATATTAAAAATTAAAAAATATTACTCCCTCTGTCCCGGGTCTCTTGAGACGTTTGACCGGGCACGGAGATTAAGAAAAAATGATTAGAAAAGTTAGTGTGGTAGGATTAGTAGGTTAATGATTAGGAGAGATAGTGGTGTATGAGAGATAGTGGTGTAGGAGTAGAGTAAGTTTAGTGGGTAATTAATTAATAAAAACTTTCCAAAAAATGAAACGTTGCAAGTGTTCTGGGACGGACCAAAAAGGAAAACGTTGCGAGTGTCTTGGGACGGAGGGAGTAATAAATTTATTGACCCGTCGGGCAGGGGCGAAGGCAGCCCAGGGCTGGGGGGGGCTGCCGACCCCCCGGCGACCGAAATTTTTTTATTTATTTATATTTAAAAGACTCGATCGAATCGTGATATGGTCGAGCCCCCCGGACCTTGAAGTCTGCCTCCGTCCCTGCCGTCGGGTTAGGGTCAAAATTTTTTAGCCTAAAACTGATTAACGCGCAACTCGATAGGATTGGTCTGAAACCCGACGAGTTAGCCCGATTGACATCTACGATATTAAAATCTAAATTTTGTTTTACAAAATCGACTGGTAAGAAATAGATGTCTCACCATTATTAAATTTTATGAATGATATTCTTTACTACTTGGAATCTTAAAATTTTGTGATCATGCAAAGGTAATCTTTCAATTTTAAAATAAGCGTCTATTAATTTTGACTTTATAATGAAGATTAAATTAACCACGGCAAATCTGAGGCAATTTGACATTATTTAACGACACTCTTTCGAAATTAAATCTCACGCCAATATGGGTAATAATTGTTTATAGTTTCATGAATCTCACATATAACAAATATGACTGTTACTTTTTATACTATTTATTCATTTGTTGATGGCAAAATCTCAATCAAATACAAATAATAATATAGTGAAATAGTTGAGAACAATTGATGGTCTTAGATATAAAAATAATTATAGAACTAAATTTGCACAATGCTATTCACGAATCAAATATACGATTTTTTATTTTTTAATATTAAAATTTAATTAACAATTTTTATGTATATCTTAAATTTTTTAGCAAATCTTTTACATATATATAATTTTATTCATTATTATACTTAATAAAATATAATACAAATTATTTTCTATTCGATTTAAAATATTTTCTCATAAAAGGTATTATATTTATTTTATTTAAAAAATAATAAATATAATAAATTATTGAGATATAATATTTTAAATAAAAGTGATAAATATAGTTTTGTTATTTTTTATCATTGTTTACTATATATCTATATTATAATAGAATAAATATTAAATTAAAAATAAAATTACTTCATATTTTTTGCGGGAAACAATTATTAGACCATTATTTTCTTTTAATATAGTATTTCCTCTGTTCCTATTATATAGTCCGGGTTACTATTTTAGGGTGTTTCAATTATATAGTCCAATTTCTATAATTGGTATTGTTTTTATATGACTATTTACCATTACATCCCTGAATAATCTTGGAAAATGAGTATATTAAATGTAATATTGTGAAAATGAGAGGCTAATTAATGCTTTAAATATGAGTAATGTTGGAAATTTGTGTAAATATTAAATAATTTTAGACAAATATACAAGTTCAAACTGGACTATATAATCGGAACGGAGGGAGTATATAAATAATAAGACCAAGATGAAGATCCACCCACAATTTCATACCAAGATTGACACACAACTTTATTTTGCTTTGACATTTCAAAATGATAAGGTTATGACAACAAAGGCTAATTTTCTATTTTATTTTCTTCATATATTATTACAATCTTGTATCATTTATTATCATACAAGACTATATATAATGTATTCTAAATTGGCTGCTCAAAAAGGAGACGTGAAAGCAACCAACCATGCTATTCTTAATGGAGGCGATTGTGGACTCAATTAGGCCACAACCTCATCTTCAATTAATTTTATTTTGTTTGAATTTTGTTTTTTCAACTCGTTTATGAATGAATGGTCATAATTGGAATGATTCAGACATTTTTACAAACAATTCACGACATGGATCTGTAATTGCTTATTGCATTATATTCCACTTATGGAACTTGCCATTGGATCTCTGGATCAATCAATCAGAATTTATGTTGCCAATATTTCTTTTGAAAAAAAAAAAATTGATTTTAACCTTTTTTTAAAATATATATATATTTGTGAAGAGACATTTAGTAGTTGGAAGATTGATTAGTGGGTGTTGTTGTTAAGGTTCAAATTCATTAAATCTATGTGTCATTTTCTTTCTAAAAAATTGTTAATTTTTAGCTTACTAACATCATCATTTTCCCTAACCAAAGAAATAATCTATTATGGGATAGAAAATTCAGACAGAATAAATAAATTTATTATTGATAAATCATCCATCAACAGTTTTTGAACTACTCGGATATTGACTCGATAAAAGCTCGTTCGAGTTCATTTAGTGAAAGCTCGTTTATTAAACGAACTTAACTTGAGCATCATAGTATTCAACTCGTGACCTTAAATTAGTAAGAAATATACAATAATCAATTTTGCAAAAGTAATATTTTCATGATTTAAGAGTAACAATATTGATAAATCTTTCTAAGTAATAAGAAAAGTTTGAATTTGAGAATGAATATGATATGAATTTTTTAACAAATAACTTTTTTCTTTTAAAATAATAGTAATATTTTAAATATACACTAAATTTAGAAAATTTATTTAGATTCGATTAAAGTTCGATAAAGTTCGTGAACTTCCAAATATTCGATAAAAAAGTTCGAAACTCGACTCGATATTAAACGAGTCAAACTTGAATACAACAGTACCTAACTCGACTTAATTTAATTATACCTGTAACAATGAAAATGTTTTATTTGTTATCAAGAAGTCATAGATTGTACTCCCTCCGTCCCATTTTAATAGGCCCCTTTCTTTTTGGCACGGAAATTAAAAATTGTGAGTGTAGAATGAATTAGTGGAATGAATATTTTATTGTTGTGAGTGAAAAAGTTGCCATTTTTGGAAATGAGCCAATTTAATTGGGACGCCAAATTCGGTAAGTGGGTCTATTCCAACGCGACGGAGGGAATATAATAATGAGTTTAAATATATACATTTTTGTTATTAAAAAAAAATTGGATAAGTGGGTAGGTATTAGAAAATACTCCCTCCGTCCCGGCTGAATTGTCCCGGGTTGACCGGGCACAATAACCAAGGAGTGTGAGTGTAAAGTAAGTTGAGTGGAATTAATATTTTATTGTTGAGTGTGAAAAAGTTTCCTTTTTAAGTAATGAGACAATTGAGGTGGGACGGACGAAAAAGGAAAGTGGGACAATTGAGGTGGGACGGAGGGAGTAATAAAATGAAAGAAAAAGAGAAGAGATACGGTTAAACTGCCAACCAGGACAGTAGGTAGTACAGAAATCATAAAAGTCGAAGCTTTATCCTCTCAACTCTCTCCCTTCCTTCAACCCTAAAATCTCCGATTTCTTAACAAAATCTCTGATTAGGTCGAGCATTTTCTGGGTTGAAGAAAATGGAGAGGTTGATCTACTCCAATTCCGTTCCTTCCAAGCACCGCCTTAATTCTCCGTTTCTTCCACAATTCGCTCAACCGGACTCCCCCCTGAGACGTGGGCCGTCTTCATTTTCTCCTTTGGCTTCGTTTCCGCTCCTTCCACGTCGATTCAGTAACGTTTCTTGCAGTTTCAATGTGAATAACACAGGCTTTCTTTTCCGCAAAGGTGTTGATGACTCGCCGGAGATTAATTTGGAGTCTTCTGTGGATTCGGGAAATAGGTCTAAGCCGGAGCCCGGTTTTCCCGAATTGGCTGCTCAGAAATTGTTTCAGTACCAAAAGGTATTTTGTGTTTTTTTTTTGGTAATTTTCTGAGTGATTTGTCATTTTTTGAATTGAACTCTGTTGGTTTGCTGAAGAAATAATTTCCGATGTTATTTGTCTTACCATTACTCTACATTCTTCGATTTGATAAACTTATAACGAGTAAATCAGGCGTTGAACTGGTGTTTTGGGCTTCAGATGTGATCATGTTGCCAAAGATGCATCAATTTTATGTTTTTACTGTGTGTGTACAATTAGAGAGAGACACAGAGAGAGAGAGAGTCTCCATGAGGGAATCACAAAATTTGGAATATTGGAAAGAACCACTGAATGCAGGGAAGAAGAAGTGATCTTTCCTAGATGTTAGACAAATGTGTAATTCTTGATGTAATGCTCCTTATCAACTGTGTGAAAGAGTAGGATCAAAGATTTGCGCTAATAATTATTCCTCATGAATCATTTCTCTTACAAACATCAAAACCTCTTTTTTCCCATGTTGTAATATCAAAGAATGAAAATGATCATGCTCTCTAAAGTTTGTGTTTTGTGTGCAAAATTTAACAGATAAAAAACTTGAGATGAAAAAGGACTAGTTGTTAAAATTTAGATATCCCTCTATGGTTTATGTTCAATATGTTTCTGATGGCACTTGTCAAAGTAATAGTTGCTGTTCAAAAATTAGAGTAGATAAACTAGTTGGCCCAATTGTTATTGACTAGTTACAAAATTTATTGCAGGTGGTGGTTAATGCTGGGAAGGTAATACTATTATCAGCATTCATCTTAACATTTCTTTACCCGGCTGCCTTATCACCGGCCTTGGCAAGTTTCGAAAGTGCAGCCACAACAGGAGGTCCAGCTGCAGTTGCAGTTGGCCGTAGTCTCTTCCGCAATGAGCTACTAAGCAGTGCATGGACTGGCTTCTTCGCTGGCTGTTTACACACACTATCTGGGCCTGATCATCTTGCTGCATTAGCTCCACTCTCAATTGGCCGCTCCAAAATGGAAAGCGCTGCTGTTGGAGCTCTATGGGGATGTGGGCACGATGCTGGTCAGGTACTGTTCGGCTTGCTGTTTTTACTTCTGAAAGACCGACTTCACATCGAGGTAATCAGAACATGGGGAACAAGAGTTGTGGGCTTAACTTTGCTGGTCATCGGTGGTATGGGGATCAGGGAGGCTTCAGAAATCCCCGTCCCTTGCGTTGCCCTAGAAAATGGCGAATGTGATGTTGGTGAGTACGAAGCCCTCGCGAGCCAGCCCGTAGGAAAGAAGAAGATCGGGTTTGCTACTTTCGCAACAGGGATTGTTCATGGCCTTCAGCCTGATGCATTGATGATGATCTTGCCTGCTCTGGCCCTGCCTTCTCGAGTCGCTGGTGCTGCGTTTCTGTTGATGTTTCTGGTCGGGACGGTCATCGCAATGGGGAGTTACACGGTGTTTATAGGGTCGTGTAGTGAGGCACTGAAGGAGAGAGTCCCTAGGATAACAGAGAAGCTCACATGGGCTTCTTCCATCATAGCCATTGCTTTAGGGCTGTCTCTTCTGGTGAGCCAATTTTTTGGATTTAGTCTCTACTGATTTCATTCTGAGCTCTGACTATTATTATATATTTAGATGTAGTTGAGGTTCTTGAAAGTAACACATTTAGTGAATTGGGAGTGGAAAACTCGAGTATTGAAGCATAGATGTGCTTTTTTGTATTGCCTTAAAAGTGCATCTGATTTTTTTTTTTTTTACAATTATGTGATCTTGCATCTCAGTTTGTGCAATTTCTTTCATGGTGTGGAGTATTTTGCTGCAATACGAAGTTGATAAATGAGAATCACTCATTTCCTCAATTAATGGACAAGAATAAAACAAAACAATCTAATCTTATAACAGTGTGGATGTAATAATCCATCCCACCTAGTCGAATACCCTACATATAGATACGGCACAACCACAATTACTACGCATCCATATTTATGAATTTCGAGTCTACTATTAGATTAGATAATAGATATGACAATTCATGCAATCTACGGTATCTACCTAACCTTAGCATCTAAAAAGCTCCTAACCATTGCATTGCACGCGTATAATAAACAAGATCATCAACATATACCTCATTCAAAAATCCTCATGCATCAATCCTCAAACAATTAACAAATTGACGCTTTCAGAGAATCCTCAATGATCAACTGACACACGTGATAATTTAAAAAACAAGAAATAATTTTCTGCTTCATCTAATATGAATCGAATCATTCTTTACATTTCCACTACGGGAACCAACATGGTGAATAAATTTCAGACAAGAGCACATAGGAGAAGACACTCAGTATCTTGATTGAAGGCTCAATGGCAAGCACAGGCGCGATCAGTTTCTGATTCAAAATGGATGTTGAGATTCTGAGAGTCAGTCATGGATATGCTCCTCCACAGTCAAACCAAATTGAAATCTGATGTTAGTTGGAATTTGGAAAAAGAAGTAGAAGCTTGGTTATCCCTACTACTGCTTCTTGCCGATGTCATAAAGTATGCATGCATCTGCAGCTGTCTTCATCTGCTACCAACAAAATGAATTAGCAATTTGACACGATCAAGAAGTGAACAGAAATATCCAGGAGACACATCTACTACTTTCAAAAGAAAAATATCAGTTAACTTTTTCGAGACTACTGTATAATCATATTTAGAAACAGATGATATTGCAACTAATCAGATTAATGGAGCTCCTCATATCTTGCTTATTTTAACAATAAAGATGCATACAGCAGAAAGCCCAAGCTTGAGACAATATTCGCCATATAACTCAAATGCCCTATTTCTGCAATTGATGAGCTTTACTTTGTATTCATTATAAACCAGGCCTCAGTTCTATAGCCAAAGTGTTTCAACACACCGTTGCATTTAAGGCTTTTAAGCATACCTTTGTTGAGATAGTAGAGTCATGAAAATAATTAGCACTAGAAAACATTATTGAGCCCCGTGAAATGATCAACACAGAAGGGTTTTTTAAGGTTAAATACAATTTGAATTGACAGAGAACAATTCGACCACCATTACCTGTATAATATTGATAAGCTGCTTTATCGCCCATCCAACGAGGCTCAAAGGAAGTAAAGTCAAGTAGAGCCAGTTCTGTGTAGAAGCATTTGCTAAAACCTGAGATAGAAATAGCAAATATAGAATGCCATCCAGTATATGTTTCATTTAATGCCAAATTATGCAATCAAGATGAGACTTACTTCAATAAGGTTCTCAGTCTCGTTCTTTGCCAAAAGAAACAATATAATATATAGAACCTGTCAACCAAGCTAACAAATTTAGTAACATATCATAATTTGAAACACATCTACTGTACAAACATTTTTTTGTGCGTTGTTGTAGTACAGATAACATCACCTCGCAGGAAACACAGCAATAACCCATAAATTTACGATTCCTATAGTAAAGCCTGAAAAGCCAGCTGCTGCTATCTTTAACATCCTTATGACTACTCTTGCCCACCAAGAAGGTACTGCAAAAAAGTAGCAGGTGAATACAACAGCTATCACGAGTAAGACCAACATATCGGAAATTTTGTAACAGAGCCGATACCTATACATTTGCAACCAATGGCTGGCAATATCAAGAGCAAGCAATGACAAGAAAGTTAACCCAGGCCTGGAAAATAACAGGAGTTAGGACAAATATTGTGGTGCATTTCTAAAATTTAAAATAATAAAATCAAAGACGAATTACCGGTAAACTTGGGATAGAACAACCAACAGACAAGCAGTGCTAATCCTGGGATGCAGAACAAATCAACTCAGATAACTTTTTTCAGAAAAGGGCAAGAGGAAGCAAGATATCGTGATCCAAGCGTATTATTTAATGGACATGCTTTAGGACTGCGTATTATAGACATCAAATGGAAAGGTACCTGTCTGTAACCATGTCAAGAACTGCACCAAATGTCGAAACTGAAAACACAAAGTATAGTTCATAATGTTATTCCAAATCCCACTTTAAAACAGGTGCCACTAATCTTACATCATAAACTAGAAACAAACACTATCAAAGACAAACTTTGCAATTAATATTCTCTTATCCAGGAGGTCTTCAACGACCATTCTGGTATCGATCAGCACGCTATGCAACATTCCAGATTAACACTGATTCAAAGACAAAGGTAAATTGCAAAACCCTAACCTTGATTCAATTTGCGCGCAAACCAACCATCCAGCGCATCACATACAAAGCTGAAAAACAACTCTCCATATTAGATTCAAAATCATGCTTCGTCAAAAAAAAAGCTCAAAAAATAAAAATATATAAACAAAACACATCCAAGGAGTCCTACCTAACAAAATACAGAATGGAGAAAAGATACTTGTTCTTAAAGCAAACCGCAAAAGCATAGCAATTCATTACAATTCTTACATAACCTGTCCACGAAACGAACGAGACACAATCAATCACGAGCATAACAAATTAAGTGCAGAAACAGTGACGAGCAGTTGAAATAATGCATACCAATTATGTTAGGAACGTAAAGGTAAACAGACAAGGTACTAGGTCTCGACTTGTCCGCCATCGACGAAGATCTGAGAAAAAACAATTCCTCGGCAAACGAATATGATCGCTCTGATTCGCTTTCGTCGATGAATTCTTATTCAACTGCAGAATTCCCGAAGCAAGCCTCGATTAACTGGGAACAATGGGGCGGATTAGGGTATCGGAGTAGTAAACGAATCCTCGATTGAAAGAGGCAAGCAAAGAATCAAATTCAAAGGTCGCACCAATTTTCACATCTCTACAAACATTAAAATAATATATTGCAGAAAATGCTTTACTTTAAATAAAGATAGAGAAAAAGATAGATGCTGAAGGAAATAAATCTTTGAAAGCCCATACAATATCTAGTTTAATAGTAGGTCATAAGCATTAAGCCCATTATAAAGTATAGTCTAGTATATAATTATTTTCGTTTTTTATTATAAGAATTTGGTATTCGAATATGAATCTCGATTCTCCCATAAAAATATAAAATAAATTTGAGTGTACAATTTTATGAAAAGCATTTGTTGTAAGTAGGGATGTTAATTTAGCTCATTGACACGGAAAGGTTGGCCAAGATGTGAATTATGTTGATATTCATAATATTCATACATATCTGTGAGGATATAATCGTATCTCAAGATTGCATAGATAGATATATATCATAGATAGATATATATTTGTTTCCTTCATGAATTAGGTTTAGGTTTAGAGTTTTCTATTTTATTTTTTAGCTCTATATATATGTACCAACCATGTAAATCGTTTTCTTCAATCAATGAAAAATATTGGTACACCAAAATTCCACAAATTATGTAAAAGATTTTAGCCCGGAAAAAGTTTAACCCGAAGGAAAATTGGTATTTTATTCCAAAGTCTTCACTTTCTCGAAATCCTATTCCAAGAAATTTTTATAATTCAGATCTATTGTGTACAACCAAAATAGACCTATATTTATTAATTTTCACAATTCAGTTCAATCCAATTCAAACAATATTTTCCCTTTTTTTTCCCTCTCTAATCCAAAATAGCATAGACCAACTTGAAAGATATTATTCTTATAATTATTATTTTATTTTCTATTTATCCACAATAATAAAAATAATTAAATTGCTATAATACCCTCAATAATCACAAGGTTCATATCTTTGTCACCAAATTGGAGTTTGAGTTTGTCAAGACAAATTCGTATATTTATATAAATTTCTTATATATTTATATATTTTGTTTTATTTTGAATTTCCATCAGGATGAAACTGATCCACAAGAGTTAGCTAAAAAATTAGTGGGTTAGAATTATAATAAAAAATCAAATTTTCAAAAAAATATAAAATCTAACCCAAATCGACAGGATCAAGTAATCCGCAACTCAATAAATGTGGCTTGAAATTTTAAGGATTGACTAATTTTGTACGTAAAAGTATTAATATTTTCTTATTTCGTGTAAAAGCGACAGTGAAATACGAATTTTCAATCTTGCAGCCAGCATATAAATTTATGACACCCAAATTTCAAGAATTGTTCCGAAAGAAAATGAGATCAGAAATTGACAAGAAAAAAAAGGGGAGAGGAGAGAAATGAATCCATCATTTTCCCACAGAGACGTATGATAAATAAATAATATTCATACGTTTGTGGGCCCCTATTGAATGGTTGATGCAAAAGTAGGTCTGGCCCACATATATGGGCCATAGCCCAGTTAAATCAACCCTATTTTCTTCTTCTTTTTAATAATAATAATAATAATAATTATTATTATTATTATTTTCTCCAGTTCACACCCTCAAGTGAAAAGTTTTTTCCACCTACACAGTTAGTGGGGACCACCAGGATAGGAATTCACAAAGCTAAGAACCTTCTTTTATACTTCCCCTCTTTCTTTTTCTTTTTCTTTTTTTTTTTGGTTTTAGAGAAAGAAAAAAAAGATTTTTTTAATTTATTTATTATTATTATTAATTTTTTTTTCTTTTTGAGGACCTGAGGAGTCAACGAGCTACGGCTCCCTCATTTAATCAGGCGGTATGAGGAAATAGCGACAAAAACTTTATGATTTATTAAATTATGTAGATTTTTACGAGATTTGATTTTTTGACTTAGGGTGGGTGCAATTGATTGCTTACCAAAGGAATTGAATGTTTCTTTCCCTTTCAAACTTTGAAATTTGACAAACCTATTAAAAGTTAAATACGGATATGACTTCACAATGGAGCAACTCATTTCATTATAATTTTTTTTTATTACGATTTATTCTGAATATATTTAATAATCTTGTATGAATTTTTTTTATTTTATAATTTGATGAGATTGGTAGTATTTATGCTTGTATTCTTGATTAGGCCCATCGTGTGATTTTATGCTAAAGTAAAAGTTTCTCCGACAAGAACAAAATTCTAATAAAATCAGACATTTTATGGGATAAAAGAATATTCAAATCTACAAAAGAAAATTTGAAACAAAAAATAAAAAATAAAAAAATGTGAATCTCAAGCTGGAAAGGTCGGAAAGTGGTGCTGTCATATCTAGTATGGCCGGCCATGCATCTCTTCATTATGCAAGTCGATCATGTCTTAAAAAACTAACCTAAGTTTTATTTGGTTAGGACCGCAATTTCGATATTATTATTATCGAAAGGGTAAAAAATGACTAAATAAGATAATGAACTAATACGGATATAAGATCCATTTTTTTATTTTCGTCTGTACCACTACATTAGTCTCCTTTTCTAAAATGAAAAAAATATATTCCCATATCAATTAAATATTAATTCCACTACACTCACAGACATTAATTACTGTGTTAAAACCAAAAGGGACTAATATAATGAGACGGAGGGAGTATTTTGCAAACAAAAGTCTGAATAAGCATCAATACATACAAAAGGGTTTATTATTAAGGATACAATGCCAAAATTAATCAATATGTCCAATACTATAAGGTAAAAAATAAAAAATAAAAATTACTGATTTTATTAATCAACATAGAGATTGGAGAACCGACAGTCCAAGTATCCATTTCATTACAGCCCAAAAACCATGATTAAATAAATCGATTTTCTTCTCATTGAGCCTGCCAAACAAGCCCTTAATCCAACTATGTTGCTCCAAAATTGGGCACTTCTAGACCTAGGTTAATTAGCCTTTCCTTATCCCACCTTAAACGCCACAAATGCATCTACTATTTTTTTTATTTATTTTTTTCCTCCCAACTAATTAAAAACTAATGTCAATGAAAGCGACAGCGACCCACATTATAAGTCATTTAATTATATTGACTTTAAAGTGTATGGATTTGAATAACCAGATAGAGAGATATTTCATCAATTTATAATAATAATTATTAATTTATTACTTTATGTAATCATAATTTTGACAATGTCGATCCTTTCATAATAGCCATTTATTTGTTTAATACAAATTTAAAACGCACACGTTCAAATTTACTTGAATAATAATGGGAAAATATTTAAATCTATCCCAAACTTTCATCAATTTCCCAAATCTATCCCCAACTTTTAAATATAACAATTTAAGACCTCAACTTTGAAAATTTTCCCATAGATCAAAATTCTATATGGACAAATAATATTTCATGTTATCAAAAAATACTAATTTAAAAAAATCCATGTAGTTTATCATTATTATTACAATTAATAGGTATTAAATAATTTATTAAAAATTAAAACATTTTCTTACTTCTTCTAAATCACATTAATTACAGTATATACAATTAAATTAATTTTATATTTATGTTAATTTAACTCTAATATTAATAAGGCAAGATTAATATAGATAATAGAATTTTTAAATTCTAAAATTAATTTTCGTATAAGTAAAAAATCATATATTTTCATGTATCTCTCATATTTTAATTGAATTATTTTATTCATTTAAGCATTTATTTAAGTAAAAATTAATATTAGAATTAAATTACAATTAATGTTATATCATTTCAATTCCAATATTAATATAAATATTAGAAGTAATTTAATTACATGTACGTTTAATTTATCTGGTTTAAAAATTACTTATCCCTATTGATTTTTAAAATAGAGATAAATTACTTTTATTTTTTTAATTAATATTTTACGATGACAAGGAAAATTATTTGTCCACGTAAGATATCGGGTATTGGAATTTTGGTCGGTGGGAAGATTTTCAAAGTTTAGATCTTAAATTGTTATATTCAAAAGTTGGGGATAGATTTGGGAACTTGATGAAAGTTTAGGATAAATTGTGATATTTTCCTAATAATAATAGCCATTGATAGAATTTGATAGTGCTATAGAAATTATTCAAAGTTGTTATACCAATTTATTTTATTACCAATTCAGAATTTGAAAAATAATTTAATTCTAAATTAAAACTTCAACATAAGGTCTTGATCGAGAATCTTAAGATCTTTCAAATCCTGAATTGAGTAATATTGTTAATTCAGTAATTGAAAAATAGTTTAATTATCAATTCAGAACCAAAAATATTACTCCCTCCGTCCCTTATAAGTAGTCCCTTTTCTTTTCGGCACGGAGATTAAGAGTTGTGAGTGTAGTGAAATTAATATTTTATTGGTGAGTGTGAAAAAGTTTGTTATTTTAGAAAATAGAACTAATTTATGGGACAAACAAAAATGGGAAGTAGGACTACTTCAACGGGAGTATAAAATTACAAGACTCTTTGAATATTTGTCTTAAGAATTCAGTATTCTACATTGGAAAAAAAATCATATCCCACATTGAAGAAATTGATAAAAAAAAAAATGAACAAAGAAATTTGCATTAATTTATCATGGATAACAAATAAGTTTAAACTAATTTCAATATTTAAAAAAAAAACCTAAATTAATACCTCTAGTGAAGATTTTTTGGACACACTACAAACTGGACATGAATCAAGAAAAATCTCACAGTCTTTGCAAGAACAGAGATGTCTGCACGGCAGCATTAGGACACACGAATTCCGTAAGTTGCAGCATCTGCACACAATCCTCTTCTTCATTTCCTCACTCTCTTCGACTTCTTCTCTCTGGCAGCAGGATTCAGCATCACCAGCTGCATTTTCAGACAGGTAAGCAGATTCCCTCAGCCGTTGGATCGAGCCGTTCAACGATGCGATCATCGCTTCGTTTTCTCTTGCAATCGTCTGCCATGTCTGGTTCTCGATCTCGATCCTTTTTAAGAAATTCTGGAGCTCTATGTTTCTGTTTGTTGCTCTTGCGATTTCTTCTTCCTTCTGTTTGAGGAGGAATTCAGTCTTCCATTCGTATTTCTTCACTAAAATCGCCATCTGCTGCTTGCTCTCTTCTTGCATTGCGATTCTCAGCTTCTCGCTCTGTTTCGAGTTTCACCATAAATACAAATTATTACAATTTTCCGACCTAATTTTTAAGTTTAAACAGATTGAAAATTTTAGTTTCTCTCTCACCTGCAAATTGACGAACTGCTCGAATTCCAATCTCTGTCTATCGATCTGAGAGAAAAAATTCGTCATAGGTGGATTCTGCTGCTGCCGCTGCTGGTGGTGAAATCGAATGTTGCCGAGATTCTTCATCTGCGCAGGATTTTGAAGCTGAAACTGATCAAATTGAATCAATTGCTGCTGCTGTTGCTGTTGCTGTTGCTGTTGCTGCTGAGAGGAAGCGAGATACAATTGATCAAATCCACAATCAGTCTCCACCGACAAATCGGGAGAATTTCCGAGAGCGAAACCGAGATTCTCCGCAAACAGCTGTGCTTAAATCGCCATGATCCGTTATTACATAAAAAAAAAAAAAGGTTGTCTGAAGAAACTCTAGTTATTCCCCCTTTTCTATTACAAACTCTGCCGAATGGTCTGAATTCGGAACAAGAAAAAAAAAATGAAGCTCCGCGGATGTTAAATACACAAAACCGAACCGCCTCGTGTTTGTCAAAACCTATGATGAAAAATGCCGTAGGTTAAACACACATCATAAAAGACAAACAAGGGTGGGAGGGGAATCCTTCCCGTGTATTTATAATGGGAAGTTGACATAAAAGAAAATTGCTGTTTAAATAAAAGTAACTGCAAAATCTTGGAATCAAATTAATAAAGTAACAGAAAATACTTAAAAAGGGAAAAACATTTTTTTTAAAAAAAAAAAAGGTAAAAAACTAGTGGGGGCTGGAATTCTTGATTTTTTCTCTCCTCTCCTCACATTTCTCTCTCTCTATTCTTTGCGATGCATTAAAGAAGGATGGCTAAGCAAAAGGGCGTACACATGTATAATTTGTGACTAAACTATCGGATCCACTGCTTTCACAGTGGTGGAGCGTTGTTGAATGACTTTTTTGCGTTAAATGTGTTCTACATTGAACGAAGATAATGGTCTCGATCAGTACTACTCTTCTTACAAAGTCGGTTTTGTATGAACGAGTCGGATTTTCATATACGTTTTAATTCAATAATATGTTTTTATTTCTTCTTCCTAATTTACATTATTTTTCCTTTTTTTTAAGTATAAATACGTACGAATATTAATATTCCGTCCGTTCTGATTATATGGTTCGGATTACTATTTTATGGTGTTTCAATTATATAGTCCAATTTCTATATTTGGTATTGTTTTTATATGATCATTTACATTTACATCCCTGAATAATCTTGGAAAATGAGTATATTAAATGTAATATTGTGAAAATAAGAGGTTAATTAATGCTTTAAATAAGGGTAATGTTGAGAGTTTGTTTAAATATTAAATAATTTTTGACAAACGTACAAGATCAAACTGGACTATATAATCAGAACAGATGGAGTATTAATAATTTTGTTGGTAACGAAGAAAAGAGAGGGAATCAAGGTTTTTTTTTTTTTTTTTTTTTTTGTTTTAAAAGGCTGAAGAATAGGATTCCGATGATTCTCGTAAAGCGAAAAAAAAATTAAAAAAACTTATAATTGTTTCTTGATATACGAATTTCATGTTGTGTGAATTTAGATTATTCACACTCTCTAAAAGGTAACATTGACGTCGCATTTCCCATCATTAACAACGTTAATCAAGGAAATATTATATATTTTTTAATATTTTTATGGAGATTATATCATTAATATTGGCAAAAGTGAAACTTATTGGGAAAATGGTATTAGGTTATTTCACTTATTTGAGAATACCAAGATCTATGTAATAAGAAGATTAATGACCTTAACATTGGCAAATAATTTGATTGGGAATTAATTATAAATTAGGTGGATAAGGCCAAGATTTACGTAATCCCAATTTCCTATGTTTGATTTAGTATACTATTTAATTTATGTGTATGATATTATTATTATCCACACGCTAGAATCGCTAGATAAATATTGCTACCCTAACTAATTAATTAATAGTCGATATATACGTACACCCACACCATATATAATTAACAAATCATTATTGTTACAATTTTAAAAGGAAAGAAAATTAAATAATAAGATTATATATGCTTAATGGCAAGAATATTGTTAATATTTAGAATAGTGAAATTCGGTAGGTAAGGCCGAAATTACTGAAATGGTTTAATTTACGAGGGATGGCCCATTTATTGATAATTTCCATAAAATTATATTAATAATGTTGGGCATTTAGAAGCTTAGAAATCTATTAATTATTACTCCTATCTGTATTCAATTTTATTCTTCATTATCCACAAATATATATATATATATATATATATATATATATATATATATATGAAGCGGATCAGGTGAGAAAAATTCTCCTGTGAGAAAAAAGAATGAATCATGTCCATTAGATTTGAAAAGATCAATGGTTGATATGCAATCAAGCAACAACTGAAACGTAATCAAGCAACAAAAAATCAAGCAACAACTAAAACACAATCAAACAACATTAATGTGTGCTTGATCGTATTTTAGTTGTTGTTTGATTGCATATCAACCATTGATTTATTTAGATCTAATGGAGCCCCCCTAGCCCGAAATTTTTTTCGTTTTTATAGTGTCGTGATCCGACATTTCATGGTATAGCCCCCCTCGTAAAGATGAAAAAAATGATGAAAATATGATATTAAAGGATTGAAGTTAAGGTGGAGGCCAAAAAAAAAAAATTCAGCCCCCCTTACGACATTTTTCTGGATCCGCCACTGCTAATGGATATAATTCATTCTTTTTTCTTAGAGGATGATTTTTTTCTCATTTGATCCAATCTCTATATATATATATATATATATCATCATTATTCCAAATATGCTAGATGTAGTATTGAACGCCCCATATCAAAATAGTGAAACCTTTTAACTCTTTAAAACGTCAAATTATTAAATAAGTATAACATAAATTGAATGATTCACATACGAACTATGTAATAAATGAGATCATACATATATATTCATGGCATTTAATTCCTATATGAATATTTGTGTGCAGCATTTATATCATTTTACCTGAAAAAAAAAAATTTAAATTTTATTGTTGGATTGAGTGAGAATTTGTTCCATGAGAGAAATCCTTTAACTTTGACGAGACATTTTAATAGTGAATAGTATTTGATAATTTGAATGAGAGATTTTCAATCATTTATTTTTTTCTTTTTTTGTTTTAGATTTTCTAAATGATATAGAAGGGATCAAAGTCGGCACGTTAATTGAGGAATAATTTAGAAAACGTGTTACTACTAATCCTTATGAGGATTTATTTTATTTTTTAATACGAGTTCATTCAATGTTAAAACTAAATATTAACTACTGTATCTTTTTTGAATATGAATTAGTTGAGTTTTTTTAGTTTTACAATTTCTTTTATTTTATAAATACTTATTTTCTAATCATAATATCTATTTGATTATTTGTTTTTATCAGATATCGTATATATGTAGAAAATTTTCTTACTAGTATGATTGCTCTTTTTTTTTAATATCGAATAATTCTCTTATAAAGAAGAAAAAAGAGCTAAAAATGAAAAAGGAAAAAAAATTATGAGGAGACAGAAAGTGAAGGAAATTAAAAAAAATTCATTTTCACGCAATTTTATACTCCTCCATCCCAATTAAATAGACCATTTTCTTTTCGGCACGAGAATTCAGAATTATGAGTGCAAGTGAAATTAATATTTTGTTGTTGAATGTGAAAAATTTGTCATTTTTTAAAATGACTCAATTTAATTGGAACGCCTGATTTTGTAAGAAGGTCTATTCTGTTGGGACGAATGAAGTATTTTTTTTTATTACCTAAAATCTAAGTAAGCATGCTACGATTTTTATTTTTCTTTTGAACTGCCACTAATAGATCAAAACTTGATACTACATTTTCCACTATATTAATCTCGTTTTCCTTTTTTCATCTGTTTTATTATATGAAAATAACAAAATTTTCACGCATAATAATAAATTATTAATTTTACTATACTTATAAATATTTGTTATCGTGTATAATCAATATGTGATTAATTGACCGGTGACGAAGGGAATATGTGATAAGTGTGAATCATGCATGTGCATGTGGAAACGTGGTTTGAACGTTACACGGCAAACCCAAAAGTTATTTTGCAGCGACCCCACTTCTCAAAAAGTTGCAAATTGTTATGATTATTATTAGCCAAACACGACTTAATCACTAGGATTAATACATAATCTTCTCACGAATTGATGCACGGCTGCACTATCTTGTCTTGTTAAATGTTAAACTCGTTCCTTCGCTCCGGGTGTAGTAATTAAAGCACTTTGCTTGTGACTGAGAGGTCACAAGTTCGAGCATCCAGGAAGCATCTGAATGTATGAGTGGGTTGGTGTGTGTTTAAGATTAATATATACTTATTAAAAAAAAATTTAAACCCATCATTATTAAACCACTAATCTAGAACAAAACGACATATCTAAATGTCGTATACATGTCACTGGACACGTGTGACATGGGCGGATGCAAGTAGGGGCTCGAACCCTCTTTGTGACATGGGCGGATGCAAGTAGGGGCTCGAACCCTCTTAGTCAATTTCTTTTTTTCGTTTCAAAATGTGACGATTCAATTTTTTATGAGATAACTTATTTAAGAATAAGAAAATAAGTTGGGGAAAAAAAAGTACGTGAAAGTTGAAAATAAAAAGGAGTATAATTTTTTTTTTTCGATTTTGCCAAACTTCTTTTATTATTTAAATGCAGATCCTATAATAAATTTCTGAACTCGTCACTGTCGCTTGATAAATAAGATACACAAGCAAAAGTTAGATATGCATGTCTTCTTCCATTTCATTTGCACATCTCATTATTCTACATGAAGTTTATAATATTCTTGAGTAAAATTTGAGTTATTTTCCTTTTGTTTTACAAACCTTAATTTGTTATAATAATTCAATACAAAGGACGACATAATAAATTATTTCAACTGGTGATCAGCTAGATGATATATATTATTAATTAAATTAATATACTTGGCTTGTGTTTTCTCAAATTGGGGTTACTACATTATCAAATGCTACAATAACTTGCAATAAATTATTTTTGTCAAAAAAAGTATTAGTTAGATATTGTACGTTACTAGGCATGCACGGCCGCAACATGACCTAATTTAATTTGGCAACCTATTTCAAAAATAAGATTCACATGCATCATACATTTCATCTAAATCCAATACATAAAAATAAAATTAAAAAATTAAAAAAAGATGAAATTATAACACGATGATAGCACGAAAATAGACGGTCGATGGCCTAATAAAAACAAGTGAGAAAATTTGGACTCACAATAATCGTTATCGTATTTAGAGTTTAAACTCATTATTATCGTACGAATTTTATTGGGTCATCATATCGTATGAAGAAAAATATGGTGGATTGGTATAGAAAATAAAGTGAAGTCGAAAACATTTTTCCTCATTAATATCGAATTGAAGATGGGCTACGAGGTATAGTTAGTTACCTGTCAACCCTTAGTTAAGAAAGAAAAATAAATAAAATTGCAACTAGTAGGAAAATAGGTTTGAAATTTGAAAAGCACATTTTCCTAACAAAATTGATGGTCATATATATATTTATTTAAATATAGTAATAAATAAGAAACGATCGTGGGCGTGAGAAATGGAGGAAACTTCTCTATCTTGCAATATATTATTTGATGGGGTTTTGTAAGAATTCGACCACTCATACCATAATTGTGAATAATGAAATAATGAATGATGTTTGGGTTTCATACCATGTTGATGTCTCAGTCTTTGTCACTCTCTGCATGTCCCGTCATTATCCCCTCTCTCTCTCTCTCTCATAAATTTTTTAATACATATATTCATATGAAAATAAACTCCAATTACATGCATCTTACATAATTTGAAATTATCCAAACTTGGAATAAGTCCCCATCATGCGTCCAAAACTATGTTTAATCTTATCAACCAACGATATCATCATTTCTTTTAGAAAATAAAAAATAAAAATTGTCGATTCAGGACCCAAAAGATGATTTGTCAATCTAGAACCCGAAAGATCAAATAATTCTCGATTCAGAACCTGATAAGGTCCTGGATTGAGAATTGTTTGAACTTTCGGGTCCTATATTGGAAATTTTTGTGATGTTTCAGGTCCTGAATTGAGAATTAATATTTCGGGTT
Organism: Plectranthus barbatus; assembly: GCA_026898455.1. NCBI lineage: Eukaryota > Viridiplantae > Streptophyta > Magnoliopsida > Lamiales > Lamiaceae > Plectranthus > Plectranthus barbatus. The sequence goes on along the minus strand of JAPKLW010000030.1, from coordinate 367,471 downwards.
CCTGAATCGATAATTAAACTATTTTTCGGATACTGAAACGATAAAACTCCAAAAAAAAAAAAACAATTCTAATTAATTAATATTTAAAATATGAATATTTTTTATGTAAATCCAAAGTGAATTATAATGAAATAGATTTCACATTCACGGTAGTTTTGTAATGTGTATGCACTATTTATTTTGTTCTGACATGAAACGACGAATGCATTTCATCATCTGTTTGCATCCCACTTTTTCTTTTATTCTCTCTCTTTTTTTTTTTGTTGGATTAAAAGAAATAGAAAGAATGGGGAAAAGAATAGTACTCGTAAATATAATGCATGAATTTTATTTTTTCTTGGAAATATAAATGAAGTAAATATGTAATATTATTGATGTGAAATAATTTGTGAACTATCACACAAGGAAGGCATGTGGTAGCTACTCTATAGTGTTGTGGTTGGTGAGTTTGGTTGCAATCCATGTGAATTCCCTTCTTTTATGCCACTCTCCCATACACATATTTTTGACTCGTCCCAATTCGGGTGTAAAGCACTTTATTTATAACGAAGAAGTTATGAGTTCGATTTTTATTATACGAGCAGTGGCGAATCCATACTAGGACCCTCTAGTAGGATTTATTTTTTTATTTTTATAGTATCTTAATTCGGAATATTTTTTCGGATTAGCCCTCATCGTAAACAATAAAAAATTGGATGAAAATTAAAAAAAAAAAAGATTATGATATGAAGGATTGAAGTTCAGTGGAGTGGAGACAAAAAAAAATAAAAAATAAAAAAATTTGAGCCCCTTCACAGGGATTTCTGAATCCACCACTGTATACGAGTTTACATAAATGCATTAATATATTTTTGACTCGTATATCTACTAATATAATAAAGCAAAATAATTCTACTTATTTACTACTTTGCCATTTTTTCTACAAAACTTATCTTATCAATATTCATATTACTTTTTAATTTACTTTTATATACCAATCTACCCAAATTTTATTTCACTATTTCTAAAATATTTCATACTATCGTAAGATTAATAATATAAAATTATATCTTAACCCAGATTTTAATTAATAATCAAATATATCTTATTTTTAAAATATTATAGTTTAAGATCTAATTTTTTCCAACTCAAGATGATATTATTCAAATTTCATAGAATATCAAAACAATAAATTTATATTATTATTTTATCAATAATAATTATGATTAAAAATTAAATTTTTTTTTGGGATAATCACTAAAAATATGTATAATTATATATAATATTGTGAAATGTATTTAAATATTATTTAATCGTGCAAGGCGCGGTTGCAAAATCTAGTTTTTATTAGATAGATATGAAATATTGTCTTATATGAAAATATTTTTATCCAAAACTTGCATATGAAATCTTGGTAATGGAATGTGTGTTGGAAGAAATCATCTTTGCCTAAAAAAGAAAAAAAGAAATCACCTGAATTTTAGAGCGAAAAAATAAAAGGAAAAATCCGTGAATTTTGCGTCAAGAAAAAAAAGTAGTTTATGCGCAATTAATTTGAAATCTGACTATTGATTTCCACAAAATTGTCGCACGTAATAAATTCATTGAATTTGGTTTACTCATAAATTATTTCCCCCTTTGCTTCGTCCTAAAACTTGACTTTCTCGACCTTCTAGGAAGCTACTCCAATTTACAAACCACTCTTTTTTTTTTCTTTTTTTTTTCTTTTTTTCCCTCATCATATTCATATATTTACACGATCTTCGAGATAAATGTGATTTGAATAATGATCACAATTAGTTTTCTCGATTTGATTTCCTCTTTGCTTCTTTATATGTTTCGGAATATTTTATTTTTTAATTTAAGCGCCTCAAACACATAATAATTAATTTTATGGATAAATTTATGACAAAAACCCATCCGTACATACGAATTAAACCCAAAACTAAGGCCCATAAATTGGACTCAGCCCAATACGTAAGTGGGCCCAAATTCATTTGTAGCTTCGATTGTGGTTCTGGATTAGGCTTAGTTATTTTAAAATGGGTGAGTAAGTTACCTCCAACCTGCATATAAATGAAATCTCTCTCCCTCTATTTTAATAATAATGCATCAATTTAAAATTATACGTTCAGATGTTTTTGAATTATAGACAAGTTATTTCGCCCCTACATCTTGAGTATGGGACTTTTCTCTTTCTTTTTTCAAACAATATATGTTGATGTAGGGTTAGTAATTTTTACGTGTCAGATTATTCGATAATGTGATCGTGAAGCATCGTGTTATTCGATAACACATTGTATTCGTAACCTGTTAATATTATGTTATCGAATCAAATTATAGGGTTCTTAATAGATAAATATTGTGTTTGTATCGTGCTTGTATTGATGGTATGAAGTAAATTTCAAAATTTATCGTAAACTTCAAGAATAAATATTAAGTACTTCAAACACAATATAATCTATCTATATATCAAAAGAGAGGAGTCGATAATTTTTAGAAATGGAACAATTATTTTCGGGAAAACATGGAATTTTATCCAAAATATTTTAAATTCTTGAAATTTTATCTGATAGGGAATTTTATTCAAAATAATTTTTTTTTTGGAAATATTATCCAAAGTTTTATTTCATATGGAATTTTATCCAAAATAATTTTATAAATACCCGTTAAATTCCGTGTAGTGTCCAACTCATTAATAATCCACATAGTTGTTAGTTGAACGTGCGTGAACATTGTGTGGAATTTAACGTAAAGAAAATTAATGTCAATTAATTTGGATAAAATTCTCAAATATAAATTTCTTTTGGATAAAATTCTCTAACAAATAAAATTTTGGATAAAATTCCAAGAAATGAAATTTTTTTGGATAAAATTTCGTGTTTTCCCATTATTTTCCTATTTGAGAATAATATTATTGGAAAATAAAATGACATTTGCTTTTTACCAAGTCACGTCCCTTAAAAATAAAGATTTATTTTAAACGTTATCCCTTCAATTCACATTATGCAATCAAAATCTTTGATTCGCTCGTCTATAAAAAATTATCTTCATTAAAATTTAAGAAGTATTAATAATGAAATTATTATATATGTATAATAAAATATACGTATTTAACTAAATGATAAAAATATTATAATTACCACGATCATCATTAAACTAAAATAAAATTAATAAATTAAAAAAATAATTATATTTCAAAATATCATATTTTCGTGCAACGCAGTATCATCACACTTATAATTTGTGGATAGTGTTGATTCAATTTGTCAGGCCTTTTTTATTTCGAAAATAAGCTGGTCACCTATTTTCGAATTGACAATGCAGTTGTCTTCACTCTTGGAAATGTCCAAGTGTTTTGTGTAAATTTTGCTTTCAGGTTGGTTTTAATACAATATTTTTATTTTGGGAAATGTTAGTATAATATTAAAGGAGATTTCCACCAAAATTTTCATGCATATTTATATATAATATATGTAATAATAACATTAAGTTCTACAAAATTAAAACAATCTTATTTTCTCTCCCAAATTTATCACATCTCTTGAAGTTCGATTTACGGTTAAATGGAGCTCTTGGAATTTCGTTAAATAATTACAGATAATCAACGAATCAATCGATTAGGACTACGAAATACGACGGAAAATCAAACAGAGAGCGATAGAAAAATGATGTTCTTCTTCAATATAGAAAATTCGACAGAGAATCCAGCAGATTAACAACGTAGTTTTAATGGAAAAAAGGATGCCTAAAATCAAGTCCTTTACCCCTATTTATAGACAGAATAGGAGAGAGGACATTAGACCTAACCCTAGCTTCGAGTTGGTTGTGCTCGCCGAAAAATCAGGGGCGGCTCCGGGATTTTCGGGGTCGATTAGGGCTCCCAACGGTCTTGCGCCGCCAAACCTTTAGGGTTTCTTCGTCTCGCTCCTCGACACCGACCCCTTTAAGTATTTGGCACCGAGGCGCTCATAGGTCGGTATCGATCACTGGACATAAGCGTTCTTTGATCTTTTGTCACTCCATGTGGGCTTGATGCCTTGATTCGGTTGTCTTTTGGGCAGACGTACTGAATAGGCATGGGCTTCGTGGGCCCGGCCCCAACAACATCATAAATATTTAATTTTTAATCTTTTAAATTCGATTCATTTTATAAATTATAAATTAGGGTTTTAGTTTTATAGATTTTGTATTTGGTCCAGCTTTTTATTTTTATTAAATTTAAATATATGCAGCTGGATATATCGATAATAACCTACAATACACAGAAAATATAATACTGAGAGTAAAAATTAAATATGTTTTAAAATGTATGCAAATATATATAATTTTTATATGTATATCTTCATATTATAAGAAAAAAAATCTATTAAACGTGCGTTTGCGAGTATATATCAAGTGATTAAAATAATACAAAATATAGGTTGTCAGTTGTCACTTGTTTATACCCCACAAAACAAATAAATCAAAAAAGATTTCATTTCGAGTGAGAAAATAAACCATCTCTCCACTCAACTTGGACTCGGATTTTTCTGTAATAATTCCACCATTCAATCTCATCAGAGTTAGAGAGAGAGAGAGAAGCTAAGGCAGTAGCGAGTTCGTAAAAATGGGCGTTTTGGATCATCTCTCCAAAATGTTTGATTGCTCGACCGGCCATTCCAAAAAGATCAAGAAACGCAAACAGCTGCAGGTAAGAGATCTGTGTTCAGATCTGCTGCCGCCATTTTTGTTCATTCTTAAAATTACAGCCATTTGTTTTTTTTGGTGGGAAGCACAGACTGTGGAGATCAGGATCAAAATCGACTGCGAAGGATGTGAGAGAAAGGTGAGGAGGTCTGTGGAAGGGATGAAGGGCGTGACGTCGGTCGACGTATCTCCGAAGCAGAACAAGCTGACGGTGGTAGGGTACGTGAATCCCGACAAGGTGGTGGCACGTGTGGCTCACCGCACCGGCAAGAAGGCCGAGCTCTGGCCCTACGTCCCGTACGACGTCGTCGAGCATCCCTACGCCCCCGGCGTCTACGACAAGAAGGCCCCCGCCGGCTACGTCCGCCAGCCCAGCGACCCTCACTTCTCCCACCTCTCACGCGCCACCTCCACTGAAGTCCGCTACACCACCGCCTTCAGCGACGAGAATCCCGCCGCCTGCTCCCTCATGTGACTCAATCAAACTCGCTCGCTTTCTTGAATTTCTTGCTTGTGGTATATGTATATGTTTGTTGGTTGTGGTTTTGGTGTGAAAATCTTGTGATTCATATGCAAGAAGAATATGATGGAGCTGTTGTATAATAATGTTATGATACTCTCGCATTTCATATTATATAATGGTAAATGTCTTGGCTCCTTAAAAATTGGTTATAAATCCATTTTGTTGAGAGATAAATGAAAATTTTACGTAATATCTGAATCAAGGTTCAATGTAGAACCCAATTTATCCCAACGAAGGATTCAACTTATTCCAATAATGGGATCCCCGTGAAGTTCCATGCTATACGTGCTATACGTGAGGGGAGTAATTTGAACACTTCGCTAGCCTTGTGTTAGGGGGAGCTGCCGAATTTTTTTTTAGTTATAGTTAAGAAAATATTATATAACTCGATTCAACGGGATGTGATTGAGCCTCAATGGAACTTAAAGTTTGGCTCCGCCCTCATGTTAAATATCTCACATGGACTGTGGATCTGAGAGTTTTATCGATGTAGGACATGAAAGATTGTTTAATTATGGATTCAGGACCTGAAATATCACAAAAATTCTCATATTTCAAGTTCTGAATCGATAATTAAACCATCTTTTGAGTTTTTAATCGACAATTCTCCATCGCAATATAATGGTGAACGTCTTCTCTCTTTTATAACCCAGTTTTGTATAGAAAGAAATGAGAATTTTACAAAAACCAAACTGCGTTCATTACTTCATTACATACACTCTGCATATGAATTCATTAAGAAAGAATGTAAAAAAATGGTGTTTGTGTGTGTGTATTAGTTTCTTGGATTGAAGCTCTGCAGAGCTAGAGTTAGGCCATCATGTCGAACATGGCGCTCTTCATGACGACAGAAGAGCCTCTATTATAAGCAGGGATGGTAATGGGGAAGAACATCTGTCTCACTCCTTCCGACCTCACAATCGGGAAGATAATCCCATACGCAGTCATCAGCAATCTGGCTCCAAGCATGAGTCGTTTCGGCGAAGGCAGCGGCAGCAGAAGGCGGCCGACGCCGTACACAGCCACAGCAAAGAAATGCGCCACCAAGCTCATCGGCCTCGGGTTGAGACCAGAGAGCAACGCAATCGGCCCTTCCGAATACATCCCTCCAAGGCTAAGGTAATCGAAGCACGCCTCCCTCATCTCCCTGCTCGCCTCATCCGGAGCAGGGCAGAACACCCGGTACAGCGCTCCGGCCAACGTGTTGATCGTCGACGCCACCGGCTGCAAAACACAAACACACATAAAATCCTACGTTTGTAATAAAAATTGAACACATAATATGAATACAAAATTCACACTCACCTTCCTAAGAGTGTAGAATGACTCAAGATGCTGCGTTAGAGCAGCTGCGTCGGCGAAGTCCGGCATAGGCCTCAGCAGATCGCGGAGCACCGCCACGTCGGAGAGGGCAACCGTCATCCCTCCTCCGGTCAAAGGGTGCCTCATGTTGAACGCATCACCAAGCAAGATAGCACCCGGAGTCGGGAGTGGGGAAGCGGGCATGCTCCGGTTAGGCATCGATCTGATGTCTCCCTTCTCAACTTGCTTCACAAAGGCATCACGAAGCTCGCGTGGGAGCTGAGGGGAGACCTTAGTTTTCAAGTAATCAGCCATGTCTCCGTTGGAAATTGAAGGCATCTTGGCACCCGGGATGTCGACCAAGCAACGCACCTCGGTGCTGCTGACCGGGTAGAACAGGACCGGGGACGGGTTGGCGAGGATGACGTGGCCGTGGTTCGGCTGGGGGAGCTTGCCGTTGTCGAGAGTCAGCACCATGCCTACGAAGTGGGAGACTACGTTCACCTGTGGAATGCAGAGATTCTTTCTCAAGTTGGAGAAGCAGCCATCGCAGACGATTGTGAGAGGAGCAAATGCCTTGACGTCTTCGCCATCTTTGTTCTTGTACTTGACTCCTTTTACGGCACCTTTTGATTCGATCAACGATGTCACGGTTCCTTGCTCCATTCTTACACTGCAGAAACAAAAGATTTAGAGTCCATACGATTTCAATAACTCTTCCTCGGAAGGAGAGAAAGATTGACAAAAAAACATCAATTTTAGTCCAAACTATCGAAAATTAGTCTAGTTTAGGATAAAGAAATTTTCTGGCATCGAAAAGTTGACGGGGTATGCCAGAAACCCGCATTATTTGATTTACGTGTCATCTTTTTTAATATGAAATGGATTTCTGGTATGTTTGTAAAATTTCTTTTATCCTAAATTTGAATAATTTGCTTAGTTCAGACATGAAATTGAAAAAATGTGGATAGTTTGAATTAAAATTGATGTTTTGGTCGAAAAAAATTCGTACTTGGGAAGAGAAGCTGCCTTCTCTCGAAGCCTCTGAATGAAGCGGCCGTGGTGGAAGCTTCTCCCGGAGACATCTGAGCTGAATTGCTGCAGAGGGTAGGTTAGTTTTGCATATTTCCCCTCCTTATAAAGTGCATAGCCATATATTTGCTGAGAATCAATCCCACCAACACATTCTGCATAAAAAAAAACTCATCACACACTCTCAAAAGTTGAAAACACACAATAAAAGTTCAAATATGAGTGATCACTTCTTACCCTCCATTCCCAACTCGACTAGTTTAAGGTAGCCTCCAGGCTGGAGCAGCTCACCGACGATTCGGTCGGGTTGGGTCAAGTCCCTCTCGATCACTTGCACCACGCGGCCATCCTGCCAATACATGAAATAAGATCAAATCAAATTCAAGAAACCAGATCATGACTACAGGAAATAATGTAATGAGCCAAATATACCTTTGCCAAGGAGTAGGCCAGTGCTGAGCCAGCTACGCCGGCACCGACGATGACGACATCCGGCGGTCCATCGGTTCTGCGTACGACGTCGTCTGGACTTCTCGCAACGCTGGCTCCTCCTATAGGGGCCGCCTTCTTGATTTTCTTATCTCCATTTTTGTTGAATCTGTGTAATAGCAGGAAACCAAGAAAGACGGCAATGAAACAACCAAGTATGTATTGATCCATCATTTCCAACTTCATCGATCAATCGAGCTGATGTCTCTCTTTCTTTTTTTCCTTTGGAATGCTAGTTTTTTTGTGTTGATCAGATTCATTATTACTGCCTCTATATATAGGCGAGGCATGAAATGAAGACAAGATTTAGTGGAAGTAAAATAAGTGAGCTCTCCAAATTGGACTTTTGTTAGTCAAGCTAGAAGGTTGGTGGAAACCAAGAAATGAGTCCAAGGTCAAAATTGTAAGATGATTATAATATATCATCAATTTTATTTTGTTTCAGACTAAACAAGGGACTTGAATCAGGGGTGTAAAAGATCCCCACTTCTCCCTACAAAACCGGCTTGTAAGGAGAGGGGACCTCCACTATTATATAGTGGTATATGCCTAGGTCTATGGTCGATGTGGGACATTCAACACACCCCCATCACGCATAGCGTGGAGCTTCACGGGGATCTCATTATCGGGATAAACCACAAGTCCCATCATCGGGATAAATCAGTCCTATCATAGGACAAATTAGGTCCCACATCGAACCGAACCTGGCTCTGATAACATGTAAAGATCCTCACTTCTCCCTACAAAACTGGCTTGTAAGGAGATGGGACCTCCACTATTATATAGTAGTATATGCCTAGGTCTATGGTCGATGTGGGACATTCAACAGGAGGTGACAGCAAATTCTGGTTCCAATCAGTTTCCTTTTAGCCTACAAAAGTTGGTATTCAACAAAACTCGCTATCATGTAAGCAACAAATCTGAGAATCATTTTTGGTAGAAGAAAATAAATCTGTATTTTATTCACCTAATGAAACAACTGTAAGAATCCTTACATATATATTAACCAGATTTTATTGAATATAATAATAAGAAGAATAATATTGTTAAGTGAAGGTGGATGGTTTGGTAATTATGTTGGTGGACACTGACTGGACAGGTTTTTAATTCAGTGGGCGCACATGAATGTCAATAATAGAATCTGCAGCGTTAATTGTAATAATCACGTGCGTAAACTGAAGATAGAGCGTTTCAGGTCTTGGATTGAGAATTGTTTGATCTTTCGGGTCCTGGATTGACAAATCATCTTTCGGATCTTGTATTGATAATTTAACTATCTTTTGGGTCCTGGATCGACAATTCTCCATTAATTAAATTATAGAGTGAACGTGCAGAGTAAACTACCACCTTCAGTCACACCAAATATTAAGGGTATGCAAATCCGAATCAAAACCGCCAAATAAAATCAAACCAAAAATTTCAATTAATTTCGGTTCGATTTTTTTAGTACATTCAATTTCGGTTTGATTTGCATATTTTAGAGTTTTCAATTTAGTTCGGTTAAAAAATGAGCTGAAAACCTCGATCAAAAATGAAAGCAAAACCTCCAATTTGATTTAAACCCCTAAACCGAACCAAAATCACCTATTCGGTGCAGTTTGGTTTGTACATATTAGCAGTTCAGTTACGTCTGAATTTTGGAAAAGTTCTGAATGACAGTTTGGGCAATTCGGTTCAATTTACAGACCGAACCAACCGTCGCTCACCCCTACCAAATATACAACATGATGTTCGATTTCGATGCCAAAATTAAATAGTGTGTTTCAGGTATGCATATCTTACATAATCACAAACAGAAGAGAGCTCAATCAGGCATAAATTGCTATATAGCTAACAATGAGAAACAAACTACTTGACGCTTATAATATGCTGCATGCCTTTTGGCCCTTTCTCTTCTTTTTCTTCTTTTGCTTCGGCGGCTGCAGAACTACCTTGATTGCTGCATCAAACACAGCCTTCACATTCTGCAATATTATTTGGAATGCTGAGAATTGAGATATTTGGACTGAAATAAGCGCATGTGCATATTTGTAATTAAGGTCTAAGTTCAAATGTATAACCTGTTGTGTCTTAGCACTACATTCAATGTAAGCAGCAGCTCCAATTGACTTTTTCAAGTCCTCTCCCTATGGAAGGGGGGTATGGAAAATCAATTTTACTTTAGGAAGGCATAAATGTTAAAAGAGGCAAAATAGGTTCAAATTGTAGTCTCAGGAAACACAGAGAATGAACAACCAAAGTCGAATTGAAACATACCTGAGTTGTTGTGATCGGCACTGCTCCAGGGTGGTCCACGAAGAACTGCTTATCTTCTCGGAGGTCTGTGAGGCAGTAAGATAGAGATGCTCAAATTAGGCCACTATAGAATGGAAGAAGAAATATTATAGGGGAAGAGGAGGAGAAAGGGAAGAACACATGTATTCCGTTCTGTTTTAGTTTTTAAGAGAAATCGGGGTGGGTTATTTATTGAAGACTCCATAACATTTAAAAAATATATAAAATGGATCATAATCGTAAAACAAAATGCTCAGCAGCTTAATTATATTATATCATTCAACATTTATAGATTAGAGTCCTTATCCACACTCTTTATTCTTGCACAGATAAAGAAACATGAAGTTAAGGCATATGATGTGACCAAACATGATTGCAAAGGTAAATGTTTCAATGGTAACTCCAATCAGAAAATGCTATAGAATAAAATGGGACAACTTCAAATAAAACTCAGGGCATCCATGATAAATTAATGTGTCAAGTGAAACTCTACTCGGGAAGAAACAATTAGTTTGAGATTCAATCGAACAGGAGCAAATTTAATAATCTCAATCTCATTTATATGACAGCCAGAAATTTGGTATAACTGTAAACAAAATGCTAAACATTTGGGGAAAAATGAGAGAGCAGGAAAATTACTCCGAGCAGCGGAAGAGAGATAGAATTAGATCCTCACCAAGTTTTGTTCCCACAAGTATTATTGGAACTCCAGGAGCATAATGCCTCAATTCAGGAATCCACTGAAAATTGAAATTAAAAAAAAGAATTCAAGGAAAACAATCAGTTCAATGTAATTGTCAGCCTTTTCAACATCCCCAAAGTGCAGTGAGGGTGGAATTGAGGGTAGGGGTTTGGCATCACAAAGTTATTACTACTAGTATACAACCCTCTTGTTGATTCAGAAAAAGACAAAACAAGAAGGCACAAAATCAATGAAAATGTTCACCAAATACCAAGAATTTCTATTCACCTTTTTGGAGACATTTTCATAACTAGCCTTGCTGATAAGAGAAAAGGCAAGTATAAAGACATCAGCCCCACGGTAGCTCAATGGTCTCAATCTGTTGTAATCCTCCTGGCCTGTAAAATAAAGGGTTACTGCAGGTTTCATAGTTGTTTGAAAGATAAAATTAATAGAAATGTACGGGAACAATTAATTAACCTGCAGTATCCCACAACCCAAGATTCACCGTGCTACCATCCACCACGACATTGGCACTGAAATTATCAAACACAGTCGGGACATAATCCTGTCAAAGCCAGGACAAAAAAGATTCAGCAAGAAACCTAGAAAGCAAGAAGAAACACTTTCGGCTGCTGAGAACCATAACAGAATGCGACTTGTGTGTGGCAACTTGAACATAACATTTCGTAGAGCACAGAGGGAAAAATAAACTAAACAAAGTGAAGCAGATTCTACAGTTATATGGGCTAGGTAACTCAGTTTAAGCACACTGTCTCAAGACATATATCAGTGGAGTTCACAACCATTCAACAAGCCAAGAAAACTTAGACGGACTCAACTTTTATCAACGAATCCATAACACTGAAACTTCACAAGTTTTGCGTGTGTGTGAGAGAGAGAAAGAGAAAAAAATTCACAAAAAAATTCCTAAACACATTCTTTATCAATGAAAAGTAAGTTGAACATTATGTTATTCTGAGGATATACATTTGAACGAGAAAGAAGGCTTAAAGAAAAAGTAAATCAGAAAGCAAAAAATAAAGACAGCAAAAAATTTATATTATTATTTTTTTTGAATCAAGCCACAAAAGATAAATCTAAACACATCACTTCAAATTTATTTTTTTGAAAAAAATAAAGAAATTAGGTTGTGTAAAAAAGGAGGCAATTTGTGAAACAAAAGGTAAAAGGATCTAGATAAAAGCGAATTCCAATCCTCCTCCGTTTCAAATGCACGATTGTTCAAAAACATAACTAGAAAAATGCAATGTAATCCCCCCTTAGGCATTCAATAATCTTCAGCTCCACCACTGCGTCTAAATTTGTAACAAAATGAAAAAGAGGAAAAATAAAAGAAGCCCCAAATAATCCATCCATATTTTTAAGCTCCATGTGCAAGGAGAGAACCATTTCCAATCACGTCAGAAATACATCATCAACTACAAACAAGAAAAAATGAAGCAAAACAAAATCAAAAGAATTGGAGGACAATACTTACAGTTGGAAAGGTGTTGCTAGTGTAAGAAATGAGCAAGCAAGTTTTGCCCACAGCTCCGTCGCCTACAGTAACGCACTTAATAAATCTAGAAGCGCTCATCTCGCCGCCTCCCTTCCAATCGGCTAAATATTACGTCAACTCGAATTTCTTCAATCCTCCCCTCTGCAGCTCCGATTACCACCCCATTAACTCGTTAACTAAAAGAACTATTCGCAGGAAATAGTTAGAAGTCTCCAACAACACAGAACAAAACCCTAGCCTCCAAATTAAACCCTAACTATAGCACATTGCCACCACACAACTTCTAATTCAACAGCCACATTCATTGATTCGCAAATACCACACCCAGACACACACATAGTGGATAATAGAGAAGTAAAATCTACAGCAAATTACCAAAGGAAGTTGGACAGAAAGAGAGAGAGGTAGAGGAGTTGATGATTTTTGAAGCAAGAGACAGAGTGATTACGAACGAGGCGAGATTGAAGTTAAATTTTTGTTTTTTAAATAGCAAGACAGCTACGATACAGCTATAAAAGTAGCGTGTAACTTGCTACTCCTTTTCTTTTTTGGGAAATTTTGCAAATTCAATTAAACATGTTTTTTTTTTTATAATACTCACTCCCTCCGTCCCATTAGATTAGTCCAGTTTGGTTTCGGCACTGAAACCAATGTTTGTGAGTGTAGTGGAATTAATATTTTATTGTTGTGAGAAGATTTTTTTCCATTTTAGAAAAGTGGACTAATCTAGTGAGACAGACGAAAATGGAAATATGGACTAATCTGGCGGGACAGAGGGAGTATAAATAAATCCAAACTGATCGTAAACTATTTTGATCTCAATATGATAAAAGTTCATTTCAGACAAGTCAAACTTGAGCATCATAAGATTTGATTCGTGAGATCGTGAATAAACTCGTTAGCTAAAATTAATAGGAAATATAAAATAATTAATTTTATAAAAGTAATATTTAAATGATTTAAAAATGAATAATAATAAATATTTTTAGTAATGAGAGAAAAATTAAATTTGAGCATTAATATGATATTAGTTTGGAATAAATAATCTTTTCTTTTAAAATAATAGTTAATATTTTAAATATATTCAAAATTTAGAAAGTTTGGTTAGACAGTATTTGATAAAAAAATCCGAAGCTCGACTCGGTTCGGTTCGTTTCGATTATACCCCTAATTGGACTGGTTATTTATTACTCTCTCTGTTCCGATTATATGGTTCAGTATGATCTTGCGCGTTTGTCAAAAATTATTTAATATTTAAATAAACTTCCAACATTACTCTTATTTAAAACATTAATTAACCTCTAATTTTCATTTAATATTCTTTTTTTTAAAAATTATTCAAAGGTATAATAATAAATTATCACATAAAAATATGCCAAAGTATAGAAATTAGATTTTCGGACTTGATAATATCATTACTTTTGGGTTTAGGTATGTGGCCAATCATATAATAAAAAAAATTTGAAATAGGTTAATTAAAATTAAATACTCCATCTGTTTCGATTTATTAGTTCCATTTTTAAAATGACAAACTTTTTCACACTTTCAAATAAAATATTAATTTCACTACACTCACAAATATTGATTATTGTGTCATTTCAAAATGGGACTATTAATTTGGGACAGACGGAGTATCTACTAGAGAAAAAAAATAATCTCGTATTAGACTGTTGTTTTGTACTAAAATAGTAGTAACATTTAATTGACGTATAATTTTGAAACAATTGAACCATTTTGATGCACAACGAAACCGACAGATCTCCTCCCTCTTTCATCCATTGACGCAGTTCAACAACAATCTAAATTAAGTATTTTTCCTCATTTTGATTCGGACAGATTTGATCAGACCAAAAACCAAAGGCTCATATAATAATGAAGAATCCGAGAAAAGCGCAGAGCTTCAATATCTGCCTGTGGTTTATCTTCTCTCTCTATTAATCGATCACACATTTGATTTGCCCCGCACTCCCTCCTCCCCCCTTCACCTTCCCCCCCCCCCCCCCCCCCTATCATCACCCTGCACCTCGTCCACCACCTTTACGGAAGTGGACACATCCAAATCTGCATTCTATGCATCTAATAAGCCGATGATAAACCCCCAACCAGAAAAGATGGTGGATCGAGGAAAGTTTCCGTTGTTGCTGTTGTTGTTGTCGTCGACTTTCACTGCATTGCTTTGCGCCACCATTGCTCATGCCCATGAAGGCGACGTCGTCACCTACGATGCCCGCTCCATGATCATCAATGGAAGCAGAGAGCTCCTCTTCTCTGGTTCCATTCATTATCCCCGCAGCACTCCTCAGGTTTTCTGTTTATTTTTTCTCTAAAGAAAAAATATGCATACATATTATTATGATCTTTCACTGCATGTATTAGGCAGTGACGTATCCAGAAATTTAAAATTGGGGGTACAATTTATAATTATAATAAATTGAGGGTATATTATGTAAATACATATAGTAAAAATATATATAAATAATAGTAAGAATATATAAATTTATAAAAGAAAAATATTATTTTGGAGGTACAAGTGTACCCCATACACCCCCTGTATACATCACTGGTATTAGGGGTGTTTGCGATTTGGCCGAAATCGGTCAAATCAGTTTATTTGACCGGTTTAAATTATGTTTTTCAAATTAATAGTTCGAAAAATCTTAAACTGGATAAAACCGGCCTGGTTACAATTTGGTGGCCTTAATCCATATATGTATAGTTTGTATAGATGAGTTGGCAAGCGTATCCTGTACATTTCAAATAGCCCAATTTTGATCCTTGCTACTCACAATTAATATATATTTTTAAGCAATCATATAACACATTTAATAAAATTCAAACATTAATATATTTTATTTTCTTGAAATATATTATAAGTGCATTATTGAAATTTAAAATATATTTTATTTTAAACTACTTAACGAACCGGACCAAACCGTTATTTATACGGTTTGGCTAAATTATTTGACCAGTTTAGTTTGGAAAAATCTCAAACCGTACTTATTGATTTGGCCCAAAATCGGCCAAATCAGATTGCGAACACCTCTAGCATGCATGCACAAGATTCTGATGATGTTTTTGTGTATGATGTGTAGACATGGCCTAAGCTCATTAAGCAGGCGAAAGAGGGAGGTCTGAATGTGATTCAGACATATGTGTTCTGGAATATTCATGAGCCTGTTCAAGGACAGGTTTAATTATTTAATTAATCTTTGTTTTTTTTGCATGGTGTTTGATTTGTTCATTTCCTTATATTTTTTTGGTGGTTTTTTTTTTGTTTCAGTTCAACTTCGAAGGGAATTATGACTTGGTGAAATTCGTGAAGTTGATTGGAGAGAATGGTCTGTGGGTGACCCTTAGGCTAGGGCCTTACATTGAGGCCGAATGGAATATGGGGTACATATTTTACTTTTACTTTTAACACGGGATCGAATATAACGCAACCCGATTTTACACTATTCCATTTTGCAGAGGCTTCCCATACTGGCTGAGAGAGGTTCCCAACATCACATTCCGTTCTTACAATGAACCTTTCATGGTAAAAAACCAATCTAATTCCATTTTTATTATTATTATGCGCAAGGTTATAAAAATTGTTAGGCACTCAGGTAGGGCTTGCTTAGGCGGAAATTAATCAGTAAATTAATTTTTCATATTTAATATTTTTAATAATATTTTCATTAAATAAAAATTTAAATTATATTTTTATTCTGAATTGTTTATATGGCACATAGTTTGAATTAATAGTCGGCCACCTAAATCAACGCCTAGGCGGATTAAGCGGCCTAGGCAAATCCCTAGAAGCTGATTACTCGCTAAATCGACTGTAAATGAAAATTCGAAGTTATTCGGTTCTGCTAGCATCTAGTTGGTCCTAAGCTGGAATTTTTACAACAACGACCATGCGTGACTAAACTAAACTAAACTAAACTAAACTAAGAACATACAACGTGCAGTTCCACATGAAGAAGTACGCAGAGATGGTGGTGAACATGATGAAAGAGGAGAAGCTCTTTGCTGATCAAGGAGGCCCCATTATCTTGGCACAGGTTGGTAGCTACAAATAAAAAACCTAATTTATTATTACCGAGATTTGAAAAAAAAACCTTATTCGATCGAAAACTGCAGATTGAAAATGAGTACAACAGCGTCCAACTTGCCTACAGAGAGAATGGTGTGAAGTATATAAACTGGGCAGGAGATATGACTGTTGAGCTCTACAATGGCGTTCCATGGATCATGTGCAAGCAGACTAATGCTCCACAGTCAGTTGTATGTCTTTTTCTTCAACATCTGTTCATATAAACTGTAACCGACATCTAATAATCACTGTCTCTTTTCTTTCTCAGATTAGTACGTGCAACGGAAGGCAGTGTGCCGACACGTTTCCCGGTCCGAACGGCCCCGACAAGCCATCTCTATGGACTGAGAACTGGACTGCTCAGTGAGTCTGATTTCGAAACTCTTTTTAAGTTTTGAATTTCTCTAGTTTGAGATTGAGACAGAGATTATATATCGAAAATGGTGGATAATTTCAGGTATAGAGTGTTTGGTGACACGCCGTCGCAGCGCTCAGCTGAAGACATAGCATTTGCTGTGGCTAGGTTCTTTGCAAGAAATGGCACCCTCAACAACTACTACATGGTACATTACACATTACTATAGGTCAAAATATTAATTTTAATTAAAACTGTACACTTTTTTTAATTCTAGTATCAACGATTACATTTCACAATTTTAAGTTGATAAAGGAATTTTACGGCATCGAAAAACTGACGTAGCATGCCAGAAATCCATATCATTGGATTTACAATGTGTCATTTTTTTAATGTGGCATGGACTTCCAGCATGCCCTATCAATTTTCTAATGTCGAAAAATTTTCTTTGTGCTATATTTGAATAGTTTTTTATAGTTCAAACATAAATTGAATAAGGTGAATTATCATTTAGGACCCAAAAGATAGTTTAATTATTGATTTAGGACCCAAAAGATGATTTGTCAATCTAGAACCCAAAATATCAAATAATTCTCAATCCAGGACCTGATATTGAGGTCCTGGATTGAGAATTGTATGATATTTCCAGTTCTGGATTGAGAATTTCTGTTATTTTTTAGGTCCTGAATTGAGAATTAATCCTTCGGGTCCTGGATCGATAATTAAATTATCTTTCAGGTCTTAGATCGATAAAACTCCATTGAATAATTATTATTATAATTGAAAATAGGCGAATTGTTTAAACTAAAATTGATGTTTTAACCTATATTATATACATGTGACGTGATCTGACCTCATGAAACACGTATTCGGGTTTATCAGTCTTTTTTTTTTTTTTTGTTCAGTATCATGGTGGAACCAACTTTGGTCGAACAAGTTCATCATTTGTGACTACACGTTACTACGATGAAGCTCCCCTTGATGAATTTGGTATGTGAAATAGTTCTTCATTCAACAAGAATGCTTCAACATAAAGTTGATTCAATTCGATCTGTTGTGATCAGGCCTGAAGAGGGAGCCTAAATTTGGCCATCTCAGAGACTTGCATAGAGCTTTGAGATTGAGCAAGAAGCCTTTGCTAAAGGGTACCCAAAACGTGCAACGCGTAAGCGAATCTTTAGAGGTAAGTCACAAACCCTTATAATCAGTGACTGATCCAGAAATACTTTGCATTAGGGTTCGATTATGTTTTACATAAAAAAATATATATATATCTCCTCATTCCCAGTTAAATTAATATTTTACTGTTGAGTTTAAAAAAAGTGTTATTATTAGAAATATGCCAATTCGGTTGGGACACATGATTTGGTAGCTGGCAGGGGCGGCACCAGCTTTGGGCCGCCGGGTCTGCCGTCTATACGAGTTTTAAATTTTCTTTGTTTTTATACATATATTTTTTCGGAAAAATAGAATTATATAGTACTTCCTCCGTCCCACCTCAATTGTTTCACTTTCCTTTTTCGTCCGTCCCACCTCAATTGTCTCATTACTTAAAAGACAACTTTTTTACACTCAACGATAAAATATTAATTTCACTCAACTTACTTTACACTCACACTCCTTGGTTATTGTGCTCGGTCAACCCGGGACAATTCAACCGGGACAGAGGGAGTATAACTTTACGAAATTGTAGTTAAGCCCCCACGACACTCAAATTCTGCCTCCGCCTATGGTAATTGGGTCAATTCAAATGGGACGGAGACCATACAAAATTATGTAAAATCAAAAAAAAATTATGTTCATCCACATATTCATCCTCTTTAACCCAAATTTCGTCTTATTTTCAGCTCATTTTTTTTACTCACAACTTAAAATGAAGAAGGCTATTTATAAAATTATCATATCACTGTACTTCTAAAATCGGAAAAAAAATTCGGGATAGGAGAGCTTTGCTTCATGAAGATCCGCCAATGCTTATAAACTAGGACATGAATGAGGCCTCAATCATTTGAAATATAAAAATTTGTTGCAGATCACAACATATGAGAAAGCTGGGACAGACGACATCTGCGTTGCTTTCTTGACAAACAACAACTCGAGGGAGGCGGCGACGATCGAGTTCAGGGGCGAAGAGTATTACCTCCCACCAAAGTCTGTCAGCATTCTGCCTGACTGCAAGACTGTAGCGTACAACACTCAGACGGTACATTAATGATCACTCACCTGATATGATATGATATTCAGATCACATTGATTATGTGTTGAACGAATCTTTGTTGTTTGATCTAGGTTGTTGCGCAACATAGTTCGAGAAACTACGTTTTGTGGAAGGCAGGCAAGGAGATCAAGTGGGAAATGTGGAGAGAGAGAATCCCAACTATTGATGATTTGGAAGTGAAAAGCGTCGCACCTAAGGAGTTGTATACCTTCACCAGAGATACCTCGGATTATGCCTGGTACAGCACCAGGTAACATTATACCTGTTTGATTACGTTTACAATGTTATTTGATAGTGTTTTAATTGTTGCTTCATTACAATGTTGTTTGATCATTTATTATTTGATTGCGTTCTAGTTAGATCTAATGAATATGATTCATTCTTGTTTTTAATATACTTATTTATTATTATATGATCTCATCTATATATATATATATATATATATATATATATATATATAAGGAATGGATCATGTGCTAAAAAATTGTTTGTGATAAAATGTTAATCATATTTGATTAGTTAGTATATTATAGGAGTTTTATCGATTCAGGACCCGAAAGATAGTTTAATTGTCAATTCAGGACCCGAAAGTTTAATTGTCAATTCAGGACCTGAAAGATCACAAAAATTCTCAATCCAGGACCCGAAAGATCATACAATTCTCAATCCAGGACCTCAATAACAGGTCCTGGATTGAGAATTGTTTGATCTTTCAGGTCCTGGATTGACAAATCATCTTTCGGGTCCTAGATTGACAATTTAACTATCTTTTGTTTAGTTATTATGTTATGCTTCTTAAATTTCATAATCATTCACATCAAAATAAATAATTATCAATTTAAAAAATTTAAAATTTAACCTGAGAATACTGCATTTTAACTTAGTTTACTTCATTTTAACATCAAAATTATGCATTCAAAAATATTTCACTGTAATCTTAAAATACAATATATTATTTTATTTTCAATTTTTTTTTCATTTTATCTTTGATTTCGTTCATTTTACTTTACGCCTTCGTTCAAGACTGTACATCGACCACCGGGATATGCCGATGCGTCAAGACGACACTCCGGTGATTGAGGTTGCGAGTCTCGGCCATGCTTTGCTTGCCTTCGTCAATGGTGAATATGCAGGTAAGGCTCAAACCTCTCCACTTAATATTTTTCATATCTTGCAAGAATTTGATTATCAGTCTGTTTCTTGAAATTTTGCAGGTTTCGGCCATGGTAGTAATGTTGAGAAGAGCCATGAATTGAAGAAGTCGGTCAATTTCAAGTCAGGAATGAACAACATCACGCTGCTGGCCATGACTGTTGGTTTTCCAGTGAGTAATTTATTTATTTTTTTCACCTTTCTCCTTGGTAAAACAGTAAAAAGTAAGACATATAGCAATTGTAATGGCATGAAAATCTCAGAATAGTGGAGCCTACATGGAGAAGAGATTTGCAGGGCCAAGATCCATCTTGGTTCAAGGCTTGATGTCTGGAACTCTTGATATCAGCAAGAACAACTGGGGCCAACAGGTTGGAGTGGAAGGGGAGAAGCAGCAGCTCTTTACTGAAGAAGGATCAAAGAAGGTGACATGGGCTCCCTTGGATGAAACCCTAGGCCCTCTCACTTGGTACAAGGTAAGATTATACCCATAATTAGTAGGGCTACAGGTTAACCTGATTATCCCGAGATAAAAAAAAATAATTAATTCAATTAGTTTGTGTCCGAATAACTCGAGATCTGATAGGGCTGAGTCCGAAACCTGATGGATTGGCTCGATTAATCCGCTTATTTTTGTTAATATATTTATCATAATTATAAAACTAAAATCTACTTTTAATATTTAAAATTATATTTTATTAATTAAGTCTTAAATTTTATATAATTGTATTTAATTCAAATAATATTCAATACATAATTAAATTTATTTATTTATAAAGTTAAAACATATTCAAATATTACCAAAATAAAAAAATAATACTCCCTCCGTTCCAATTATATAGTCTTTGATCTTGCACGTTTGTCAAAAATTATTTAATATTTAAACAAACTTCCAACATTACCCTTATTTAAAGCATTAATTAACCTCTCATTTTCATAATATTACATTTAATATACTCATTTTCCAAGATTATTCAGGGATGTAATGGTAAATGACCATATAAAAACAATATCAAATATAGAAACCGTACTATATAATTGAAACACCCTAAAATAGTTACTCGGACTATATAATCGGAACGGATGGAGTATATTTTTAATAGTCAAACTTATCATTATATAAAAATTTATAATGGGCTTTGCATTTGCATTTTTTATAAATAAAAAAAAAGTAGTATGTTCATTATTTTCTATTTTTTAAAATAATGAAAGAATGAAAATGAAAAATATAATTAATAAATTTGTTGGCTCAATGAATTAGCTCAAAAATCAAAAAATTAAAATTAGGATCATAATTTCTTAGCCTGAAAAACTCGATTTAACCCAAATCAATTAACCCGCAGCTTAATAGAATTGACCGGAAACTTTGACGGTTGGACCCGATTGACATAACCAAGCAATGTTTTTTAAGAAGGAAACAAATGGATTCAATTCTCTGGTTTCGCAGACATACTTCGACGGCCCGGAAGGAGACGACCCCATGGCTCTGCGAATGACCGGCATGCAGAAGGGCGTGATTTGGGTGAACGGCGTCAACCTCGGCCGCTACTGGGTCTCATACCTCTCCGCAATCGACAAGCCAACTCAGGAAGAGTATCACGTGCCGCGATCCATCCTCAAGGCCAAGGACAACATGCTGGTGGTGCTGGAGGAGACCGGCGGCAATCCGGAGACGATCGAGATCCTGACGGTGAACAGAGACACCATCTGCAGCGTTATAACGGAGTTCCACCCGCCCAACGTGAAGACGTGGGAGAGGAAAGACAACGAGTTCCGGGCCAAGTTCGACCCCGTGAGGGCGGCGCAGCTCACCTGCCCCGACGACAAGGTCATCGGCAAGATCGAGTTCGTCGGCTTCGGGGAGAACGAGGGCGCCTGTGGGTACTTCCGGCCGGGGAAGTGCGACTCCCCCAAGGCCCACCAAGTTGTTGAAGAGGTAATCAAATGGAGAATTGTCGATTCAGAACTAATCTGAAAGATTAAACAATTCTCAATTGACCCGATTCAGAATTGTACAATCTTTCAGGTCCTGAATTGAGAATTAATTTTTTTTAATTTTAAATCGATAACTAAACTATCTTTTAGATTCTGAACTGATGTCGTTTGATTCGAATGTGAGTGAGAAACAGGAATGCATGGGGAAGAAGGAGTGCACGATTCCATTTGAGAGAGATTTGCTTCTTGATGGAGGCAAAGATTCGTGCCCTGATGTGGCGAAGACGTTGGCTATCCAAGTGGCTTGCACCCATGAAAACAAGGATGCTTAGATTTCATGCCCAAAACTCTTGGAGTAATTTATCCTTCTTTTAATTATTTTTAGTATTATATATGAGAGTCCCATTGTAACAAAAAAAGGTAAATAAAAATTACAAACATGTACATCTATATTGTTAATTTGGTCTGCATGCATAACGAAAACTGTTTATAAAGGTCTCTCTGTCTGTTTTTTTATTATATTACTCCTTCAAATTATCTTAATTTAATCGGACACGATTACCAATGTATTTGAGTGGTAGTGGATGATAGTGAGATGAATATTTTATAAATGAGTGATAAAAATTTGTTATTTTAAGAAAGTGAACTAGTATCACGAGACAATTTATGTCGAATAAACGAAGGGAGTATTATATATCCATATGTATAATGTATATTTTCTTTTTATGCAAGTGTGTTACGAGGAGAAAACTGAAGTGGAAATAAAAAAATAAAAAAATAAAATTAGGAAGATGAGATAGGCTACTATAAAATGCAACAAACATTGGCACCCTCGAGCTAAAAAAATAAATGCTTTTTTCATCTCCCCACAGTAAAAACAGCACATTAGATTCTCATACCTTTTGGTATATAGCTGTATTAATTCATAATTTTATTAGTTTAACTAGTAATCAATATTCGATAGGTCTTCTAATAATTTTTAGATTGCTAGTTGGTAAAGGATAATGGTGGTGAACATCTATTTTATTTAATTTTAGTTGTGAATGTCAGTTTAAAACAGTAATAAAGTGGTGATATGATAAATATTACTACATTATAATGTGGGGTAAAATAATCAACATTTTCCATACGAACAACCATTGATGTAAAATCATGATACAAATGTATGAATGCAAGAGGGAAATCATTGGACAAATAATTTGCCAAAACAAGGGTGCATTTCCAGACATGTGCTTCAAAAGTAATGGCATTTTATACTATAGACTAGATGATAGAGATCGCAAACGAGTAAGCAAATTATTCGAACCAAGAAATGCTCCATTTATTACAATATAACCAAAAAAAATGGCAACCCAAAACAACCAAAGATGCGGGGTTGGTTGGATAAACCTGTCTAACTGCCATAAAAAGAGGTGACTGAATCAAGATTTCTTTTGCAGATAAAATCCTACTTCTATGTACAAGCCCCTTCAAGAAAACATTCCGTTCCTTGCCAATTTGCTACGACTCCAAGACCAAGTATTCCGTCGACCTGAGTGACAAAAAGGGGCCTTGTCACAATTCACATTGAAGCAACCATGTACCAAGATCTAATCACACTCCGAGCACGATAACCAATGTTTGTGAGTGTAGTGAAATTAATATTTTATTAGTGTGCGAAAATTTTGTTAAATTAGGAGATGTGACTAATATAACAGGACAGACGAAAAAGGAAAGTGAGACTAATATAGTGGGACGAAGGGAGTATGTGCTTAAGATATAGCCGGCCAATCATTTTCATTTAACCTTTTCTGTAAGTAACTGAGTAACTGACCTTAGTTATGTCAGTGGTTAAGAAAAGAGCACCACGGCGGTCCCTTATTCAGCATATAATTCCCTCTTTGAACCATCATTCATCACCATCCTTAGGTAGTTTTAACAAAAAAAATCAGCAAAATGGACCGGCAACTCATGACAAATCGAAAGATCCTTGTCCTTCACTGATGGCATAGAGTAGTTTCTTCAACATGATTTCCTGAAAAGTAGAAGATCAGCACCTAACACCATCTACAACAAAATAGTGGCGCACACTAAAACAGAGAAGCTTTTGTTTCCCAAGTTTGAATAACCAACTGAATATGAATATTATTGTAATCCAACCTTGGAGGAATATGGTGGAAGCTTCAAATAATTTGCACAGGTCATAACACTAGGTAAATCTTCATCAGCCGACTCTGATGGACCAGAACCGTTATTTTGTGTGGTGTTCATGCTTGAAGAATGCTGACACAAAAATGAAGGATGTTTCAAACACACTAAAAATATTCATGAAGAAAATCAATTAACTGGTTAAGACTAGCTACATACCTTTCTCACAATTGTTAATTTTGGATTCAGCACAGCCAGACCACCTGGTGGGAGCCGGGGAGCACCCGTAACAAATTGACAAAATGCCCGTTGCTGCTCCGGGGAGAATTCGCCCATAATCTCAAGAAGCTGATTACATGATACCAGGTAAATATATGAAGTTCGGATGAGTAAATGATGAGGATAACTAAAGAAATTCAACTGAGGATTACACGGGACTAATTTAACATGTTTTTTTTTTGTATTATAAATGTAAAACTCACAAAGATAATAGCAGGACTTTTGGAGGTATATCCATGATCGAATTTAATGTGATCAGCAAGTGAATCAGCCTACAATAAAAGACACGGATGTTAAATCAGCAAATGTAAAGGAAGCCAAGTTAGTATGGGTCCACAAAAAGAAAACAGTACCTTCCACATCTCTCTGCGACCGCAGAGCAAATAGTCCAACTCATTTGGAGAGAATATTTGTAGTGTTGAGATGTCAAACACCTGAAAATCAAATATCTTGAAATAAATATTTTACCATGCAAAAAATTGATCATTAGAAACGTTCTATTACATCATACGTTACAGGTTAATAAAAAAATTATGATACTGTGTAATCCAGTTCATAATAGGCAACTCTGGTGGCTGATCAAATGATTCTATGGATTCGAGATTACAAAGGAAACTAGACATTAAGAAGATTTTAGTCAAACCCGGCCACTAGTTCACTGCAAACTCATATTTAAGGAAATATTAAATGACCTCCAAAGACCAAGGGGATGGTTGAATAAACTAATTATGAGGTACCAATACACACCATAACATAGATAAGTTCATGAGCAACAACAATAAACAAACCTGATTAAACCCAGATCTAAATGCTTCCATTTGCCTCATGATCCCAGTCCCTATAGTAGCATCGGTCACGAGAGAGATATAATCATCCAAACTACTCAAGTCCACCTGCATATTTGAGTAGGTACATACAGTTAAGAAAATGCTAAACGAAGGAAATTGGTGGGTGGGCGAATGGTTGAGGTGGAAGAGAAGCCAATGACAAAGAGAGTATTTTTACATACAATATCATTGCCGGGTTTCAGAACATATTCGGGGTACCCTGGTACAGAAAAATCCAAACAAAGATCTTCAATTGAAGCACCACGGAAGCGTAGTTCTTCTTGGTTATAACTTCCTGAGGATTCCAGATATTGTTTCCGGAGCACAATTCCTTTCAACTCTTGCAAAGTATTCCCAAGTTCCGAATCAAAAGATACTACATCATGCAAATCCAGCTCCTGCAAAAGTAATAGATAATAAAACTTCCGTATAATCAAGGTTTGGCCCAAAAAACTATTTAAACATTATAAATCTCAATCATTGTGCAAAAGAACAATAAAGATATTCATACATGACCAAGGACCAGCTTATAGAAGGCAATTGAGAGTGGCAAATCAAGAAGCCTCCCGTCTTGGAGAGCCTTAGCCATAACTCGTCCAAGTAAACGATAATACTCAACAGCCTTAGAAAACTGGCTACCATCAGAAGTATCAGCATTTGGTGGCCAAGGACGAGGAAACAACCCAAGGGGCATGTGGATAATATCTTTATCTCCTCCAGCTACCAAGGCCCGAGCTGACTCATGGGGCCTATCACCTGGTTGTCCAACAATGTCAATGTCCATAGAGGGCCCACCCGGTGTAGAACTTGACCTCCACATTCCTAATCCAGATTTCTGAAGCTCGTGACTTAAAAGAGTATAGAATTCCAGGGTTGGCCCAAGCCCTGTGCCAACCTCACCAAAATATTCAACTTCAAGAACAGCTTTTTGACTAGAATACATCTCCATTACTTTTGCAGCAGAGTCTAATATCCGGTTTCTGGAAACACGGACTTTTTGGCGCTGTAATCTTCCAATCCTGACCTCTCTTTCACCTGTGGATCCATGACCATCAGCACCTTGCTGCTGCTGGAGTCGATATAGTGCACGCGACAATCCAAAAGCAGTTGAATAGAAATACTGGCGCCGGGTTTCAAACGGAAACAAGAAAGGGCAAGCTTTAGTAAGCTGGTAGCACCACGATGGAAGAGACCCACTACACAGTGCAAGAGCATCCTGCATTTGTCGAGCCAGTTTTGGAGTAAGCTTGGTATTGATAAAATCCTCCTGGGGAACCTTTACTCCAGTAGCATAAAGTTCATTTAGACTTGAAGTTTTTCCCTCTGAGAACTTCTCCATCACTTGCTGGACTCGTAGAAGTGGTGCAACTTGATTTAACCCTTCAAGAACCCGTAACAGAGCCAGTATGTTATAGGTTGGATTACTTCGTTCTAAATCACAAGGAAGTTCCCCTTGCAAAATGCTATCCAGCAGTGACACTTGATGAGCTGATGTGTCATGGCCAGAATTACTTGAAGAGTTAGCTTTTGCAGGCTTTGATGGGGTTACAGAGCTGACCCTCTCAGCTTGACTATCGGCTCTTTGATAAGTTATAGTGTAAATATCAGTCCACAGTCTGCTTCCGTCACTAGAAACAAGATCACTGCCAACAAGTCGATCATCATCTTCCTCGTCCAGTACAAGTTGTCGTTGAATTGCCTGATAAATAGTCAACTGTCTGTTCAACTGCCTCCCACCAGCTGTAAATATAAGTCTTGGTGAATCCTTAGAGCCAAACAAGGGGCGCCCCCTCCTGTCTCTACCTCCCCTTAGACCTCTACTATTACCAGATGCCAGTCCAGCCATAGCAGCAGCAGCAAAGGACATTGCACCTCTTGAACCATATGAAGTACCACTTCGAAACTCTGCAGAGCCTCTGCTACTAGAACTACAAGCTGGGTTGTTTTGCCCATCACTCAGCGCAGGGACAGGACTATCTTCTGTGGAGTCACCCAATTTAACATCATGCACTTTGTCTGCCATGCAAATTGGAAGGGTATCATCCCCTAGTACCTAGAAAAGAGTTAGAGAATGTAGTGTTCAGAAAACAAAGGACTATCAAAGGGATAGAAATAATCTTCCAACACATATTTCAGATCAATACAGCTCAAATCCAAACAAGCCTACTACCCAATTGACTGCCATATTAGATACTCACAATTAAGTATCATGAACGAGCTAATACGCAAGTTCACATTAGGGCTAAGTTTTAAGAGAACTGGCATAGTCATAATAAACCCCAAAACACAGGTCACATCATGAACACATTCTACTACATTAAAATTTCACACATTTATATTTATATATCACAGATCTAGACCATTCTTGTGAAAACAATAACAAATCTGAATTGTGAACTCATTCCACACGCAGCAATACAGCACACAAAACCTATACAACTAATCAGCAATGCACGCAAAGAAACAATTGTGTGGACAGTTGGGGACTGGGGGATTTCAAAACTCTATTGCACAGGGACCAAAAAGAACAACAAATTTTTAATCAATACAATTCAGTAAATGTGAAAATCTACCAACATACATCATCATTCTCATCATCATCATCATCATCGTCATCATCATCTGATATTTCATCATCTTCAATCACCAGTCCCTCATCAACTTCTACAGGAGAAATATCCAGTTCATCATCCTGCAACGTGCACAAAAACCAACAGTCGGTAAAAGTTGAAGTCAGTAATAGGTACAACTATGTGTTTGTCAGATGATAGGGATCAAAAACACTGTAAAACAAAACAGCTAACATGCAAGTATTCTAATGCAGCCATAAGAACAGAATAAGACCACTTTTAAGCCCCTTCAGTGAACTTGTGCCACTGAGAAGCACTTCATAATTCAATTCTAGGTATACAATTCAACTCTTACGCCAAAACCACACTTTAGCTAGCCAAAAGCAAGAGAAACATACTTGTTGAGAGAATTCAATCTAGAAACTTTTGATGAGTTAAATATATACCTCAGAGCTAGTGTCACCTTCAACCGGCTTCATTTCATTAGATTTGTCCAAGGCTGGTCTTCTGCGGGCAGCATTTCTGGTTTGGGGTCCCTTACTCTCCTCCAGGTTAGGCTTCAATACTGCTTTTCCCTTGGACTTTGACGAGCTTGAGCTCTTTTCAACAGATGAATCTTTTTTGCTAGTATCACCTATATTAACAGAAGATCTGGCACGTGTGGAATGCCGGCGATTAGCAGGAGTAGAAGCAGACGGTGATGAAACCCCTGTACCCAGAGGAATGGTACCAGACTCAGAGTTCCCAGCAGATACTGAGGGCATCTGA
Organism: Plectranthus barbatus; assembly: GCA_026898455.1. Classification (NCBI taxonomy): domain Eukaryota; kingdom Viridiplantae; phylum Streptophyta; class Magnoliopsida; order Lamiales; family Lamiaceae; genus Plectranthus; species Plectranthus barbatus. Next base: position 338,670 of record JAPKLW010000030.1, on the reverse strand, counting down.
CCAGACTCACTTCGCTGAACTCTGGGCCACAGGAAGTCTTCAACAGCAGCCAAACTTGCCAATGGATCAATCAGTACTACATTTGACGAGTAGTCACGAAGAGATTTTTCTCCCTGTGCTCGGCAGAGGCGAAGCTTGAATGGCTGAGACAAAGCACTTAGACCAGAAGAAAGACGGGAATTACCACCAGATGATCGTGAAGCATGGCTTAACACAACAGGAAAGCGTTCCAATGAAGATAGAGCATTTTGAAGTTTCTGAACTATAACACTCATGGGGACTGCATTCCCGGCATCAACACTTGAAGGAAGAGCAATGGAAACAAAAGACATATATCTTTTGATTGCTTGGACGCGAAGCTTTGGTAGATTGACCTCAGAAATCCTATCCTTGGAGAAACAACCGCATGTAAAGTAGTTAAGCAAAGCAGCGACGACTCCACTACCAATGAACTCAAAAGTGGACACACCATCATCTCTGCTAAGTTCTCGAAGCAACTCAGTTATGCCCTCAACGAGATGTTCCTCTTTAATAGCAGATATATCAGAAGGTCGAGGGCCGGATGCTTTAGATTTTCCCTTCATTTTATTCTTGTGATCATCAGTCACCAAGTTCAATTTTGTGCAAATATTCTTTAACCGGAGTAGATCATCTGTTGCACCAGTTTCACTAGCCTCTGGATTTGAAGGAAAGTATTTTTCTTTAAACGTTTTCGCGCATGCACTAACTGCTGCTCTCAGGCTCGAGTTAGCAGATGGAATTTCGACAGAATTTGGATGTGTAACATTTGGGGCAGAGTTTTTAGAATCATCAGTAGGATTTGCATCCGTAGAATTACCACCTCGTCGTCGATTCCTCCTAGACCGTGCCGATCCAGAAATAGAATCATTATCCTTATCATTAGAAGATGGCTGTGAACTACTATTAGATCCAGTCAGTATCAATGTATCCACAGCATGTACCACACCCTCCCTTACAAACATCTTAGAGAAAGTACCAGGAAGTTTTTCCATCAAAATTTCTGCTATTTGAAGAGCAGGCACCAGCACTTGAGGATCTTTCCAAGCTAAAACCCCAGATAAGAAACTGAACAAAAAAAGTAGAGTAAATGAGCCTCTACTGGCATGCCAATCAGAAGATAGAACCTGCAGGATGAGCTAAAGCAATATACCTTGAGATGTTTGTGACATTATTCAAAGACTGGATCATTTCTGCAGGGCTAAAATACATGAGTTTTCCTATAACTGAAAGACAGCTATGGCGAACAGGACCATTGACACTGGAACCATAGATCTGCAGCGATAAAATAATGTGAGATTTTGGATACTCCAACAAAGAATTAATAAGCTGAGCTGCTTTGACACAAACCTGAACCAGAACAGGCAGGAGATCCATTCCAAATTGCTGTAGAAGTTCAGGCTGATCATTCAACAGTTTCTCACGAGTTGACACCTCTTGCATCTTCCCATTTGAATCTTCAGGCTTGCTAGAGCTGCATGCATGACCCTTCCTAGGAAGGGATCCTTTCATAAAGAAACTATTGCTTACAGGGATAGAGATTGTGCCTTGAGGAAGCGGGGGTAGAAGTTCATTTGCCAGGTTCACAATCTCAAAAATCTAAGAATATTGAAAGATCCATGCATTAATGTACCCTTATTACAGGCAGAACAATGTTAACTTAAAACTTATGTCCTTACCTGAGGACCTAATTTAAACAAAGGATTACCCATCAAGGCTTTTAAAAAAAAATTAACCTCTAAAGATGATCAAAAGCATAAGCTAGAGTCTACACAGCAATCACATAAAGGTAGGAGAGTAATATTAACTCTAGTCCCTGGTTCACAAAATGAGATCTGGAATATGTAGCTAATAGGCAAATTCAAGGAAAGCTGACCTGCTCAGGGGGTCTGCTTAAAGCAGGAGAAACAGACATGCTTGACGAAAAGCCAGACCCTGATAAGATGTCCTTCAGGATGCCACTGATACCAAGTAGGAGCAGAGACTTTGCTCCTAAATGAGAACCACTTGCGCATGTTGAGATAAGACGTATTAAACCCTGCAAGCAAGCCGATAAAATCACACTACAGACTCCCAGACAAAATGATTAACTAAAACTTCTCACTAGCCCCACCGTGTATGTGGAGGTACTAAGGGAGGCCTGACCACCTCCAGACTGGCTGGATGAAACCAGAGCAGCTGCTTGTGTGACAAGACCATGGTTGCAGAGTTCATCAAGCTTCTCTGGTGATGAAGCAAATGCCTCAGCAATACGAGTCAAGCAGATAGAAGCAGATTCTAAAACCTATGAAACAAAAATAAAGATAGTGAATATAAGAAAGATCAAAACCAAATTGCAAACTTACCTGCATGTTATAATGAACATCCTACAATAATAATAACCTTGGAATCATGGTACTGTAGGAGATTTGTCAACAATGGCACAGCCTCCATTACAAAATCAGCAGCATCTGACGGTAGCTTCTTGCACATGTTTGCAGCAGTTGATAAGGCAACTCTCTGGCGGTATCAAAAGGTAAAGAAAATCTTTACGCCACAAAATTATATAAGATAATCAAACAGCTAGGCGATTAAGGATTTAAAAATTATCATTTTATATGCAATTATCCACTCTTACGTACCTGGACCCCTGTGGAGAAGAAGTCAAGATACGAAAGCACAGCCATGAGAGCACCAGCCCTCAAGCAAGCACTAGGGTGCTCCTGAGAAATCTTTTTCAGGGCTTGCAGAGACTGTCCCAAACATATGGAAGTCAATATAAGGACACCAAAACGGTGTGTAACAATTCATCACAGCTAACAAGCGTAGTATGATAGACAATTAAAAAAAAATAAATAAAAATAACAACTTCAAACTTCAAAGAAGAGTATAGTTTTACAAATAACAGTCCACATCCGTACAGCAAATATTAAATTTTCAATATTGATATTGAAAATCACCTGCTCAGCCAAGTCCATATACTCGATAGTCAGCAACCTCGCTACAAAGCAAGAGACAGCGCCATAATGCACAACAGCAGCACATGAGGACGGCAATACATCTACTAAGTGGGTCAGCGCCCTTGCCGCAAAAAGCATGATGTCGGGATTACTTTCGTGATTAAGCAATCCCACCAGCACTGGAACAAAAGAATCCACCGAAAAAGTACTCAAAGACTCCTCTGTCCCTATCGAAAGCATGTCACACAGCTGTGTTAATGCCTCAACTTGCCTACCTTCCTCACCATCAGCCCTCAACCCCGACAAAATCTTCTTCAGCCGCCCGCTTTGGTGTGAAGACGAAGCTGAACCCATAGCAGAGCTTGGGAGAAGGTCATCCAATCCAGCGCCCAACTTCCTCAGCAAACCCTGTAGCGCACTACTAGCAGAAGTCAAATTCTGGTGCAATAAGCCAACTCCTCCCTCGCTGTCGTTATCATCATCGTCTCCATCGTGAGAATCAATGTTAAGCCCCAAGCCCCTCTCTGTTTCCCTATGCCTGTGTTCCGATTCTTTCTCTTTACCCTTATCCGAATTAGCATTGTCTTTGTTATTACTGTTGTCCCAATTCTGATTGGAACTAGGGTTTTTGCCCCGGCGGCTTCGGGTTGTGGAACCAGAGGCGGTTAAAGGTTCCGGGTTGGGGTCCATGGCAGCTGATCGAGCGGATGTGCGAGTGCGAGAGGAGATCAAAGGTGTAGTATTCGCGGCGGAGGTAGCAGAGAGGCGAGAGCGTTTGGTGGCGCGAGTAGTTGGGCCTGATAACGCTGATGAGGTGGATGCCTCCGCCCGCTTCCGGCTCCGAGTTTCCATACAAGAACCCTACAAAACCGACTAGTCAACTCGCCGATTAATCGGCGACCAGGCTCTCTCCCGATCCGCAAATCCCTACCATGTCACAATCAGAACCTCGAGAAAACCCTAATCCTTCGAACCCCCTATCTAAAAAAAAAAAATCAAGATCGAATCTTTGCGAATTGCACCTAAATCAAGAAACCGAAATCAACAGGAAACACTCACTGCTCATCCCAATTGACAGAAATGTTAAAACCGATGAGATATCGGATGACAAAATAAAAAAAAAAGGAATCAGAAAGCAAAACACCCGGTGTTGGAGAGAGAGGAGAGGTGAGGTGAGGGGGGGGCCGGCCGGGGAATGAGGAACGGTGATTAAAAAAATAAAAAAAGATGTAAATATAAATAGAGGAAGAAGAAAATAAGCGAACCCTACTGGAATGGTTTTTATTAAATTAGTAAACAACTGCGATGTGAACGTGACGGTGGCTTTTTCTCCCTCTTTCCTTTTCATCTTTTCCTACGCCAACTTCTCAACTTTCTCACTCACTCATACATATATATATATATATATATATATATATAGAGGAGCGATCATGTAAAAAAATCCTCATGTGAGGAAAAAAGATTGAATTATGTTCATCAGATCTAAAAAGAATTAATGGTTGATATTGAATCAAACAACAACTAAAACACAATCAAGCAACAATTAAAGCACAATCAAGCAACATTACAATCAAACAACAACCTAATACAATCAAGCAATGTCATAAATGCAATCTAACTTCTTTCTCACTTTCTCACGTTAAGAGTTTTCTCACTGAATCCGCTCCCTATATAATACTATATGTAAATAAGTCGGCATGCAGTTTATTATTTTTTGGTGTGATACATCATACATAAAAGCATATAAGTATTATTTTTTTCTTTCTTTTTAATCATTCGAATGGAATTTCAAGAAAAATAAATGTCATTTTAGGTCGAAAAAACATCATTATTGTATCATTGTTATAATACTTTCAAGTTCACGAACTTTATTTAGATAAAATTTAAAATATGTATTATTGTTTTGAAAGAAAAAATTATTAATTTCAAAATTAATATCATATTCATGCTTCAGATTTTTCTATACTATAAAGACTTATGATTATTATTATTTTTTATTTTTATAAAAGTAATTATTTCATATTTCTTACTGATTTTAACTAACTAGTCTGTTCACGAGTCGATTACTAAAACGTTCAAGTTTGGTTCGTTTAGTAAAAGAACTCAAACTTTTATCAAGTCAAGATCCGAGTATCTCACGAACAGTTTGGTTCATTTACAACCCTAAAATGCTCGCATTCTCACCGCAAACATAATTTAACATATTGTTATTTAATAAATTTTATTTGTATAAATAATGTGATAATTTAGTGTCTAATTTACCACAAATGTTAGTGTTAAAGTGTGAAAGAGTTTGATACATCAAAATTAAAATTTTCACATATTTATTTCTATATCTACGAGTGTATCACTGCAAAAATGGTTTTAATATGATAATTGAATTACACAGCAAAACGAAATACAAAACAAATATTAAATTTCTTCTCGTCTCACTTGAATAAATTCAACAAAAGCTCACTAAATACACAATACAAAACTAAAAACTCATACACCGTATGATTCACTCTCAAAAAATAGATTTCATTTTAATCTTGTTGACATTGTGCTAAATAATTCGTGAGGGAGAGAGGCTGAATATTGTGAAGAATTCATCTTCATATTTTTAATAATCTCGAGCGCTCAAATGAATCTTCATGCTCAGGCTTCTCTTTATTTAGGTCTTGTAGTGCAGTATTGTCTATTTCACATCCTTGCAGTCGTGGGCTCTCTCTCTTTCCACGTGGCCACTTGCTTTGTCCCACATACGTAATTATTATCGAAAGAACTCGAATTCATGACTTCATAATCACATGCAAATGTTTTTTAGTATTACAACTCGTGGGGATGACTGAGTGAAGTTACAAGTTGCCACACAAAATAGTTAATAGAACGTGCACATTAACTACCGACTCCATATTTTCCTAGAGATGAGCCTCATGATGACATAAACGAATATAATAAATATAGAGTTTTGATTTTGCATTCAAAACAAAATTCATATTAAAAGTAAAAGAATTTAGGTTTTAAAATTTATATCATCAATAATTTAGGTAAAAAACATTGATTATTAAAAAAAAGTATGATTTCTTTAAATTTAATGTATATGACAATTAAAATAATGAAATTTAAACATAACGTAAAAAGTGATTAATTATAATAATTTGAAAAAAAAAATCAGGACCATTGATATTTTTTTATTAAATAATGTATGTTTATTCATATTTATTGATATTAATAGTATGTGTACTTGATATGGGTGAAGGGTCTAGAAGAATAACAAATGAACATATTATATGACATTTAATGTATTGCTATCATTTATGCGAGATGAAGTTGATTTATATTCTCCAAGTTATATTTAAAATAGTTTGAATAGTTATTTTAATTCACAATGATCTTACTACTCTTTTGTTTAGTGTATGTAAACCAAAATGAGTGTATGAAAGCAAGAGCCTAAACAGATCCATGCTTGGTAAACAATTAAATAACTACTAGTTTGTTAATCCATTGATTAGTTTTATTTAAAATAAAAGATTATTCCACATTCATTAATAAAATATTGTTTTTTTTTTTACATACTTTAATTATTGTGTCAAAGGCAAAAGAAACAATTCAATCGGGAAGAAATGAGTATTATTTTTATTTATTTTCATGATAGAGAATATTAGTTTGAGCCCAACCGCGACCATTTGGCCAGGTCACGAAGATACAACAAAAAATATAATAATATTAAAAAAAAATTGAAATTTTGACTAGATCAAGGGCGTTCATTTCATCACTGACCACCATCTTTATTCTACTGTTAGACTATCTCTAGTAATGGCATCCTGCAACCCAACATAACAATAAAATAATAATTTCTCTCTTATCCACCTACACAACCACAACCCAATTCAATTTCACTCACAACAATGACATTCACCAAACCTAAAATTTATTTTATTTTCATATTTATACTTCAATATATATTATTTATAATATTTTTATTAATTTTTTATTTATATATTTATATATAATTATAATATTTTTATTACATACACATAAAAAGTTAATATTTGAATCAATAATAAAATATAAACTACAAAAGTTAAAATAGAAATTAAATACAAATACAAGAACAAACATGAAAGTACAATTACAAACGAATTACATATTTAATTATGAGCACCAAATTTTTGTCATATGTGCTCAATCAAGTCATGATTAAGGGTCTGATGAGCTTGTCTGTTGCGAAGTTCATCTCTATTAATCATATAAGCAGACAAACTGGAAATGCGTTGTGTAGAGTAGTTAAGCGATTCAACATCTTCACTTTGCTCTTCTGTAGGGGTATTCATGAGAAATTATGTAAGGTCGTGATAGTTTTGATATGTACGTCGTTTATCTTCTACTATCATATTGTTCAAAATGATGCATGCCATCATTATTTTTCCTATCACAACCTTGTCCCAAATAAGGCATGGGCGTGGAAGAAAAGCAAAACGAGCTTGCAGAACCCCAAAGGCTCTATCGACATCTTTTCTAGCAGACTCTTGGTGTTGAGCAAATAACTTGTATTTTCTGGTCTGTGGGGCAACAATTGACTTGACAAATGCAGCCCATGAAGGGTAAATGCCATTAGTGAGATGATATGCTCTATCATTTTGACGATCATTCACAACATAATTAATTTTCGGTGATCGACCTTCTAACATATCATTAAAGACAGGAGACTGGTGTAGTACATTGATATCATTGCACGAACCTGGTGTTCCAAAGAATGCATGTCATATCCATAAATCATATGAAGCAACATAACTTGGTGTTTCGAAGAATGCATGTCATATCCATAAATCATATGAAGCAACAACTTCCAAGATTATTGTTGGACTTCCACCTCTTCCTGTGTATTGACCCGCCCACGCACTGGGACAATTTTTCATCCTCAATGCATGCAGTCAATAATACCAATCATACCTGGAAAACCACGTTGTTCTCCAACATAAAAAGCAGAACGTCTTATATAGATAAATGGTGAATTGATGAATATTAATGGTGGAGACGTGTCAGCTTTAATGGTGGAGAGTTGATAGAGAAATGATGAATGGATGAATATTAATGGTGGGGGCGTGCCAGATAGTTGATAGAGACATGATATAGAAATGGTGAATGAATGAATACTAATGGTGGAGACGTGCCAACTTTAATGGTGGAAGAGTTGATAGAGACATGATAGAGAAATGAGATAAGAATATGATAAAGACATATCACAATTAATGGTGCAGAGTTGATAAGGGAAATGACATAAAGATATGGTGCAATGTTGAATAATATGAGATAAGGATATGATAGAGACATATCACAATTAATGGTGCAGAGTTGATAAGGGAAATGAGATAAGCACACTGAAACAAATTGAAATACATCGAAACACAACAAAATGCATCAAATGCTAAAGATTAATGGTGCAACAGACACACAAAAATTACATGAAGTAAGATTAATTAGATGGTCCAAACACAAGTGCCATCAGACGGATTTTGAGGTCTTCTTCTTCTGGAGTTAAGACATGTTTTGCCAGCAAAGTATTCAACGTCTTATTATACATCTTTATTTTATCCATTTCCTTTTTTGTTGCTACATCATTCTTCATAAACTCCAGTTCATTATCTTTGGAGATTCTCATTGCATGTTATTCTGCAACAATTTCATTAGATGAATTAAATGTAGAAACTTTACCTTTTCTTTTCCTTTTTGCCTTGTCTCTACCCATTGGGCGAGAAACAGAAGCTCCGCTAGTTGGAGTTTCTTCACCAGAAGGCACAAAATACCTCCATCTTCAGATATTTTTGATCTCTTGTGGCTTCTACCATCATCTTCATCATTGTCCTCTTCATTTTCACCACGAAGTGATGTTATATCCCACTTCGGATGATTGCACATAACTTCCTTGAATACAACAATATCCTGAAACTTGCCTCTAGTGCCACATTCTTCATAAATTGTCTGAGCTTCTGTCTCAATACCAGTCTCGCTCATTCCACTCATTTTTCGAGCATACGCCTCCTTGTCACCGATTTACGTTTTCACTAAGTCGTTTCCAATGACTTTTCATTGATTCAATGTTCCTTTCATTGAGATAATTTGAGTTTTCTGTTTGACGATCGTGATACAATTTATGTACACGACCCCATAACGAGCTTCCCTTCTGATTTTTTCCACGTATGATATCCTCACTAGCATAGATCCATGAAGACATGAGGGCTACATCTTCTTTTACACACCAACTAGTTTTTGAACTTTTTGGCACATTGGTACTGAGAGATTCAACATCTTGAGAGAAATGAGGGTTATTGAAATTAGGAGAACATGAAAAATTTTGATATTCAACATTTAGAAATTGTTGCGAATTTTGGTAGTTTGAATAGTTTTGGGATAATGAATAATCTTGTTGGCTTGGATAATTTTGGGAATAGAAGAAGTAATTGAGATCATTTGGATCCATAACAAGATATCAAAATGAAGAAATACTAGAAAAAATAGAAGTTTTGGTTGTGAATGAAAATGTATCAATATTGAGTTCATTTTATAGAGAATTTTTTTTAATGAATTTTGATATAATTAAAAAAATATTATTTTGTGGATTTATCCAAAAAATAAGAGTATCCAATCACATGCTGCCAAGTGGCAGCATGTGAATGGATGAATCTATGGATCGTCGGACATGCTCCAAGTCATGACATCCCCTATCAAAATTTCCTTTTAGATTTTTTTAATCCAATTTATTAATATTATATTCATGACATTTGCTAAAATGTCATTGCTACACCAAGTCTTAATGAGTATATGTGGTGGCAACCATGCCAATTTTTGTATTTAATTATAATTTTATTTTATATATTTAAATAATTATCAAAATGTATTTTAATTCATATTTTTTTCTTATGAATAGGGTAGGAACAATTTAATTTTCATAATTGCCATTTAGTATTATTTAGTAAGAATTTCATTTTCACAATTTCATCTTCTATAAAGTTATTTTCTCATTAGTGTTCTACACACAAAAAAACTCATTTTCACATTATCATGGATCTCAATTAATCAAAAAAATCTAAATTATTTTCAGAATTCACAATGATGTATTTCACCAGAAAAAGCAAAATATCAAAGAAAAATTTTGTCGGTAAACAAGTTTTGCGATGGACCAACGGATTTTTTTACCGATGGACCAACTGATTTTTTCCATCATAAAATGCTCGTCGCTAAAGTTTAATGACGAATTCATAACAAAGATTTAATTTTTTTTGTTTGTCATGTGAATTACAAAATTTTAATGTATGATGAATTATTTATTATAATTAAGCATTTAAAATATTCTTAATTTTTATATTAGTATTAGATTTGGGGTAAAAAATTATAAATAAATAAATTGCAGGGCAACGGATAGTCTTACGGCGATTGGGACTCTAATGCTACCACCTCTTGGGACACCATTTGAAAGGCAAAATTATACCATGAGTACCCTCGCTCGGGGTGTAGTGATTAAAACATTTTGCTTGAATCAAGATGTCACAGATCTGAGCTTCTCTGTAGATATTTGGGTGTGTGAGTTTAATACATGTATTCTATTTAAAAAAAGGGCCAAGATGAATGTCGAAATTAAATTGAATGATTAAATATTTTATTTATAATAAATTCATAATAAGTTAAGCAATGATGTTACATCGCCTTTCTTAAACCGTATAACCCAAATTTTTTTTTAAAGCTTAGGGTGGAAAATGGAGATACACATGGCTGGGAGTGGATCACATACTAAAAATTAGTTTGTGCTAAATATGAATGAATCTACACCATTGATCTAAAAAAATCAATGGTTGAGATTAAAACATTTCCCCAGATTTTGTGCTTTTTCGCTTTATAAATCGTGCTTAATCGAATTAAGCACGATTTATAAAGCAATTAAGCACGAACGAAAATTATGCTTAATTTTTTTAATTTTTATGCTTTAATCTCAACCATTGATGCTATCAATCCAATGGCTGAGATTCATTCCTATTTAGCACAAACTTTAATTTTAGCACTTGGGTGAATCTCCACATGGCTTAAGTAGCTTCCACAATGCTTGGATTTAAAATTTCTCCAACAGAGTCATTTGTTTAGGATATAGTGTTGAAAATACTTAATTCATAATAGTATATAATTATGTAAATTTAAATTAATGTTTATTGTTGAAGAATTAAAATATCTTTTAATGATGTTTAAATTTAATTTAATTTTATTTTGTTTTAAAGGCGGTAAACGAATATATTTAAGTGAGCGATAAATGACATTATATAACGGACGAAAAATGGAAAAGGAAAGCTGAAAAAAGAAAACAGAAGGAAAAAAAAGGAGCGTGAATCATCTCCCGAAGGCCCCCACCTCCTTTTCGCTTTTCATATATGAACAGATGGGGATGCATACACTTCATCCACGCATCGTCTTCTCACCAAAACTGGAAAATCAATACTTACTGATTGTAAAATTATGTATGGACCAATTGTTCCGTAATTCTGCCTCTCACCAACGGCGGATAACCTCGACCAAATTGAGAATGCTGGCGACATTGCACCATTGTATTTGTATCCTTCATTTTCCGAAAATTGTTTGTTTCTATATACATCACTGAAAATATCCAGGTTGTTTATCGCAGGCAAATGCGAGGAATCATGGCGGGAGATTGCTCGTGAATTTTGTGGTTAGTTAGTTTATGCTCTTTTAATTAATAATCACTAATCTTGTTGTTAAGAATCTGCGTATCTATGTAATTGTTTGTATATACGTTAATCTGCCACATTCTCACTTTGTACGAGTGGAAATGTGGAATAGACTACTGGAATATGCGTTTGGCTGAAATATTAAGTTTAATAACTCGATCACGTTTATAATTATTTCTGCAGTTGTAGTTGATTGGGGATGTAAACTTTTTAGGATATTTTTTTCATTAGTTAAGAAGCTTTGCTCGTGTGCTATTTTTGTAAACAATTATGCAGAGTATTGCACGTAACTTGAGGTGTTGTTAGTAAATTATATGATGACTAGTTTTTTTTGTTCATCAACGATATGTTTGTCGTTGAAATATAGCCTGTGGATCGTGCTGCTTGTCTAAGTAATCTATTATTGTTTGCATAGACCATCCTTCTCGCACCTGCAACCATCATAAACCCCAATTAAAGTCTGTGTAACATCATCCTTATAAATATTTTCTCTGTAGGGAAGGACGACATGTCCTCAGATGTTAAGGCTGTAATGTTCCTTCCACAACAAAACAACTGAAAGTTGACAATTACATACCTTCGCTGTTTGCTACATTTTTGCTATTTAACATGCCTTATTGCCTTGTTATCATGAAAGTCATGCATTCGGGTGGGTTTGCTGTAACTCCCTACTCTACTGATGCAGCTTTGCTGGATAATGAATATACTTTATTGCGACCTTGTCAAGTTTTCTACAAGGTATAGTGGGGTTTTAACCATGTGGTATGATTTGCATGCTACTAGAATACAGAAGAAACTAGAATTCTATATTTGACTATTAACCTCGTGCAATTAAAATATATTCTGTAGAAGACAAGATTGTTTTGTTCAGTATTATCAAGTCTTCCATGTTTATCAAACCAAATTTGCAAATCATTTTATTAGATTATTTTTTGGTTCCCTTGTCGAGGATTGAATTAGGACAGTACAAGGGAAAGAGACCGCAAAATAATAATCATACTTTTTCAATAGATAACATCCCTCCATTTTCCGGTTGTCTACTAAGTCAGTTAGATGGACTCATTTTGGACAGAAAACTTAAGCATATGATTAACTTAAGATTCTTGATATTTGGTAATTGGTTAGCTGACTGTGTCAAGTTAGTTAGCTAATTTCGCGGTATGAGATTTTAAGCTTAACTAGTTTGAAAGCAAAGTTTGCACAAGCTGTGTTTGAATATAAGTAAATAAAGCAGTGGCAATGACATTTTTTAGAGTTTCAAAGGTGGTGTAATCTTTCTATGTCCTTTCTGATTTCTTAACCATGGAACGTGTTCACCAGTTTGTGAGAGTACGGCATAGGATACTCTATGTTGATCAGCTAACGCCGAGACTGGGGGTCTTCACATCCTTGCTTCTTCAGTGTATGAGTACCACAGCTATGTAAAATCATTGCTACTGCTCTTAACAACTGGAGGTATTGATATGCCGTTCAAACAATAGAATGCTTTTTCCTACAGCACCCTAAAATCTTCACAAATTTCACTGCTACTGAACTCACCATGATTTTGACAATCTCACTGTCACTGATATGTGCTGATAATCTCTTCACAGTTACCCGACTCTACAACTAGTGTCGCCAAACTTCAAACTGAACTGCTGGTTTGTTGTTGTTTCTTTAACTTAATATTGAGTTTTTTTAAATTTCTTCTCCAGACTTTTAGTTCAAGTGGTATACTCGAGTTTTTGAATATGAGCAAACTTGAGTACCCTAAATATTTTGAATCCACTTGATTATGAAACTCGACATGATTTTCAAGTGTTGAATGTTTTTTGTATGGGTAATGGGAGGAGAGAGTAGGCACTTAGAGCGTTGATGCTAAGTGTTATTGTCCTCCTCTTCTATTTATGCCTGGTGTTGGAAATGTTGTCCTTCGAGAATTACTAATTTAAGCTTTGAATGTTGATATCTTTTACTAACCTTCTAGAGATTCTCGTATAGGGTCTGTACTTGAATGTCATTTTTTAATATTCTTCTCTAACAAATCTCCTAGCCATTGAGTCCTGGATTGAGTTACACCTTTGCCTGGCTCAATGGATGCACTTGTTTTCAAAATTGACATGGTTGACTATTTTGCTTGCTCAGTCAATACATTGTATCCAGAATTCGTGAGAGCTAATAGGTGTGTTTTTGGCAATTACTTTATTCTATACCTAATCTAAATGGCCTGGTCTGATTTTATACTTCAAGACATTTTTTCAAGAGTTTAAGGGGCTTCTAATTACATGCAACTTTCAAATAATATGTTCCTAATAACGCAGTTTACATTTGTATGGCAGATCTAACGGTCAATATAGTCAGTTTCATAATGATTTGGCAATTTTTATGTCATCAAATACCTTAGCAATTAGAAAGATGTTTGATCTTGTGAGCTGATCTTAAAAGTCATTCTAGATTTGAGGCCATGTGTTTCACTTGGATTAAGTTATAGCCGAGTACAATTCTTGGATGAATTTAAGCAAACAATATTCAGACATAAGACCTCTCTCCAAGTACGGAAGTTTGTTGCAGAAATTGTATATCAAGCCTTCCTTTTTACCGAGGCATTTACCTATGGGTTCTAATGTGTTGTTTCAGCAATGTTCCATCTTTAAGACTTTAACTGCTCGCTCTCTCCCTAAAAGAAGACAACTACCAGAACATAGGGTGGAACATGGATACTGTGCACACTTTCTAATTCGTACATTGCTCTCTATTATAATTAAAGTGTGTGGGCAACATTTTTCCTCAACTCTCTGGAAGTACAATTTGATTACTAGCAATTGGATATTTGATTGCACTATCTAATCAATGTACTGGCTCTTGGCATATACATTGGTAGGCCGCAGGTTTATATACATATTTGTCAACAATTAATGACTTCATTCATCAATCATTAAACACAGTGCCTTCAGCAGCTGAATATGTTGCATCACGCATGGAAAACGCTTGTATGATATGTCCACATCTTATAGCCTGTATAATTGAGACAACTATCTGCCTTTCAAGTTAAAACTGGAAGTCTGGTTTTGAGTGTGACGCAACTGTGAACACTGGCGGATCTACATGGGGGCTAGGGGGTATGATGATCCGGTTTTTTGTAGTATAGCCCCCCTCGTATAGAAGAAAAAATGGATGAAAATAAGAAAAAATATGATATAAAAATATTGAAACTAAGGTGAAAGGCGAAAAAAAAATTTCAGCCCCCCTCGAGAAAAAATTCTAGATCTGCCACTGACTGTGAAATGCTATTAGCTAGTACATAAATGTTTTCTCTTGGTTTGCCATCCTGATTTTAGTTTGTAGCTTTCAGATAAATTGGACTTGGACTCGGACTCGAGCTTAAGATCCCTGTGATAAAGATCCATAATACTGTCATAATGCATACAAATGGTAATCAGAATGTTTTCTGCTTGTTATAACTTGATATTAGATTATGGGGGAAGATCAAAGATGTGATCTTTAAAATTCATTCTTCCAGTTGGAATTTTATGTTACTTTGGGCTCTGTGGCGTTGTCGAGAAGCCTCATTCAAAATAGGCACTCTTTTGTGTTTTTTGCTGGTTCTTGACTATATTCCTTGAGCATGACCATTTTCAATTTTTTTTAACAATTGCAATGTCCTATCATTGCACATGCAGGTCGAAGATGTCGACTCCATAAACAATAAGAAATATTTCAATAAAATATAGTAGTCTTGTTCAGCACAGACTAAGAACAGCAGCTCTCCCTGCTCTTTTAGGGCCATTTATTAATTTAAATCATCTAAGTATACCACATGGAGGTACCGTACATATTCTGGTGTGCCAACTAATATGATATAGTAGAAAATTGCGTGAATTTGTTGGCCCATCTTGAAGAATATATCTCAATATTGCTGGAATGGAATGGAATTTAGTTTGGCCTATGATTGATAACTCTTCACCTCGATCTCCACAGGATTCATATTTAAAGAAATCCTTTTGCAATTTGTAGGAACACGATGACGGTGGGGCCATTTTTTAAGGAAGATGTCTGCTTGTCTTGCTACTGGTCCGGATTGCAGAACATGGGGATCATGGACAGGCCTAAATTATTGAGCCCCCCTCCAAAGGTAGATCCATGCAAATATTTTTTTAAATTCTCATCATCGTGAGAATTATTGAGCTGCGTGTCTGCATATTTTCGCCTATCAACTTGTCTGTATAATATTTAATACATGCAATACATGGGTACCTGGTTCCTAACAGTGTCTTCGTGAAAGATGATACTATTTCAAAGTAATTTTCGTCTAGAGAGTTCATTATCCTTAGTCCTTGACAGATGTGACATGACTCTTAAAACTTTAGATCGTACCAAACAAAATTCGGCCAAATTCTCTAATTGATGAACAATTAGGACTACATACCAACCAATCAAGTTATGATTGATTACAGCACCCTTCGATTGATGATCTAATCTTTTTTGCCAGATACAATTAGTTATAAAAATTTGGTGGGTAAAGTTTGGAGGGGCTCACATGGGGGGGCGAAGGATATGATCATATGAGGTAGGTAGGAGTTTCTTAGGACAGCCCCACAAGTTTTGTTGTGTCTGTACCTAAGCACATGACATCCATTTGTTTTTTTTTTTTTTTTTTTGAGATTTGGCTGTCATCTTGCAATTACTAGATCATTGCCTACTCTATAAGCCATGTACCATACGTTAATCACGGTTTATTCACTTTAAGTGCGATATTAACTGATTGTGGCAACAATCCAGTTTAAATTTAGGAGGATAATTTATGAATTGCAAACAATTCAATGAGTGATTGTTTAATGTTTGTAATTATTGGGACCGGACGAGGATAGGTGTGAATGTTAGGTCCTGTAGAGTTAATTTTTTGAAAGCAGAATATTAATGAATGACTTGACATAGCCTCTTTCTTTTGATTTAATTTTATTTTTTTATTTTTTTTTCCCCAGTCGAGGAGGAGATAATGCTCGTATGGAAATCGAAGTAGAAAGCGTAGTGCCATTATTCAACATCAGAGGTGGAACCATTTTTGCACCACGACAGTATGAAAAAGGTACGAAAGTAGGTAAAAACACACATTGAAATTACGAAAGTGGGCCTCTCTCTCATTAATACCAAATTGATTGATGGACAGATTTAAGGATCTTGAATTCTTGATTCATCGCCTTCACTCTGTGTGCGCAAATGTGAATGAACTATGTCAACCATTATTGAAATTTAAAATCAATATATTCTAATTATTTAAATTGACCAATATATATATATATATATATATATATATATATATAGAGAGAGAGAGAGAGATGGATCATGTAAAAAAAAATCTCCGTGTGAGAAAAAAGAATGAATCATATCCATCAGATCTAAAAAAATCAATGGTTAATATTGAATCAAGCAACAACTAAAACGCAATGAAGCAACAAAATAATCAAGCAACAACTAAAGCACAATCAAGCAACATTGCAAGCAAGCAACGACCTGAATACAATCAAGCAATGTCGTGAATGCAATCAAGCATCTTTCTCATTTTCTCACGTTATGAGTTTTCTCTGGATCCGCTCCATATATACAGGGCCGGCCCTGTAATTTTGGAGGCCCCGTGCAAACAAGAAAAATAGTGCCCTAATTTTTTTAATTATAAATAAGAATATTAATAAAATATAATATTCAATATGCAAGTTCAAACGATATTTCTTGTGACATATTCAATCGCATATAATATTTCAATAACTTAAATTTTGAAAAAAATCTCCCAACTTATGCAACGGTAATGGGTATTGTCATATGTATGAAATTATTCAATATTTTTAAATAAGTCAATATATCTAAAGCAATGTAAAAGACATATATTGCATGGTGTTTAGTTTATGAAACAACGTTTGAAAATAAAATAAAAATAAATTAAATTAACTAAATTCTAAAAAAAATCAAACAAAATAACATGTAAGAATTTAAAACTATGCAAGTAAACTATTCAACAATGCACAAAAAAATCTAAAACCATAAAGTTGTGAAATTTGACAAAACTCATCAAAGATAAATACTATATATGTATCCAAAAAATCAAAAAATAAATTATGAATTACCTAACTACCGTAACGTTTAGATGATGAGACATTCCATTTTTGAAAAGAATGAGATTTTTGTTGCAAATTATGTGACATGACTGTAAATATTTGTTTTTAATTAGTAATAGAAATCATCACTCATATAGTTGAACAAATAAATCTTATCTTGTCTCGTTTTTTTTATTTAGATTGAACTAAATATCTATATTAGGATAAATATAAATTATAATTTTTTGTTAATCTATTTAGTTAAGCTAAATATTCAGTTTTTTATTAAATTTTTTAAAATGTGTACTAAGATAAATTAACATAACATTACTACTATATATATTTTTTAAAAATGGTGCCCCTCTCATTCGGAGGCCCCGGTGCGGCGCACCTCTCGCACGGCCTCAGGGCCGGCCCTGCATATATATATATATATATATATATGATAATTTAAAAAAAGTTAGATATGTGAAGTTTAGTGGCTTAATAAAACTGAAACAAACCCTGGTAGATTAATAATTAGGGGTAATTTCAATTGTTTGAGAGAGAGAATTATTTGATGGTGGGTAGCAAATGATGCGTGTGCAAATTGGGATGGGCATATAAACAACAAAAAGTATCAACCCTCCAAACCCTAACCCAACTTTTGATGCCTAAACTTGCACCACAAGGATTTTGGGGGAAAAAGAAAAGAAAAAAAAAAGTAAAGAGTTTAGTGGAAGGTAAACCAAAGCCCACATACAACTACAACCACACTCATTTCTTTTTTGTCCCCAACCTCCAACTCTTCTAGAAGCTCTTTATTTATTATGTCACTTTTAACATAATGTGAATGTTGGAGCACCAAATATAAATAAATAAAGTGCAACCACCACAATTCTAATCACTATTCTATGCTTACAACGTAAAAGTCATTAGGAAAATAATCCATGCTTAATCCCAATCACAACTTAATTACAAAAAGATTACCTCTAATCAAAATCAACCAAATCCCAATAACCCATTTTTCCTTGGCACGTGTTATGTGCATGGTATCCTTACCAAAATGAAAAACTATATGTTTCAGAAATAATTTTTTTATGTATTTTGACATTAGATTTATAAATATAAATGGAAGGTAAAAGTTTCACCTAATGCATTAATCATTCATGAGGTATGGCATCAGCAGCACCTTACCAAAAATTTATTTCTGGTAGGTATCAGTTCGTCAGCAGGTTTAGGGATGGTTAAACTGAGTTATATAATTTATCACACTTTGTCTTTGCTGTAATTTAATACCTTACTTTACTTACACCTACCTGAATGTTCCATTTATTTATTTTGAATAAAACACCTACCTGAAAGTTACCTTTTCATAATTTATATAATCCACTTTTTATTTAAATCACTGCACCACACACCTATATACCACATGATTATAAATGTTGTCGTACTATAATTATAATTCATGTTGTTAATATCACCAAGAAATGCTACCAGCCACTCTCTCTAACCTTTCCCACCAACTCACATCTAGAAGCAATTACTCTCTCTCTCTCTCTCTCCCTCAAACACACACAGTTGAGTCAAAAGCTTATATATAACCCCACATCCAGTCTTTGAAGGGGCGGCCTTGATGCTGAAGAAGCACCACCAAGGTTAGACTTCGATACAATTGCACCCCAAAAAAAAAGAAACTACATCACTACCAATTTACATTAGAAATATATATATACAAATATATTATAAGGTGGGAAGTGGGAACTGGTTTCTTGTATGATGGGAAGGTCTCCGTGCTGTGAGAAAGCTCACACAAACAAAGGGGCATGGACTAAGGAAGAAGACGATCGGCTCATCTCCTACATCCGCGCTCACGGCGAGGGATGCTGGCGGTCTCTTCCTAAGGCGGCCGGCCTCCTCCGCTGCGGCAAGAGCTGCCGCCTCCGCTGGATCAACTACTTGCGCCCGGATCTCAAGCGAGGCAACTTCACCGAAGACGAAGACGAACTCATCATCAAACTCCATAGCCTTCTCGGCAACAAGTATGTTCTACTTATTAACTAAATTCTTGATTCTCTATTCTTTTCATTGAATTTTAAATTTCAACGCATCTGATCAGAATGTGATGTGGTTGCACAGGTGGTCTCTCATAGCCGGAAGATTGCCGGGGCGAACCGACAACGAGATCAAGAACTACTGGAACACTCACATAAGGAGAAAGCTGGTGAGCCGAGGAATTGATCCAACGACGCACCGCCCCATCAATGAGCCTCCTGCACCACCACCACCACATGAGGAATCATCGAAAACCATCTCCTTCTCCCAAAAGGAGAGAATCGACAAGTGCCCGGATTTGAATCTTGATCTCAGAATCAGCCCCCCGTCATCTTCATCATCATCTCAGCAGCAAAATCAAGAAGCGTTGAAAGCAGGTACGAGTAGTGGTAGTGGTAGCAGTGGCAGTAGTACCTTGTGCTTCGCGTGTAGTATCGGCATCCAAAACAGCAAGGATTGCAGCTGCAGAGACGGAATCATGATCAGTGGGAGCGGCAGCAGCTCTGGGTATGATTTTCTGGGGTTGAAAGCGGGAGTTTTGGATTACAGAAGCTTGGAGATGAAATGAGATGATTTTTATTTAATTTGGTGTTTCAATTTCATGTGTAATAATAACAAATCTAGTATACTTAGACGAATTGCTGAGTAGTTTTCTGTGATCTCTCTCTCTCTCTATTGTACATGTAATAGTCGAGCATCTTTTTACGGATCATCACCATTTTTTTTTTGCAGAGACTTTTTAATTTTTTTTTAAAAAAATTTTGTATGTAATTTGCTCTTTTATGGGATGTGGATTTTTCTGGGTTTGCAAAAGGTAGGTGTAGATCGTAAAGATCTGACTGCGTTTTGTGGTTATTTTCTTTTACAGCGAGTGGTTCAAAATTTCACTAATTTTTTTTTAACTAATTTGGTTCTTCACTATGTATCAGTCTTTTTTCCTTAAAAAATAAAAGAATTTGGAATCTTTACTTTTTACTACTAAATTTTACAAATTGATCTTCTAGAACATTTACATGATGAATTAAATCACGCGGTTGATTTATTTAGCTATAAAATGAATAATATGGAACCGGGTCAATTCCAATAGAGTTTTATTTAATTTTAATTTTTTGTTTTTGGAGTAGATAATGTTAAAGCTTTGTTTTTGTAGGATAGCTAAGCTATATATGTGTAAAAATAATAAAAAAATAATAAAGGAAGATAAGATTGAATTTAGAAGGGTGGTAGGTTGTTTGGTGGTGGATTTGGCATCTTTGATATGGAAGGTATGAGGAAGAGGGGAATCATGTGAGATGGAGAATGTAAAGAGCTAAAAGAAAGACCATTTTCTGTTCATTACTTTTTCTTTTTCTAAATTTAGATTCCTTTTATTGTTTGTCTTTTTTTAACAAAAAGATATGAATGCCGCAACGGATAAGCTGCGAGAGGATGAGAGATTAAACTACTCCATGAGGTGGGTGGGTAGCCTCTCTCTCTCTCTTCCAAGTTCCAATATATATATATATATATATATATATATATATATATATATCTACCTGTGGTTTCTAAAGTTTAATTTCAATTGAATTATGATAATTAACTTTAAGGAGAGTTTTCAATTTTATAACTTTCATTTATGAGTAAAGGAAGCTCCGGTCATGAGCAGATAGTCAAGATATTAATCTGATTTACAATATTTAAATCATTCTACAACATTGTTATGAAGTAGAAGACTCAATCAATCCATTAAAGTCATATTTAATGCGTCAGAATAATTTTGCTGAAGTTACTCTCACACAATGAATCAGTCTTCAGAATTTGTAATTTTACTACAGTTAAGGGCGTTGTAATTGTGTAAAGATTAAAAACCAACCAAATGTATAGTAATTTAAAAATACCCTTCACTCATGGAAAAAACTTGCGTTATACACGCTTAAACGAGTTTTATTTAGAGGAAATAATTTTAAGAGCAAAATCATGAAATAGCCATTTTGGCTATAACACATATTCATTTTAGCCAATATTATGTACATCTCACGAATTTAGCCAAAAGTACGTTTTTCAGATTGGTGTCATAACTTTTCAGGTTTTTGGAATTTGAGATTTGACAAAAGAATTTAAAAAAAAGAGAAATACATATATATGTCGAGGCACCGATTGCGATCGTGCCTTTTTTCTGAAAATAATTTATGAAATAATTTCGAGTAAATTTTTTAAAAATTAAAACTGCCGATAGGGACCGATAGCGACCCCGATAGCGACCCGATTGCGACTCGCTGACAGCGAGTCAAACCGAGTTAGTGGCCGACACGGTAGCTACCACGATAGCGACCGGTAGCTACCGATAGCGACTCGGTCAAAAATATTTAAATAAATATTAAATGTATTCAAAACCCTAAAATTGGTCTCCCCTTCATTATCGACGAAATTTTTCCCCTTCCCCCTCGTTCACAATCGCTGTCGAGAGCGATCCATTCGGCACCCCCACCGCCACCGCCTCCGCCGCCGCCTCCGCCGACACCGCCTCCGCCGTTGAGCCGTAGTTGTATGCCATGGCTGAGGTTAATTCCTAACTTATGCCCTAAGTTATTTCATGAAATTTGTGTGTTAATCTTGTAGCATATTTTAGCAAAATTTGTAGTGATAAATCATGAATTATTTAATTTCATTGAATAATTCGTTTAATTATTTAATTTCGTTGAATAAATTCGTGTGTTAATATTGTAGCAAGATTGTGATAAAGTGAAGCCGAATTGTGATAAATTGTAGCCGAATTGTTGAATAATTTTTTTGTTAATTTCGTGTGAATGATTTTGCTCATTATTTAATCTATGAATTTTAATTTATTTTAACTTTATTAGGGTAATTGTTGAATTATTATATATGTGGTTTAGTAGGTAGATGTAACCGTGCATTTCACACTTGAAATGTATATTTTATTTATTCGTTTATTTTAATTATATGTGTAGATTTAATTTTTTATTTGAAGAAATTGTTTGGTTTTTTTATTTAATGGTTATTTGGAATTTTTTGTAGTTTTTAGGATTAATTTCTAATTATTTAATTGTTATGGTATTATATGTGCAGATTGAATGGATTAGACGTGAGTTACATGGTGCTTCTGGTAAAATAAACTTATACACTAAAGTTTCGGTATTAGATCGCATAGATGTAACATTACGGTCTGTAGGAGGGGAGCAGTTGGTAGAACAGTTTAAGAATGGACCTTTTGGGAACTTATTAAATTGGAAAAAGCAGGGTCCAAGTGCATCTCAAGCACTTTTAGAATTATTAAGTTACCAAATTAGATCTCCTAACCCATCTGAATTATGGTTTTTAATTGGTGGTCAACCTATTAGATTTTCAGTGACGGAGTTTGCCCTAGTGACTGGTTTTATGTTTGGATCTAGTAGTTTTGATGTTGCTGGACATTATGACCCATCTAGTACTACAGTGTATGTACAGTTTTGTGGTTCTAGGTCTATCACTGCGAGGGATTTGTTAGGCATATTCAAGGATAAGAGAGTAGATACAAATAGACATGACTTGTACTTGAAGGTGGCTAATCTACTAGCATTATGGTACTTCGTACTTGGGTTTGCGGAGATGCGCAAGATTGAGCCCTGGATGTATGAATTAGTTGATAGGTGGGATATTTGGTGTGGATTTCCATGGGGTGCATACGCGTATCAGTCTTTACTTCATTATATCGCGTACGTTCCCACCACAGTTGCTGAACTTGGTCAGAGCTTTCATCTCGGTGGACCAATATGGGCTTTGCAGGTAAATTATTATAACTTTTATTGCTTCATTGTTGCGAGATAATTTTAATTAACTAGGACATTTAATTGTGTAGGTGTGGTCTTACGAGGCCATTCCGAAGCTGGCAGCTGAATGTTGTACAGTCAATACGCCGATTCGTTTTCCAAGATTTTTGAATTGGAAGTTTAGTAGGCCAGAGGTTAAGAATTGGAGTACTTTTTTTGCTGATCCGAATGTAAGTAATTTCGATAAATATTTTTAGATTTTTACATATATTTACTTACAATTGCGTTTCTTATTGCAGCTGGCATCCTTGACTTCTTTATATGCTACTGCTGACGAGTCGCGCACTGCATATTATATGTCTAGTCAGCAAGAGAATCCCATTGGCGTTGCATTTCACATGCCTGAGAATCCAGTACGCCCAAACAGAAGACGAGATGACGGTCTCCCTGTTCTTTTTCTTCGAGCACCCCATGCAGGAGGTAGTGGAGATGGTGATGAGGGGCGACATGATGATCAGGGGCGCCATGGTGATGACGGGCGCCATGGTGATGAGGGGCGACATGACGATGAGGGGCCAAATGTGGGTGGAGGGCCTCAGTTGTAAGTGTTTGAATCAATTTAATTCGATATTTAAATTAATTCAATCATTTGAAAGAATTTTTCACTTTAATTTTTCTTTTTTAAGTTCATCATTCCTGTTGAAGTTGGAGATCATTGGGTCTGTCTGAGGCTTGACATGAGTACCTGGAGTGGTCACATCTATGATCCCCTACTGAACGTACTAACCCCGGTGATGATGCGGTACAAAGCAGATGGTGTAAGGCGCATCACAAATAATTTCTACAAATTTCTACGCGCCGGTAATTATTGGAAATTAAACAAATTAGGCTTGACAGAGTGTGAAGGTCCAATGGCACTGGATTTCACCAAAAATTTCAGTGCTTACGAGTTTTCGAATGAAGCTGTTTATGCTTGCATTCACATGGACCAGATGATCTGTGGGAGGCCTAATGAATACTGGTGTCAAAGGGAAGATATGGAAATAAGATATAGGATGCATATGGCTCGTTCCATTTTTGACTTGTCATATGATGACATATAATGTTATTTGTAGCATTTTTATTTTTTGTTGAACTTGAATTGTGAAACTTGTTTTTGGATTGTGCTATTTAATTTTAAATTTCGATGTTAAATTTTTTGCTGGATTTGTTAAAATGATCAATAATTTTAATTTTGAATTGAGTTCATAATTCGAATTTTTTATTTTAAAAAAATAAAAAAAAAGATTGATAAATTTCGGAAAAAAATTACACAAATGAAAAAATTCGAAACATAAAATGATATTTGAAATTGGGATATATTTGACGGGATATATTTCGGTCAATTCAAA
>JAPKLW010000030.1:291896-313750 GCA_026898455.1 Plectranthus barbatus | reverse complement strand
GACTTTGAGATATATTTCGAATTATTTATTTAAAAAAAAATTAAAAAATCAAACTAGAATTAATGTTGATAATGATTACATTATACTCAAATACTACAATTATAGTTCAATTTGAACTATAGTTTATATAATTAAACACAGTTGTATCCAATTATACTTCAATCATACATTATACTCAAATAAGAACAACAACTTATGTACTATACACTACAGAAAGAGTTGGACCATTCGGGGACTGAATTACAATTCAAATTTTCTCATAAAAGAGAACAAAAAATGTTTCATCCTCAAAACAATCTCATTCTCTGAAAACTATCTCTAAACCCTCTCAAACACTCATTCTCCAAAAACTCTCTCTAAATTAAAAAAATGGATTACCGTTCTATCATTTTGCATTACAATGGTCAATGGGACAATCTATACAACTACATCGGTGGAGATGAAAGAGTTGTCATGATACCCTCTCATGATATCACACTAGAAGAATTGCAGAGGAATGTTCAATACATCCTCCATTCTCATGCCATGGTGGGTTCTTACACCCTTTATTATCTTGCTGAAACAAGAAGTGGGAGGACGGTTCCTTCGGTGCTCGCAACAAACACGCTCCTTCAACGGCTTTGTAACATGTATTGGGAGCCGAATGTTTATTTAGTGATGAACTTGCAATCCGATGGGGGTGCTGGAGGATCTAGCCGACAACCATCTCCGTACAGGCCACACATGGCTTCATTGAGCCCACAACCACACAACCCTTATAGTCCAACACCAGAAGAACTACATCGTTTTTCATCATCAGTAAGATTTGGAGAATGAAGCAGTGGAAGTCGAAGTTCTCCAGTCCCACGTTCAAACGAAAATGCTCCAGATGATGACAGTGACGATGATGAAGAAGCTGAATTCGGTGCGCACCAACAAAATCCGAATATAGTTGTCCATTCCGATGATGAAGAAGCTGAATTCGATACAGACTCATCGGATGGTGATGAACGCCATAATTACAATGCTTTATTGTTCAATTGTACAATTGAAGATTTCACCGCTTGGGTGAGAGAACAAGGTGGGATAGGTGCCATTGTATCAAGCCTACTTCCGGCTAACCCATTACCGGCAGAAACAATTGAAGGTCTAAGCAGTCAAATGAATAATTGGTTACTTCCAATTATTCCGATAGATACATCCGACTCACCTGTATTGCCAGATGTACAAGAAGTATTGGAAGGGGAACTGGTAAAGGGCAAAATGTTTTGGAGAAAAGAGGACTTGTACGTGGCTGTCGGGCTTTGGCACATGGAGCATCACGTTGAATTCAAAGTGACGCGTTCTTCTACAACTCGGGTGGTGTACAATTGCAGCCGCAATCCTAATTGTACATTCATCCTACGTGCCTCCAATTCAGCGGGATGTTGGGTAGTCCGCGAATTCATCCCAACTCATAGTTGTACTTTGAGTCTAAACAACATCCGCAGTAGAACTATACGATCAAAGGCGATCTCAGCTTACTTTGCTCGGAGGATGCGTAGACAAGGATCTATCATCAAGCCGCGCGATATAATGGATGAACTACAACAGAGTTTTGGTATTAAGGTCAGTTACAGCAATGCATTGCGCGCTAGAAATGGAGCCATATCGATGATTTATGGTGGCTTAGAAGAATCATTCAACTTGCTACCAAAATATCTCGATGTTCTCCAAAAATGTAATCCGGGCACTATTACAGACATGGATATCGGCGAGGATCAACGATTACGCCATTTCTTTGTTGCCTTGAGTGTGTCACGTGTGGCTTTTGGGACTTGTTTAAGGCAAGTGATTGTGGTGGATGCTACACACCTGAAGGGGCGAAATAAAGGTGTGTTATTGGTTGCTGTTACCAAAGATGGCAACGAACAAATCTTTCCTCTGGCCATTGGATTTGCACCGATAGAGAACGATGAGAGCTGGACGTGGTTTATGTCACGACTGCGAATGGCTTTCGAGTGTAGTCCACAATTGCTAATTGTTTCGGACCAACACATCAGCATTGCCAAGGCAGTAAGCTCAGTTTATCCAGAGGCGACGCATGCCTTATGTGGTTATCATATTCAAAATAAGTTGACGACATTCAATTCAACTATCGTGCAGTTATACCACAAGACAGCCTATGCATACCGTTCTATCGTCTATCAGAAGGCAATGGACCAGATTCAACAGCATTGCCCCACTGCATACAACAAACTCATGACAGTGGGGCCTGAAAAGTGAGCTAGGTCTAAATGTCCGGTTCGCCGTTATAGCTTCATGACATCGAATGCAGCAGAAGTGTTCAACTCCAGGTTATTAGATGCTAGACGCCTACCCATCTGTTCCATTATTGAGCTATATAGACACATTGTCGAAAATTGGTTCGATGAACGGCGAGCTAAGGCGTTTGCAAGATACGATGAAGTGACTGAGGAAGTCGTGGCCAAAATGAGTCCATTGTCGGATATTTCACACGGGTACACGGTTTCGCCTGTTTCTGAATATCATTTCAAAGTTAAAGACAAGGATAGAACGTGGAAGGTGGATCTTGAAGACAGCTTATGCGATTGCCGGGAGTTTCAGATGGATCTGATTCCATGTTCACATGCTATTGCTGCAATTCGGTTAGTAAAATATATCGATAGAATTAAACTTTCATTCATAACGATCAAGTTTTTAATTATTATTGTTGCAGCTTCAAGGGTTTAGGTGTGTACGACTATGTTTGGGAGTACTACAAGACATCAAACTGGCGAGAAACTTATGGAGGAATTGTACACCCTCTTCCTCCAAGAGATGAGTGGATTGTATCACCGGAGGCACAAGCATGTGTTGTTTTGCCACCCATCGTCAATCGCCAAGGCGGTTGACCAAGAAATAGTCGTCGTCCTTCGGGAGCACAGGCGGGACAAACATCGACTAGTAGACGACGAGCACAAAAAAAATGTAGTATTTGTGGATCATCAAGTCACACAAAACGTGCTTGTCCGGAAAGAATTCCGCCTACTTAATTTATTACATTTTTACAAATTTTATTGTATGTATTGCAATATGTGTGAACAACAAATCTCATATTTGAATGCTTATTTATATCTCACATCTCAATTCCAAATACTTGTTATTTGCATGATTTCAATTCAAAATACCCGTGTTTCGCAAATGAGGAATTTGTATTCAATACATGTAATGTAATTATGTATTAAATTATGATTATTTCTTTAGTTCAAAATATAATTTATAAAATTATATTTATAAAATAAGCATGCATAATTTTTAAAATAAAAATGGTGAATTCGGCAAAATTATCGAACTCAAGCTCAATATATTGAAAATGACGAAATCAAGATAAGTTTAAAAAATAATATAGTCAATTCCGAAATCAAGCTGAAAATGCCGAACTCAAGCTGGAAAATGCCGAACTCAAGCTGGAAAATAACGAAATCAAGCTGAGGATATATTCCCTAATATTTTATTGGATTATTATTACTTTCTAAATGTTTCCCTCAATTTTTAATAATAAAAAAACAATTCTGTTAGGGTTTACACATAAACCGAAAAAATTGATTGGTGGACTAAGACATATATGACAGACAAAGTACAATTTGGCTATTTTGTGTAGTTTTTCATAAGGGTGGCTATTTTGTGCATGTAGTTATAAAATTTGGCTAGTTAAAATTATTTCCTCTAAATAAAACTCGTTTAAGCGTGTATAACGCAAGTTTTTTCCATGAGTGAAGGGTATTTTTAAATTACTATACATTTGGTTGGTTTTTAATCTTTACACAATTACAACGCCCTTTAACTGTAGTAAAATTACAAATTCTGAAGACTGATTCATTGTGTGAGAGTAACTTCAGCAAAATTATTCTGACGCATTAAATATGACTTTAATGGATTGATTGAGTCTTCTACTTCATAACAATGTTGTAGAATGATTTAAATATTGTAAATCAGATTAATATCTTGACTATCTGCTCATGACCGGAGCTGTGCTTAATATTTGATACTCTTTCTTCCATCGGAATTATTACATTTAATAATAATTTTTTCACAATCAACAATAAAATATTAATTTTACTTATAATCACAGTCCTTCATTCTTGTACCGAAAAAAGTATACAATTTACATGAGGTGGAGGTAGTATTATATTAGGGAAATATCAATCTTGAATAATAATAGTGGTCATAATATTTTATAAACATGAGAAAATTAAAAATATTACCTTGAAAAAATACAAACGCTTTTAAATGTGAATAATAATTTGGCATATCTGGATTGTGATTAATAACTCAAAAAAGTGTTTTTATTTTTCATAAAATAAAAAATTTGAGATTTTTTTTTTTTTGCACCAGCAAACAATTTCTATATGAATTATGGTGTTTTACGTTGGGAATGTAAAGGAAAAACAATTTTACGAATATTATTTTATGTTTTTATGTATGATCGCCGCTCAGGATATTTTTGAAAAGACGAATTAATTTAATTGAATAAAGATAGCAAAATGGGTGAATTTAGTATATTTTGGCAGAAAAAAAAATTATTTCATTTTTCATTTTTTCAGGTTATGACTGCATTTACTATCTTTATCATTTTTCTTGTTTATATTTCCGAATACTTGAATGATAAATTAATTAAATAAGATATTATTGCATCAATCAAGACTATTTCTTGATGCATAAAGGAATTATTGGCCTTTCTTGTATAATCAGTTCAACGAGGCAGGACGGATGTTAGGTAAGTAGTAGATATTATAAAGAAATTTTGTGTAATAATGGTCAATCTTTGTATATATTTTTACGTATAAAGATTTTGAGAAATTTTTGAAACTACACTCATATTTAAAATGTAAAACCAAAAAATTAGGGTTTGATTTTGTAGAAATTTATAATCTAATCGTCTATGGTATAGACGGTTTTTAAAAAATCTAGGACAAACTGTCTATAACATAGACGGTTTTGTGTAAACTAAAATAGAAGGTAAACAGAAACCGTCTATGTTGTAGATGGTTTGTTTAAAAAATAAGTAAAACCGTCTATACCATAGATGGTTAGTCTATATTTTTTCACAACCATAGACCCTAATTTTTTGTTGCCCACAAGAATAATATTGAAGTCATTAATTTCATTCACCCTAAAGATTTTCAATTAAAAAGTTTTTAGATGGATCATCTCTTATTTCCTACTAAAAAGGGTCTATCGAACTCTGAAGATCACCCCTAAAAATTAAATTGTTGAAAATAACAATTTAATAAGCCAAAGATACATGTATATTATTATAAGCTAAACCTAAATACTCCCTCCGTTCCACCTCAATTGTCCCACTTTCCTTTTTCGTCCGTCTCATTTTAATTGTCCCATTATTTAAAAGGCAACTTTTTCACACTCAACAATAAAATATTAATTTCACTCAACTTACTTTACACTCACACTCTTTGGTTATTGTGCCCAAAGTCACCGGGACAATTCAGCCGGGACGGAGGGAGTAATACTTACTTGCATTTGTGCAAATGGAAATGCCTTCTCTTTCTCTCTCCATTCATGGCCGATACTTTTTTTTTTCTTTCATTTTATTTCTTTTCATTATTTCAATTGTGGTAGGTAGAAAACATTAGAAGCTTCCATAAGATATTTATTCACTTTTTATTTGTTACAAATAGTATATTTCAAAAGGGTCACACTCACAAAATAAATTAATATAAATATTTTCTTCTCTCTCCAACTATGGGGCGATTATTGTGATCTACAAAAGTCTGGAAACAATTTTGTTATAGTCCAAATCCAACCAACATCACATGCAATTACATTAGTGTGTGGGCCTAATTCAACCAAATCTCTAAGATTTGTGATTTTTTGAAATTTAACTATTTCGAGCTCCAAACTACCATAATTTAAAATTATTTTCTACTTTATCACTATAATGTAAGATACATGTAAGATAAGATTATATGTGAGATACACATAAGTCTAAATCATATCACAACTTGCAAGAAAGACTTGACTTTTTTGAAAAAACCATGAATGTGACCAAAATATTACTCCCGATTAATTAATCACATATTAACCGGGTACAGTAAACAATACTTTTTTAGTGTAGCAAAATTAATATTTTATTAATGTGTGTGAAAGTTTTACTATTTTAGAAAATATAACTAATATAGAGGGACAAACGAAAAAGGAAAGTGAGACTAATATATCAGGACGAAGGGAGTATTAGGATTCTTGATTTTTAAACAAATTTTAAGAAATAAGAATTACCCATTTTATATTATATAAAAAAAACTTTTACCTTAATTTTTTTCTTTTATAAAAGTGATAATTGTCAAAAATTTAAAAAGATGGGAATTATTAAAAATTATGAATCTACTTTTGGTTTAGGGTTAGGGCACTAAGATCCACCTCTAGTAGGCAAGTGGAAAATAAGTTGACTAATTAGTGATGACTAATGACTACAACACTAATTAATCGACACTCGTTTTCTTTTAATTAATTTTCCTAAAAACTAATAATTACACTAATTATGTCACACCAAAGACTTTTCAGAACCAATTGTTATACACCATGCATAATGTTAACAATGTATTTAAAAATAACCATGCATTGACCAAATTTAAAAAGACCATAGGAAATCCATATTCATTAATAATTACTTCAATTGTTAGCATATAATTAGTAAGTGGGGCTTACTTAGTGTTTGGATTTTTCATTTATTTTGTTCATAGACCATAAAAAAAAGCTTTGTATATGTGAGTGTTTTGCAATAATTCCAATTGATGTATGTTTAGAATATAATAATAGTTTGAGAGTAATGTGCGAGAGGAAAGTCAGGTTGATGTTTTTATCGTTGAGTTTTTTAAAGCATTATTATTCTTCATTCTTGATTTTATCTTAGGTTTTCATCATGTTTATCATAGCTAAGGGTGAGGAAAAATCGAACTGAGCCGAAAAAATCAACCGAGAACCATTGAAATTTGGTCGGTTCGATTCAGTTTTGAAAATTTCGGTTTGGTCCTTGGTTGAAGAACTTAAAAATCGATTTAATTTGGTTCGGTTGTCGGTTCTTTCATTTGGAATCGAAAGAACCGATCGACTGACTGAAATATTTATATTTGATAAATAATAAATTAAAGAAAAAATTATCGATTTAGGACTCAAAAGATAATTTAATTATCGATTCAGGACCCGAAAGATGATTTGTTAATCCTAGACCCAAAAGATCAAATAATTCTCAATCCAGTCAGGACCTGATATTGAGGTCATGGATTCAGAATTTTTGTGACCTTTCGGATCCTGAATTGATAATTAATCTTCTGGATCTTGAATTGATAATTGTATCTACGACAATATTTAATATTTAATCTTTCATGAAAAAAAGTAATAAAAGTAGTTTGAGTGTGGAGTTGACTTGAGTAGGATAATTTGGAAATTAGGGGGAAATGGATGGAGGTGTGAATTGTAATTTCACAAGTTAGCGTACCAACTCCATGCCTTCTTCTAGGCGGTTCAGTTGGTAGCCGCCCAACTTCAACTTGCCCATTATTTTCTCTGTTGCTTCTCTCTCTCAATATACAAATTTCCGCAATTACTTGCTAATTGACGCTGGTTCTAGCTAGGGCTAGTGATGGCCAAACCGAACCGGAACCGGCTGAACCGGCCCGGAACCGGCCCGCCGGTTCCACGGTTCGGAACCGGAACCGTGAAAACGGTTCCGAACCGGAACCGTAACCGGCTACAGACGGGCCGGTTCAGGTTCAAGTTTTGCCCGAACCGGAACCGGCGGTTTCGGTTCCGAACCGTTGAAATTTTTTTAAAAATTCGAAAATCTACGAATCAGAGAGCGCCACGTGTCACTGAAAAAATAAAAAAATAATAATAAAAAAATTTTCAAACCGGCGGTTCTGAACCGGAACCGGAACCTTAACCTCCTCTAGCCGGGCCGGTTCCGGTTCCATTTATCCGGAAACCGAAACCGGCCCGGGGCCATCACTAGCTAGGGCTGACAATTTCTGACGCGACACGAACACATAAGATAATAGTGATTACGAATACGACACGAACCCGTGAAGCTCAAACACAATAACAACACGACATGATAATGACCCGACACGATAACGATCTACTTTACAGAAATTGCCAGGTGTACACTTAGGACTAAAGAATTTTAATTCGACACGAACACACACGATAATAATAGGCACGAACACGACACAAACCCATAAAGCTCAAACAAGATAACGATCCGACATGGTAATGACCCAACACGCACAAATTGCCAGCTCTAGTTCTAGCATAAAATCTTATTTTATATGTTTTCCCTAGACTATTCTGTCAAAAACAAATTGTGATTTACGACACTAAATTGAGATGCAAAATAACTCAATTCAAAGTCTAATATAAAACTATGGTATAACGTTATGTAGACTTAACCCTACAATAATAATGAATTCACAACCTATAGATTATGAGCTTAAATTCCACAAAACATCTCATAAAATAAATCCCCCTAGTCAACAAAAACATCCACATACACTAAAATCATACTGTGATTCAAGGATAATTGATTGGTAATAGAAGGGAAAGTAGAACTACATGGTTTGAAAGAAATGCATCAAATATACATCAATTCCCAAAAGTGGCTTTTAGTAATTTGTCATTTCAACCCAACTGCCAAAAACTGTAGAACAAAGGAATTTGTTGGGCAGGGGATATTCTCAAGTGAAGCCTGAAATACAAAGTTGAGCAGAG
Source organism: Plectranthus barbatus (assembly GCA_026898455.1). Lineage (NCBI taxonomy): Eukaryota > Viridiplantae > Streptophyta > Magnoliopsida > Lamiales > Lamiaceae > Plectranthus > Plectranthus barbatus. Next base: position 305,005 of record JAPKLW010000030.1, on the reverse strand, counting down.
ACTTTCATATGTAATCTTTGGAGACTTCCATTAAAACATTGTGTTAGCAAGTTCAGATATGTCGGCAGCAACTAGATCATACTCTGCCTTCAACTTCTCTTGCTCCTCCTGCCCAATTTCTCCCTTAGCCGGCTTGGTTTGGACAAGAACACAGCAAGTCGGCCTCTTGGTTGCTCCTGCATTGGCCAGGTCCTGAAACGAGCAGTTCACCATACTATCAGTTCCCAATTTTAAGAACTTGCATCAAGCATCCACTGTGTTTCATGATCTAATCAACAGTCGTGAGATAAACGGGTTTACAACAAAAGCCAACGGGGCAATGTAGAAACATTGCACAAATACTAGAAAAGACATTCACCTGTAAAGGGTCATGATGATTTAGCTTATAAACTGAAAGGAATACAACACATGTAAGAGTGCAAAAGAGAGCTGGGAACTTCCACCTTCTTAGTAAATTTAATATCTTCCCATTTGCATATAGCTAAAATGTTTTCTTAGGGTGACATATTAATGAGGGAATCTTATATAGAAGAAGAAAATGTCTGTGCATTCACCTACAGCTTCAGGTAAACACATGAAAGAACACTACAATAAGGCTACACATGAAAGAAATTGTCAAATAATAACAAGACTAGCAATCACAAGGGACGGAAGAAAATGAGGGAATCGTATATAGAAGTAGAAAATGCCAGTACATTCACCTTCAGCTTTGAGTAAACACATATGAAAGAACACTATCATAAGGCTACACATGAAAGAAATAATAACAAGACTAGCAACGACAAGGGACTGAAGAAAATGAGACTCACCTCCTTTGATGGAACATAGACATATGGTATATTAGCTTCTTCACATAAGATTGGAACATGAGTAATGACATCTATAGGTGATATGTTCCCCGCAATAACACATATTCTGCTCAAGAAAAAAAGGAGGCGTCAGTTTCAAAAATGAGTCAAGTGAAGAAAATACATACTAACTACGAAAAATCATAAAAGCCTAAGTTCTTCCACTAACAAAAGATAACCAGAACCAGCCCAGAAAAAATCACACTCTGTAGCATTTCAGTTTGTGATTACATACTATCAAAACACAGGCAAACGAAGTTGTTGAGATGTCATATCTAGAAAGAACAGAAAACCAGCAGTCCACATTCAACAACAACAAAAAAAGGGTAAAACACAACCAATACATTTGAAAACTCAAAAAATTGTCGACCCTACATTAAGGACAGGCACTGAAGAGGAAGAATGAATGGAAGCAGGGATTTTCCTCTATTATTATAAGTTCAATTAATCGAGAGAAAAAAGACGATACCCCTTGTTTCCGCGGCGAATGCTTTTGACGACCTCCTTAACTCCTCTCTTTAAGCACTTGTGCTCCGCAGCTGAATCCAACAAGCAAAAACATACACAGAAATGGATTAGGGAAGGGAAAAAAAAAACATGAGAATCATGTGTAAGGGGATCGATTACAGAATCCGAACCTCGGCGAACAAGTTTGAGGGTGCGTTTGCAGAGCTTTTTGCCGGCGAGTGGTTTGGCAATGGGAGCGAGAGCCAAGAGCTTCTTCTTCTCCCTCTCCTTCTGTGCACTTTTCTCAACTTCGCTGTCGCTTCCCATTTCTCCCCCTCTCTCTCTCTCTGTCTCTCTGCGTCTAGTGTTGGCGAAGCTATCGACTAAGTTTGAGTTGTAGTGGTGAGGGAGAAGAACTAGGGTTTTACAAGCAGCGTGAGGGTATAAGATAGTAAAAAGACCAGAAGAACCCCCCATATGAATAAATTATAGATTTAGGCAAAAACTTGGGTAAACGGTTTAGGCGGATTTTATTCTACCCAAATGAGTTGACCTATCCAAATAGGGTTTATTAATTTCAATTAGGGTATATTATATGGGTTTAGACTTGAGTTAATGGATAAAGCCCGCCTAAATCGTTTAGGTCTGCCTAACCCAAGACCTTCCCTTAGATTTATATTGTGTGTTTGCGTATTGCACGAATAAATATTATTTAAATAATATATAAATAATTTTTATTTATAATATTACGAAAAAAATAATATCATTCACTATTAATAATAACTTGTGTTTCTAATATATATAATTTTTCATATAAAGAATTATCATATTTCAGTATATTATAATAATTTGTTCAAATAATATTAATTACATACTATACAAATATTTGAAAATAAGTTTTAAATAAAATAATATATATTCATTTTATTTAAATATGCACTTATTTTTAAATGTATATAAATTGACATATTTTTTATTTAAATTTATCCACGTTTTTGAATAATTTTGGAAAGAAAATGAATAATTCTTTTAATATATTACTAGATCTATACATCCGTGTGTTGCGCGAATAAATATTTAACATATTATGTAATTTGGGATACTCCAACCATGAAAAATTATGTGATTACCCATCTATTCTATGTTATATGAGTCTAAAATCCAACCATCAGATTTGAATTTCGATGATCTTGATTTAATTTGAAAATGAAAAATTTCGGTGCATTATCTAATGAAACTTACTACATTATTTGGATATACTAAATTTTGATACCTAGGATTTTGTAATTACCTATGACATATACTACATCCCCCAAATTTACACTTTTCTCTCTCCTATAAAATTTTAAATAATCATAACTCACCCAATTTAAATTATTTTTTTCATGTACTCCCTCCGTCCCGCTAGAATAGGCCCTTTCCATTTTGATACATTAATTTTGGTGCTAGTATTTAGTAGCTAATTGTGATTAATAATAAAATTGACAATCGTAATTATCTTGTTTAAGTCTTAATTAAGTTAATAACGATTGCCAATTTTATTATTAACCATAATTAGCTACTAAACAGTAGCTCTGAAATTAACGTGTCAAAATGAAAAAAGGGTCTATTGTAGCGGGACCGAGGTAGTATTATATATCAAATTAAAGATAATTTAATTATCTTTTGAACGAAATCTCTATTACATATGTCCGGAATAATATATTCGTAATAAAACTAAATAATGTAACATAATACAAAGGATAATGTAATGATATATTTAAATGTACTGTATCCACATTTTTACTCAATCGTATATTATCCGTTATATTATTCGTACATTATCTATCTATTAAATGGTACATTATGAAATGTGTTGCGTCTTTTCATCTAACCTTATCTGATTTTTTATACCAATACACGACGTATTTTTCTTCTTTAGGTGTAGTAGATGAGGCCTTCTTCTTCTTCATCCTATTACACAATAATGCGTTCTCCAACACGCGGCGTGTCAGTGCGTTGAGCATCGTCATTTGCAACTTAGTATTCTCGAACAGTTATGTCATCATATGCTCATTCTCCCCCACCATCTTCTCCAACAACTCTCGATTTATTCTCCCATCATTTGGCGCCGCCAATGTAGAATAGTATTGCGCCCTACTTCAAGAAAAAAAAACGTGATCATCATGCAAAAATAGGTAAAAAAATGGATCACAACAAAAAAAAGAAAGCGATGCATTATATAGATAAAACGTGGCATGAGTGGTACATTATATGTCGCTTGAATGGTACAATATACGTCGTATGTGTATTACTGAAATTACGATTACAAACAATGTAGAATAATATTGCATTATTCTTCCAGAAAAAAAACATTATATTCAAAAAAAAAAAAAAAAAGAAGGAATGTAAAATAATTTTGTTGTTCTTCAATGAAAAAACATTATCTTAAAAAATGAAGGAATGTATTCGAAGAAGAAGAAAGTATGAGTTTAGAAAAAGAAGATGAAGCCCAAAAAAAATCATAAACGATCCAGGGAAAAAATTATAGAAAATAAATAATTAGTTTTTAGTTTTGATCCATTCATTTTTATATTTTCTTCTTTTGTATTTTTACATTTGTGATTTTTATTCTTTTTTTGAAGTAAAAATAAATGATCGGATCTCAACTCTTTATTAAAAGTCGTGGTTGAACAATATTAATTCGAGATTAGTTCATATCAAAGTTTTCTAGTCTTCTTCTTACTTTACGCTATACTGACATACCTACATATTCACTTCTTGACATCTTAGAGAGAGAGAGAGAACAATAAGAAAGCCCCCATCAAGTCATGATCACAAATTGAAAAATAATCCTAGACAGGAATCATATGAAAAATCTGTGATACAATACAAGTCACAAAAGTAATAATGTTAAGTAGAGAGAAGTTAGGTGTCCTTGGTTGCAGGGGCCTTCTTGGCAGCTTCGGCAGCAGCTTTCTCTGCTTCTATATCAGCAACAATGGCGTCGATTTCGGCTTCTTCAAGCTGGCGCAACCCATGCTCTCTCGTCATTACAGCTACCTCGACGTTCTTCCCACCACCTTCCACCACCTTCAAGTGAGAAGAGTTCTCAAATCTTACATGTAGGTATGTTGGTACAACAAAAGAGAATCATCACAACAATCATAATATATATCTAAACGAGGCATGCGTGCAAACATGAAACAACATTATACATGCAAACTCAAATTGATGAGGAACACCTAAATTCTAAAAACTGAGCTTATGTTGTTCTGTAGTTTGCAAACATCAGGTTTTCCAACATTAGGATGCTAACTAAGGTTAAGCTGGGGGGCATGCCCCAAAACTCAGTCGGTCGTAATACCTGAAAAAGAATGTACCTCACAGGCTACCCCATTGGAATATAGAAAAGGGTTCGTGGATTGGAAAAGCTGAATTGAATATAGAAGAAAATGAAGGCATTCATCAATCCTGACGGCCCTTATAATTTATGAACCCGAATACAGGTATTTTCATCCCCACCATCCTTCCTCAACTTGCAGTAATTGTAAACATACGAAGTTCATGTTATTTGCCATTAGTGGCAGCGGCGGTGTTCTGCCTATGGAATGGGAATTGAACCATATATGCCTAACCAACTTCTAGTTTGAATTCCCAAAATTAGAGAGCACTAAATATATAATTAATAATAGCTAAATTTATAGGTCGAAGAAATCCCATGGTCTCTTTGACTCAAAAACTAAGTATAAAGAAAAAGTAAGATTTACAAGAGCCCATACAAATATATAAGGATTCGGAGCAAAGTCAAACTATTCATTCTTCCACAAGAGAAAGCTTAGAAGTAAATTCAAGTTGAGGTGGCGTTTTGTAAAATAATTTACCTCCAGCAGAGCACGAATGGCTAACTTGACAGTTTCTTGACCTGATGTCTCCTTGTAGTTCTTCTCAAGATACTCCCTGATAGAGTTAGAGTTTCTCCCAGTAGCATTGGCCTTCCATGCTGAAAAAGTGCCCGAGGGATCTGTCTGATACAGTGATGGAGTGCCTGTGTGTGGATCAAACCCAATGATCAAGGTTGAAAGGCCAAAAGGTCTCACACCACCACTTTGTGTGTACTTTTGTTGAAGACCAGCAATGTAACGAGTTATATATTCAACAGTTACAGGATCCTCAACTGTAAGCTTGTGACTCTGGCATTCTATACGTGCCTTATTTATTAAAACACGAGCATCTGCCTTCAATCCTGCACATGCCAATGCTATGTGATCATCTAAGTTGACAATCTTCCTCACTGACCTGAAAGATACCAAAGAAAAATAGGTATCCACAGCAAAATGGCTTGTAACAGCAGCCTAAATTTAAGCAGAGGCATCAAAATCATCAAACACCAAGTAAATATCAATAAAAATAGGCAAATTATCAGATGTTAGCAAAATTTGGTTGTCGCCTCATAGATAAAGTAACTCTGAGAATGATCAAAATATTGCAAAATCCATCCTCAATCTACAAATCTACACAAGTTCTAGATCAATTATGCTCACTCGTTGGTCACTTTCAGGGACAGCAATGAACACAACAATATAGTGAACTCAAGCTATAGACTCAACAAAAAGAAAAGAAAACGGTGGCATTCGAAATTAGCATCGCCTTACAGCTAGAAACGGCCACTGTAAAACAAAGGCGTAGTCAGATAAAAGAAAACTGCTATCCACACGCAACATATTTCTTCTTTAGGGCAACCAGAAACAAAAGAAAAAAAAAATTTAGAAAAAATTCAATAGAAAACCCTAAACCCTGAGCGCAATCCATCTAAACAAAAATAAATGAAGAGAAAATGAAAAACATCATCCACCGATCTCCAATTACACGACTGCGCCACGCGCGTTATCGAAAGAAAAAGGCAAACCTCGAATCCTGCAGCTTAGGAGTAGACTTCTTCTCGACGGTGAGCACAATAGTATCAGTACCGCGAACACCAACGGCGGCGTTTCCCTTGCGCACGGCTTCGAGTGCATACTCGACTTGGAAGAGGTGGCCGTCCGGCGAGAATACGGTGATAGCTCTGTCATATCGCGCCATATCTCAACCTTCTTTGCTAAATGTAAAAGAATTTGTAATACAAAATTCAGATCTTCCCCTTCGACGTAATAATTTGAATGATTTTGTGATGGAGTGATAAATTTTTTTTTGTTGTTGTAGTATTAAAAGAGGCAGTTAAGCGGAGCTTGGGAGACACGACAAAGGTACACTTGAAATTAAGTAATTAACGATTCTTTAGGAAAATAGCACTATTCGAACAACACCAATCGAATCAAGACGAGCCGAGTAGTATAATATTTAAATTTAATTCATTTAAGTATGAGTTAACTTCAAATTTTTTTATAGAATATTTTAAAGTTCATGAACTCTATCGAATTTGAATGAAGTCTAAATAAATTTTCTAAATTTAAATTACATTTAAATGTATTCATTAATATTTTAAAAGAATAAATCATTTATTCCAAAATAATTATTGTTGGGGCCGAGCCCCCTAGGCCCAAGCCCACTAAGCTCAACGACCCAAGTAATCGCTAGCTCGAAGTCACAGGCCCACCCGAAGTGAAGGAAGCAAACAAAAGCGCCTAAGACATAGGGTCAAGGTCGACCCCAACTTGTCATCTATATTGATCACGACGAGCTCACTACCGAGGAGAGGAGCTCACCACTAAGTAGAGGAAGCAACCCCTGTGGGGACGAGCTCACCACCGAGGAGAGGAAGCAACCCCTGTAGGGACGAGCTCACCAACGAGGAGAGGAGCTCACTACCGAGGAGAGGAAGCAACCCTTGTGGGGACGAGCTCACCACCGAGGAGAGGATCTCACCACCGAGAAGAGGGGATTTTCGGCGACCACGTGTTCCCCGATGACCAGATCATCATTCCAAGAGCCCTGAATCATCTAAGTCCAGAGGTCGGAACCGACCCTCCGAGCTCCTCGGCATCGAGCACGACGAAGGGTCGGTGGCGAGGAAGCAGACAAGAAAACCTTAGAAGCCTGGTGGCGCGCGACTATTGGAAGCCTTAACCGATCCCGAAAAATGTGGAGCAGTTCCGAGATTTGCGGTGAGCACGAGCTCGCCCATTCTTAGGGTTAAGTTAGACGCCTTCCCCCCCCCCCCCCAAATCTTGTCTATAAATAGGGGTGAGGGACTCGAATTTTGTATCTGATTTCTGCTCTAAAAATTACGCTGTAATGCTGCCGGAACGTCTGCAGAATCTCTAAATCAAATAATGCGCATTCTCTGTTTAATTCACGCTTCTTTTCATTATAGTTTCGACTCTTCTTCGTACAACGCTTTATCTCGTTTATTTACTTGTTCTTATCGAATTATCGTTATAATTTCTCATCATTTTGTTCATTATCTATCGCTCCTCTTTGTTGTTATTTGTTACTGTTTAACGATTTTCAAGGGCTCCATTATTCCGATAAATCGAACCTCAACAATTATATTTGCTTGAAAGATTTTATCATTATTGTTACTCTTAAATAGTAAAAATATTTTTTTATTAAATTAATTATTTATATTTCTTATTAATTTTAACTAACGAATTGACAAGGTAAATACTATGATGCTCAAATTTAGTTTGTTAATACACGATTCTCACTAAACAAGTTCAAATAAACTTTTATCAAGTCGAGATTCAAGATTTACAACTTTTTTTTATATATTTGTGTAAAATAGACTGAAAATAAGAAATTATTAATGGATTCTCTTTAACTTATAAAATAGTTTACCTCAAATTTTATTCATTTATAATTATATAATTTATATCTATTGCCTCTTAAAAAAGTTAAGAAGACTAAAGAAATGGAGTAATGAAATAAACAAGACTATATAAGGATTGAGGAGCTCTAGTAGAATTTTAAAAAGGATCCGTTTGAGAAACGACGATGGGGCTCCGAACCACATGCTTTCCATCGACCCAATAAATCGACCCGAATACCGCACCCGAATTCCCCAACACCAAATCCTTACCACCAACCGTCACATTAACGTAGTATCCCAGCCTCCTGTTCGTCTCCGAGAAAAGCAGCCGCCTCGGCCACACGCTCACCGCCACCCCCTTCGGCGCCTCCACCCTCACCGCGTACACCGCCTCCGCCTCCCCCACATTCGTCACCATCCGGAAGAACATCTGGCTCGACGCCCCCGCCGCCCCGCTCGGAAACAGCGCCGCGATGGACGGGTAGTTCAGATTCTCCGGCAACGGCTTCCTCATCGGACAGTTCACCCGCGACCGCGTGATCACCTGAATCGTCTTCGGCCCGTACTCGATCGCGCACAGGAAGCTGACGTAGTCGTCGTTGCTCAGCTCGTACACCAGCCCCGGATCCATGGCTAAATCCAGGTTTAAATGGCCGGCGCCGTAATCGTACGGCGTCGCTGGTTTTTTGGTAGCTTCGTCCATCATTGGGTTCATGGAGTTGTCGGTTAAGCTCGCCGTTGTCATCATTGCTGACCTTATCACCGCCGGGCTCCAGTCCGGGTGCGCCGATTTCAGCAGTGCGGCGGCGCCGCTCACGTGAGGGCAGGCCATGGAGGTTCCGGACAAGATGTTGAATTCGGATTTTCTCGTGTCGGAATCCAGACCTGAGGGGCCGACTGCATCGGTCCAGGCGGCTAGGATGTTGACTCCCGGGGCGATCAAATCCGGTTTTAGGATTTCAGGGTTCAGGCCGTTCGGGCCTCTGCCGGAAAACGACGCCACTACCGGAGCTGGTTTTGTTCCGACCACCGTGCCGCGGAATTGGATGGTTGCTGTAATTTTATTGTCGGAAGCTAAATAGGCCTTAATTTTCTCTCCCGAGGAATACCCTACTGCACAAGCTGGGATCAAATGAGCGTCTCCGACTAAACCCTCGCCGTTGGAAGCTCCGTTGGTGAGGATCATTCCGACGCCGCCGGCTTTCCTCACCACCAATCCTTTCGCGACGCGTGGACTGCTGCCGCGATCGCATATGACGATTTTACCCCTTACAAGATTAGGATCGAGTGAGTTTTCCAAGCAGAGGGAAGCAGAGAGTAACCCTGATTTCCCCGGGTAAACCAGAGGATATTTGCCCTTCAGTGGTTTTCCGGCGTACAGCGACACGCCGGAGAAGCTCCTCCCGTCGCTGAGAATCACATCCGCCGGGAAATTCCGATCGATTGTTCCAGCTCCGACGGTGGTGAGCCATGGGGCGAGATTAGTCACGGACATTCCGTTAGGTCCGTCATTACCGGCGGAGGAAGAGACGAAAATCCCCTGCGAAACGGCGCCGTATGACCCGATCGCGATGGGGTCGAGGTAGTACGGCGACGAAATGCCATCGCTGCCGCCGATGGAAATCGAGATGACATCGACTCCGTCGTTGGCAGCGGCGTCGAATGCAGCTAGGATGTCAGAATCGAAGCAGCCTGAATTCTTCCAGCAAACTTTGTAAACAGCCAAACGAGCTTTCGGCGCGACGCCTTTCGCTATGCCGGCGGCGTAGCCTTCCATGCTAGCTCTGAAAGCGTATCTCCCGGCGGCGGTGGAAGCAGTGTGCGTGCCGTGTCCGTCAGCGTCCCTCGGCGACTTGAATTCCACCGTCTCATTAATCCCGGCGGCCGCAACGCCGCCGATCCCCGCCGCCTCGTGACCTTTGTGGAAGAATCTGGCGCCAATGATTTTTTTGTTGCAATCACTCTCGGTGAACCTCACGCCTGTTTCGCACGTTCCTCGCCACCGCTTCGGCACGGGGCCGAGATTATGGTCGGAGAAGCTCCGTCTCTCCGGCCAAATTCCAGTGTCGAACACTCCGATGATAACATCAGAGCCGTAGTCGGATTCCGACCACAAGCCGCGCTGATTGCGCAGGCCGAGAAACTGTGGAGAGCGAGTGGTGTGGAGATGGCGGCGGCGGTCTTCAAATGCGGCGAGCACGGAGGGGTGCTGGCGAATGGCAGCGAGTCGAGAGGGAGTGAGAACGGCGGAGAAGCCATGGAAAACGGTGTCGTATGTGTGAAGAATGGCGGCGGAGTCAGTAAACTCGGCCGCGTACCAGTGGTAGTGCGTCGGGAAAATTGAGGGTTTGGAAGAAGCATCGACTGTAATAATGTAAGTTTTTGCAGAGGAATGAGTTACCAGTGAGAGCATCAACATCAACAGTAGCAAGTGAAGAAGATGAACAGCCATGGCTTAGCTAGAGAGAGAAAGAGGGGTGAATTTTTTAGTGAGAGAATATAAAATGATGAGCATTTAGCAGTGATTTATTTAGGGTGTCGTCGTTGTTTTTTTCTCATGAATCAATGATGCTTCATGTTAATTAATGATTAATTACCACACAAAGTGTGATTATGATGTATGATGGAGTGAGAGATTCAGATAATGTTGACATGATTTTGTATAGTCACCTATTTTGCTGCGGAAATGGCGGGAAACATCCGACCCCTCAAACTACGCCGTTTCGTATGAAATTAATCAATTTATATTATTATACATATTTTTTAAAAATGTAATTATTCTTATTTTATTTATATTAATCAAAATACGTGGTGATAATGAATTTATTACAAGAACAGATATTGACTGATGGATAACGGTCTGATTGAAAAATAAGAGAAAAGAAAAATGAATTGTGATTTATTTAAAATAAAATAAAAAAATCGGAGTGATTTTATAAATTTTTGTGTCCGGGTAAAAGTGAAAAAGATCCGTTAGTGGGAGTCACTTTCTCAATATTTGTAATTTAGAATAATATAATGTAATTATTAATACAGTTGAGGCGTAGGGTCATGGGTTTTATGTTTCTTTTTTATTTAAATTATTTATTCCAAAATAAATTCATATAATATAAGTTAATATCCTAACAAATCAATCACCAATTCATCCAGCTGGGGAATAGTTTAATTTAACAGGAGTGACTGATTAGAAAGACAAATGAAATCTTGCAAAATTGATAATTCTTGTGCAATTATTTAGTGACTACTTATAATTATTTTTACAGTAAATATATGATTTGCATAATTATAAAATGTAAAGTATTATTGCCTCCTTTTTTAAAATAATTAAGTGCCTAATGTCTAGAGCTTTAGGGTGGATGAATGCATGAACCAACTTATTTATAAGAATTAAAATTTGCATGAGCCAACAATTATTTTAATTCAATGCAAACTCCCCACTTAACACAAGGATGTCGAAGCTCACCTAACATGGAGCGATTAGTTTTTATTTATTTATTTATTAAATTTAAAAAGAAAATATGACTTAAAAAGTTTATATTTTACCTTAATTAAATAATTTTAAATCGAAAGTTTCCATTATAATTTGAACTCGATGTGCACAAATTCCAAAACCTCTGAATCTATCATTGGATTAAACTAATTACTCTTCTCATTACATATAGTCCAATTTGATCTCACAAAGTTTGTTAAAAATTATTTAATATTTAAAAAAAATCAATCTTACACTTATTTAAAGTTATCTAGGGGTATAATTATAAATTATTAAAAAAAAAATTAAATATAAAAATTGGACCATATAACTGAAATACTCTAAAGTAATAACTGGAACCAAATAATTGGAACGGATAATTTTAATTTTCAATGTTTGTCTATTTGTAGAAAATCATAATTGTAATCATATTTAAAGCTCTAGAATAACAACAGGCCCATTAATAATTTATGATCGAGCCTACATTTCTCTGAGGGCCCATTATAACTCGCCACTTGGACTCTACAAGTTCATTTTTTGCTAGAGTTTTATTTTGAATTCAACATTTAATAATGATTTTATAGTAACACAATCAGAGATATATTGGTTTAAAAAAACTTAACAAAATTGAGTTATATTTGAAAGGGCAAAATAAGAAAGGTTTTAAGCTTTGTTGCATTGTTTCACCATAATGGGAATAGCAACAGACAAAATTGCAGAGTAATTATTAGTTTTCAGACACTTGCATAAAATGACTATACTCATTCTGCCCTGCCCGGCTGCCCCTACTAAATTCAATTCATTTTCGAATCATTAATATTCCTTTCATTTTTTTTTAATATTTCCTTTGATTATAATAGATAATAAGCGGCTCTCAGGGGCGGATCTATTAGTTAATTTGGGGTACACTTGTACCCCAATTTTTTTTTCCTTAGTATTAAATATATTATATTTATTATTTAAATATATATTTTTATAAAATGTATCCCCAATTTATTTTACATGTATATTGTACCCCCGATTTTAAATTTCTGGATCCGCCCCTGGCGGCTCTTATAACATTTTTAATGAATATGCAAATAACAAAATGGATGAATAAGAACTACACTGAAGTGAGATGGATTCTAAAGTTATGCATGAATGAGAAAGATTAAAGAATTTGATTGTGTTGCACATACCAATATATACTAGCATGTGCATCATTTTTTTCGGATATTCAATTTAGAAAATCCTAAAATTAATTGTGCTTGATAAATACGAATAAAACTATCATTGGTGATCTATTGGAGGCGACCTCGTTCGAACCTTGGGATAGAGATACACGAAACCTACATTAGCATGAAGTCTTTTAGGAAGATGTTCAAAAAACAAAATCGTAAAAATTTATACTCCCTCCGTCCCGTCCTATTAGTCCCATTTGCCATTTCGGTCCGTCCCAACCTATTAGTCTCATTTCTATTTTTGGAAATTTTAAATTATTAAAATAATCATTTTTTTAATTAAATTTAATAACCTAAATGGGAAGTTACTAAACTACCCCTCTAACCCTAAAAAAAAAGACCCCCCTACCCCCGCCGCTTCTAAACCCTGTCTACCTCTCTCTCTCGATCATTCACTC
>JAPKLW010000030.1:226175-291886 GCA_026898455.1 Plectranthus barbatus | reverse complement strand
TCTAAACCCTGTCTACCTCTCTCTCTCGATCATTCACTCACCCCCCCAACCCTAATTCTCTCGCTCACCTCCCCCCCAACCCTAGTCCGAGCCGCCGCCACCCTCAATCGCCGCTGCTCTCTCTGTCGCCCCTCTCTTCTCACCGCGATGATGAGTCTCCCTCTCTCTGCATCTCTCTCCCGCGAGGATGATTTGCCGACGAACCTGGATCTGTCTCCTTCGCCGCCAGTTGCTGCTGCCGGTGACGCGATCTACTCCGACGACTACCTGTCTTCTACCGCCTGGGGCTTGGAGGTGGGGAAGGTCGACCGGATCCACTTTTTTCTGAGCGACGACCACCGTGCCTCCCCTGCTTCCCCTCCGGCCGCTGAAAATCTGTCGCCCCCGCCACCAGTCTTCCGTGCAGGTGACTATCTTCTAACCGACGGCTCCAATAGTCCTTGCTCTATTATGACGTTTTCTAAATATCTGCCTTTCTCACATTCGTCTCTTCTCACCGCCGGGGTCACGGAGTCGTGGATGGTCGAAAGTGAAGATGTCGTTGCCGCCGGTGACTTGGAGGCGCGGATGGCAGACGGTGAAGATGAACGGCCTCTGAGCGGTCCGGTGATGGAGGGAGGGTGTCCGCGAGAGGAGATCTTGGTCGTGGTTCGCATTTTCTGGGATATTTACTTCCCTAACATCCGGTGAACCCTAAACCCTTTGTTTTATTCACTGCATGTTGGTTGTGGGTTCTGCGGGTTGATTTAGGGTTGGGTTAAGGGTCTGTGGGATCTGTGGTTGTTGACTATGTGGGCTGTGTCCGCTCTGTGATGATTGGCTCTGTTGGTTGTTGGCTTCTTGGCTCTTTGGTCTCTGTGATTATGTTGCATGTTGCTCTGTTGGCTCTTTGGTCTCTGTGATTATGTTGCATGTTGCTCTGTTGGGTCTTTTGGCTCTGTTGGCTCTTTGGTTGTTGGCTCTGTGGTTGTTGGCTGGATGGGTCTGTGTTGCATATTGGTTGATCTGTGGTGGGAATTTGTGGTGTTTGATCTGAAATGATAAAAATAAATTAGGCCACACACTTTGTAAAATTAAAAACACATTTTTGATTCTTAAAGAAATGAAATGTGTTTTAGGCTGCTTTGATCTGGTTCCATTCATTTCCTGGGTAAACATTTCAGATAAGCAAGCTATAGGATAATGCTATACATTCATGATTCCTTGTTTTAACATTTTTCTATTCTTATGCATGCATGCATTACAAAAATCAGCTGCATGTCTATATATGTGTAAGCTTTGCAAAAAAAAAAGCCCAAACGCATGTCTTCTTCTTGCATGTCTATGATAGCATGTCTTCTTCTTGCATCCCTAGCTCAGAGATCAGCCTCTGTATTCCATCTGCTTGTCCTGCATCAATTAAAAACTGAATGCTCTCTTGAACCAATTCCTTGGGTATTTCTAAATTTGTTGGTAATTCATTGGCCAACAATAATGAATTCTTCTTCATGTGTGGAACCTTGTATGAGTTGCATCCCTTAACTTTCAGAATTTCATGTAGGCAGCATTGTAATGATAAGAACACCTTGTTTAGGGTCATTGCTTCAAGTGTGTTGTAGCTACTTATAACTGCACTCACTAGCTCCTCTGCATCCCTGCATGCTTGTTGCTGTTGTAAACTCTGAATTGCTCTGAAAAATCCTAGGTCATTCACATTACAATCAGGACTATTTGGTGGTTGTTGCACTAGAGATATGGTAAACCCATCAGATTGGGCTACTGCTTGAAAATCTGGGTCAGAATTGTTGATATGTGGCTTTGCATTGTCTTGTTGTATGTAGCTTGTCTTACTTAGACATGCAGGCCATTTTGCTTTAATTTGTGGTACAATCTGAAAATATAGGCATTAATTTAAGTGAGTAGGATGAAAATTAGACAAAATAAACATGCATGACATTTTTTAAATGCAAACTCTATACCTGATTGATTAAGCAATCCTTGATCACTTGCTTTGTGATTGAATTGATTGGTTCAGTCTCGATAGTCCCTGCAGCCCTCTTCTTGCTGTTTCTTTTTGCCATTAATTTTTCTGTGAATGGCCAAATGCCAATTTTACCATCAAACACAACTGTCCCATCTTCTGAAAATACAGGCCTAGACACAGCACACATAAACATAACCTTTGGTATGAACTTCTTGCTTTTGCATGCTCTGTGAACTTCTTGTTCAGATTGGGTGATGTAGTATCTGTGGGTCGTTTTGGTTAAATAAAACCATTTCTCATCAATATGAATGACATTCTCCATTGGCTTGAATCTTAGGATGTTAAATGCATTGTCATATTCTAAAGCTTGCAGACTGAATTTTAACCTAGAGAACTTGTTTGGAGCTGTCAAAGCTGGCTTAATGGCATTTGTGTGTGCTTTGATCAGATGTGATTTTGCCCATCTTCCCACCACTGATTTTGGAACACCTAAACTGTCTGCTAATGCTCTAATTGTTCCTCTTCTTTGATAATGTATCCGAGCAATTTGATCAAAATTTACCTGATGTTTAACTTGTTGGATTCTAAGATGTCTCTTGGCCACAACATTCATAACTTCACCTCTTTGTCTTTGCCCTTTTGCAGATTCCCAGATGCGTGAAACAGTTTTCCGGCAGACATTGAAGGTTGCAGCTGCTTCATTCACTTTGCCCCTTCCAAGCTTCCTATCACTGCTGTTCAGAAGCAAAAACTGCAGGATTTCTTCTTTTTTTGAATCTGAAACATCCCCTTTTTCCCCATTTAGCTTCAGAATTGTTGATATGTTTAATTTCAGAGATATGTGGGCTGTATTTATAGAAGTAGCAGCTTAGAATGATTGTAAAATTTGAAATTGGCTCCATTATTTTGGGCAGCTAAATTTCCCTCTAAATTTTTGGTATTTTACCCTTTTGGTAATTTGTAGTTCCACTAACTCAATTTTTATCTTATTTAATGAATTTTTTTTGTGCAAATTTGACTTGCCTTGGTTTGTGTGTCCCTTCCTATGGGACTAATAGGAAGGGACAGAGGGAGTAATACCCAAAATAGATATCATCATACTAATATCGAATTGTCGTTCACAACACTTATTACTTAGAACGATGAACTTTCATCAAATTTTGTGAAGGGCCCTTGATCAATCTTGAAATATTGGTTGAAATTGAACTCATTATCTATCAGCTTCGAATTTGTCACAGCTTATTGAGTATGCTAATTTATTGCTGTCTTCATCAAAGAAACATTTTTTTTCAGTACCAACCTCAATTAAATCTACTATTTAAGATAACATAGAATTTGAAATTAAAGTTGGGCATGTCATTGCAGTTTATAATAGTGTTTTGTAAAGGAAGTCATGAAAGATGGGCCATAGCATCAAGAACTCCCACGACTCTTTTTTTTTTTTTTTTTTTTTAAGAAATAGTTTTTGGTGTAGAAAATGTGAATAAATATAAAAGAAAAGTTAAGTCGTTTTCAAGGCCACCACAAAAAAAAAGAAAAAGATTATATTAGTGGGTACCAAATCTTAATTATTTTCACACCGACACCCACTTGGACATGCTCAATATTCTATTACAAAACGATATATTGTTTATTAATTATAACGAAAAATATGTAGCATTGGAGTTCATCATAAGATTTTGATGGTTTAATTTAATCCATTTCGATAAGTATAGGTCATGCGTCACATTGTGATTGTGGCCTATCACGAGAGAGGTTGTGTGGAATAATAGGCCTATGACCTATTTTTTTAGTTCCATTTATTAGATATATAATTTTTTTTCTATTATTTATATATATATATATATATATATATATATATATATATATATATTTACATGATGTATCCTCAATTTTAAATTTCTAGATCCGCCTCTATTACTTTATTATGTTTACCACATTTTTGGAGCTTGAATATCAAATATGACATTCGAGCAACATGGTAAATATAATTAAGTAAATAAAACAACTTTCTCATTTCTTATTAATTTTTTTTCTCACTGATTTCATATCTTCACATATAATTATCAAATTACATTTGAAATGTAACATCGAAATTGCTCTTTACCTAGCAATGTAAAATATATCGAAAATATAAAATTTAAAAGTTGTTTTATGTAAAATATAATTTATATATAAAAAAGATCAAACTTGAAACCACTAAATCATCAAATGTGGAGTCTCTGGATATCGTGGGAAAAGTAAAAAAAAAAAGTTTGCTTAAAGTTTTTACCTTGCAGCTTTATAATTAAAAAGTACAAAAGTAAAAAGTAAAAAAAAAAAAAAGAAAGTTGCCCACGAGAGAAGAAAAGTAGGAGCAAAAGTTGCATACTTTTCTTGATTTTATCCTAATTTGTTAGGCTTATATAATCGATGGCGTTAATATATAAATATAGGGAAGGTCTTGGGTTAGACAGATCTAAACGATTTAGGCGAGTTTTATCCATTAACTCAAGCTCAAGCCCATATAATATATCCTAATTGGGATTAATAAACCCTATTTGGGATGGATCAACCCATTTGGGTAGGATAAAACCCGCCTAAACCGTTTAGGCCTGCCTAACGCAAATTTTTGCCATAAATATATTATTAATATTATTGTGTATGAAAATGAAAATACCAACCAAAACTGTTAAACTATGATAATTACGCGTAGAATATTACAAACTCGTACATAAAAAAAAGAAAAATATTACAAAAAAGTGATTAATTAGAGATGGGACATGTGATAATTAAGTGGGATTATTGAATTAAGTAGAGTAATTAGATTCCCAATTAAGCATGATTCGATTGATTTATTTGGCTCGATCTTGAATAATGTCGAACCCCATCTCAGTTGGATCAGTTGCTTGCAATTCGTAGTGAATTCCATCCAAGGCCCTTCGTAGCCCATCTTTCGATGTCGCATACAATATTTTTGCCCTTATTCGCGAAGCGGTCGGGGCCCTACAAATGCAGAAAAAAAATGTATGAATTTAAATTAATATATTATTATTTAAAAAAAAATATGTATTTCATTGATATAAAATGTTTATTATTACAGAGTTTAATAAAAAGGGTGTTTTATTAATTCAGAACTCGAAAATTCAATTTCCAATTTAGAACAATCACAAAAATTCTCAATTCAGACATTATATTGGAATCCCGTATTGAAAATTGTATGATCTTTAATATTCTAGATTGACAAATAATTAAAAAAAAAAACACTTTCTCTTCAAAAAGAGAGGCCATACAAATGGAATATAAAAAGTGGATTAAATTAATATTTTGTTGGATCAAAAAAGATAAAGAAAACAAAATTTATTTTGACCTCGAATGATAAAGAAGATGCTCAACTTGCCGCAGCATTATTATTATTATTCTACTAAATTTAATTGAATTTATGACTCCATTTTGCAAGAGAAAGGTGGGTGGGTGGGTGTGATGAATGATTATTATTACCAGGCGATGAAGAAGATCTTGCTCATGTGGCAGTTGTCAACGGTGACGAAGTCAAAATCGAAGACGGCGTAGCGGCAGTCGTCGGTGGGCAGGGCGGCGGCCAGCTCGTCGTATCCATCGGCGGCGGCGCCCACTTTGTCGACGGTGAGGCGCTTCGACCCTTCGTCGATCTTGAACACTATGAATCTGTGAACCTTCTTCCACTTCATCTCCATGAATGAGTTCTTGCATTCTTCACTCACCCTCATCCCCGTCATCGCCTGCACACAAACAACCATATACATATACATATATGTATGATCATCACAACCATTTCACTCAGAGAGAGAGAGAGAGGAGAGAGAGAGAGAGAGAGAGAGAGAGAGGTGTACCATCTTGAAAGCCATCGCCATGGTGGTGGGTGTGAATTTTGTTGTGAGATAAGAGAGAGAGAGAGATGGTTGAATTTTTGAGGGAGACGAGTATATATATAAAGTGTGAGTCAGAAATTGCCACTGATGTTCACGATAATTACGAATGTGACCATAGCTATCAAATAGATCTAATACAGATTTTATTATATTTGATAAATTATTGATTGCCCTTTTAAGAATATCCTTAATTGGGATTATGGAAAGTGATTAAGTGGGTATGCCGCATTTGATTCCCTCATTGTGGCCATCAGATTTTGGGAGTAGTTGTGAAGTCAATTCTATTACAACATGATTAGGGAGTGCAAATTGAAGATGAGTAGATCAAATAATTTTTTGTTACACCCACAGTTTTTTAATGTGAAAAATGTCTCAAAGTTTGTTTGTCTAAGAATAGTTAGTTCTTTTGAGTACTCCCTCCGTCCCGTCATATTAGGGATGGAGGAGTGTGCACAATAACCAATGTATATTAGTGTAAAAGAATTAATATTTTATTAATGAAGGGAAAAATGTTGCCTTTTTAGGAAATGAGACTAATAAATGAGACGGACCAAAAAAGAATATAAGACTAATATGACGGGACGGAAGGAGTACTTAAAAGTTAAAACACTCGAATTATCATTTTTTTCCGTATCATTTGGGGCACACTTGAGTCCCAAATGAACTGACTTATTTAATAAATAATATTTTTTTTACACTTAACAATAAAATATTAATTTTATTTACATTCATAATCCTTAATTCTCGTCTAAAAAAATATGACAATTTTAGCCGGAACGAAAGGGGAGTATTTTATCATTTAGTGAAGTGAGATAATAATTGTATAAAAGAATTAAGAAATGTAGATTGTATGCAAACACTAGAGTCTATTTAACAATGTTAATCAACTAATTGCACCAGTGAGATGAGTTGACATTTCTCCTAACTCACCATATCATACATTTTAATTATCGAGCAATCATCTTTTCGTTAGACTATAGGTATCATCTCTCACCACAAACTTAATGAGCTTCTCTCTCTATATATATATATGAGGAATTAAAGAATATTAAAAATCCATATAACTGTTGATTGAAAGATAATTTCTACTCATAATAATCGCCTAAAAAAACAAGAGGCAATAGTCAAAAGGAAAGCAACGAAAGTTGTCGGGAATAGACCACAAAATTATATGTGGCGAGTAAGTGTAGGAATTCGATATCCAGCTTGCATGGCATGCTTATCTCGACTTCTTTCTAATGGAACTACTTGATGCATTAATTATTTCACCAATCTATATGATTCAATTGCAAAAGCATACTATTACATGAACCATAAGATCGAAAAATGATGAAAGAAATAGACATCTAGGTGTATGGATTGTAATAAATATATCAATTACTGCAAAAACCCATCAAATATAGCAAACATGATATGCAAAGCCCCCTCAAAAAAGATAACCTTGAATGAAATTAGTGAAATTAACCTGAAATATTGCAGACTCCAATGTCATGTTGTCGAAACCCGACTATCTTCTTCCCACTTGCTCTTCGGTATCTCACCGGAATCTACGATGATGACCTTCTTTCTAGGCTTTCCGCTGTAGGTTCCTGCACCTCCCTCGATGGCATATACAGTATCCATGCCGTCGATGACTTTGCCGAAAACAACATGCTCACCATCCAACCTTGCAGTTTTCAAGAGACGTGATGAGTTTATCGGTACTAATTCACAACCAATGAAAACAATATTCATATATATTATGCCGTAAATTGGGTGTACTTCTTCAAGAACTAAATTATAGTTGGAAAAATAAGGTTTTTTTGAACTCATTCGAAGATCAACTGCAGTTAAAATATGGCAGAAAATTTTATGTTCAATAGCATCAAGAAATGGGTTAGGTAGGTGTCCACAACTACAATAAATCGATAATGGATGCAATGCAAGTAATACAGCAAGAAACCTTACCAGTACGCCTTGACTGTGGTAATGAAAAACTGTGAACCGTTGGAATCTGGTCCAGAATTCACCATGGACACGGTACCTGCAAATAATCATGTTAAGATTTTGTTGTCTGGCTAGATATTCTTCTTGAGGTTGTTCATAACAAAAGAGAAGACCCCACACACGTGTGAAATTAGAAGTTAAGAATGCAAAAGAGAAGACCCCACACACGTGTGAATTGAGAAGTTAAGAGGAAGTAAGACTATAAGAATGCAAACCTGGATGTGAGTGCTTCAGCTTGAAATTCTCATCACGGAAAGTACCACCGTATATAGATTGGTTCCCTCGCCCATCTCCAGAAACAATATCTCCACCTTGTATCATGAATCCAGGTATAATACGATGGAATGGAGTTCCCTTGTAGTGTAGAACTTTTCCATTGGCAGCTTTACCCATCTCCCCTGATTCCAGAAAAGTAGGTCCACGAACAAGGCAAAAGATAAAGCCAGATTTAAAAAAAAAGCCCAGAAACGAATTCGAATAATGGTTGATTTTTGAAGATACCTGTACACAAAGCCCTGAAGTTCTCTGCAAAGAAAATTTAAAAAAATACAGACAGTGAAAAAGAAAAATTGAACCAAAACCGAAAACAGTGGCATCATAGAAAACAAAGCATCAATTACTTAAGGAGAAAATCAAACAGAATGCAAATATATTACCCACTGTCTTCGGAACAACTTGACCATATAATCCGATGGTTATCCGCCCTGGGTGTAAGATATGAAGTCCAGAGGGAAGACATAAGAAAAAATAAAACACATGTTCGCTGAAAAAATCACATGTACAAAAAAGTTTCTTCTTTTCATGATTGGGGCAAGCAAGCCATATTAGAAACAAATCATAGGACAAACCCCATTGAAAAATGGAAAGCCATGCCTAGTGCATTAAGAGAATGGACATACCTACACGCTGCTTGTCTATGTCAACTTCCAAAAATACTCTATGAGTGATTTCATAGACCTCCTCCTCCGATCTCTCTAATTCCTTAAGATATATTCAAAGAAAAGAATCAGAAAAGGGCATCAGAATGATATCAAGGACTCTCAACTGATAAGGTTAGCATCTCAGTGTCACTTACAATATTATAAAAATATAAACGTGTGTCGAGTACTAGTATGATCTAGACCATTACATGATTAATGAAGCAATCAAGTTCTCAACAGAATGAAAATATAAAACAAATCTATTAGTGCCAGT
Organism: Plectranthus barbatus; assembly: GCA_026898455.1. Taxonomy (NCBI): domain Eukaryota; kingdom Viridiplantae; phylum Streptophyta; class Magnoliopsida; order Lamiales; family Lamiaceae; genus Plectranthus; species Plectranthus barbatus. Next base: position 282,853 of record JAPKLW010000030.1, on the reverse strand, counting down.
AGCTATAAGTTTCATACGACATCCACTTTTGTAGGATATCTGATAGAAACGAATAACGGAACACTAGATTTTATTAGGAAGTTGCTACTCAAGATGATACAAGTATGATCTTTCCCTCTCCCTGAGTCCTTATTCGGTTAGACCGAATCCCCTTCTGCTAACTACCCAGATGCCCTTCCCTCTGTTGCTCTCCTGCTATTTAACCTTCTCCCAGATACTTCCCCTTCCCAGTTGACTCAACTCCCGCCAACTTACAACCAACTAACTACCCCCGTAATCTGCTATGCCCTGCACTCCCCGAATATAAACTCTCCATTCTTTTCGCCCTCTATCGATATCCATCATATTGACCTGCACAATTCTATCAATAATCCTCGAACAATTGCTAACATCAAGAAATAAGCAATAGTCACAAGTTTATAGCTCAGCTAAATTACCACATAAACACGGTAAAATAAATGTTGTGAAGATGCTTCACATATGTTGAATATTCCTCATTCCCAATCCTGCTTTCTAAATTTCGAACAGGAGCTTTAGGATGCTTGTATCACATTGGATTCTCGATCTACATAACCACCAATTCTTTCGCAGTCCTTGCTCCAGAAAGAAAACAATTACAGATCCACTATTACACGCATTAGCTTCATATAATTCCAACTAGCTGCATTCTGGATTCAGCTACATAATACCTAGCCCAATCTATTCAAACATTTATCAGCAAGTCATCATTTCCTACACCTGACTCATTTTCTATCAAATTCTTCCAAAAAACATTACTTCTTTCCAATGCCATTGGATATTAAGATAAAACTAGCATCACAAAACACATAGATCCGATAAAAAAATAACTACATATTAAGATCGACTGTTAGACAATGAAACACGTATAAGCTAAAAAAAAACTTAATTACAGTGAACGGCAAAGCAAGAGAGAGAATCGTACCTGGCGTGAGAAGGAAAAGGCAAGAACGATGAGAACAAAAGCCACAAAGAAAAGCAGCAAAGTTCTCGGCTGAAGCAACACTGAGATCTCCCGCCTCATCTCTCAATCATTCCTCCATCCATTAACCACTCAAAAATATCTATATTTTCCACAACAACCACGGCCGATTTCGCTAGTCAAAATTATAGTAAAATTCTTCGCTGCAGAACCACAAACCAATGAATCTACAGAAGTCAGAGCAATTATTACGGATGAACCGACACAAATTATTAAAGGAAATCGATAATCGATTTTCCTCTTCAATCGAAACAAACAATAGTTCATACGAATTATTGCCGCTGCCAGCATTCCTAATTCTCGATCAAGAATTGCAATTTGAAAATGGTTAATTTCTGAAATGGGTTAACGGGTCGGGTATTATTGGGCCGTGATAATTTTTCAAATGGACCAAATATGACCCAATAATATACTATTAAAAAGCCCAATAATGAACGGCTCTTAGCCCACTTCATATTCTTACATAGTTAAATATGAATTACTCATTCCGTCCCGCCTCGTTAGTCTCATTTTCTATTTTTGTCTGTCCTACGGATTTAGCTTATTTCCTAAAATAAAAAAAAAAAAATTACCTCACACCAATAAAATATAAATTCCACTACACTCACAAACATTGATAATTGTGTCAAAAATAAATGAGACTAATACCCGAAAGGGAGTATATATTATACTTGAATATTAATATCATCCAATGAATTTCTGACTCAGCCAAAAAAAAGGTAAATCTCTTTTCTAAAGTTGACGAGGAAGGGATGATTGATCTTGAAACTTATTTTATAATATTTTCTCAGATTCAACTAATATCAATTTTTCATGAGGACGTGTGGCGTTTATGTGTACAAATTTTGGTCCAGCACATTCGAATTTCCCATTCAAGAATTTATGATTGTTTATTCTTTTGGTTTTTCCCAAAAAAAAAAAAAAAAAGCTTGTGTCAAAAAACTACTTGGCAAGAATCATATTAAACATCACGTGGCAAAAATGCAAATCAATTATTGGCAAGGGTTTTTGATAAGCATGAAGTCAAAATGAACTTGGAGATTTATGAGATTGGGGGTGTGCCCATCCGAGAGAGAGACAGAGAGATGACTACATTATTGAGATTGAATGTATAAACATATTTGTGAGTATCTCAAAGTAAAGATGGGAGGATGGTTCCTTGATAACTCTAGTTTTCCGATGTCATTTATCTTTTCGGTGATTTTTTCTATACCCGTCCATTCCTGATAGAAGGATTTTTACATATTATCTTCACAACCTCATCTTTGTTCCGTCATCACGATTGTATTGCATTTAATGAAGACACTTGATTAGAAAGGTGACATCCACGTGTTCTCTTGTCAATCGGTGGCACTGAGTAGGAGTCTTTATATAGGATGCGGCCGAGATAACAAAATACAATTGATGGTCAGAGGAGGTTGTACTCCGAGTAGATTAAGAGCATTTAATACTTAAGAAATCGTGAATTTTATTTCTCGCTTAAGCAATATCAAGAATAGTCCTTCGAGATAAACTGTAGGCCGCAACCTTCAGAGGTAAGTTGCGGAGTTGGGATCTCTGAAGCAGGCCACTGAAACCTCCGAAATAGGTTATTAACCTTCTTCAGATTGATAGTCTTCATGACATTTTTTCCGTTTGAGCCGTGTTATTTACGGTGGAATGGGGCTATATAAATCTTTTGCGCCAAATAAAATTCGATCTTTAATAATATATGTGTATTATATATTAATATATATTGTTGATTCTCAAAAGTTCGTTAAAAGTGTTAAAGAGAATGAATACTCGAAAATGGATATAAGAGTGCTTAAAAGAAATGTATGCCCGTGTAATCGAAAAAGTCCAACCCTTTACATTCCTCTCTTTTTTGCTATTTATTAGCATCTGCAATCTATTACAAGTATTTAGATGAAAATAAGGAGTTAATCCCTATTTTCCATTTTAATCGTTTGATTGCGTGATTTCAGCCTTTTGATGATCTTCTCCTTGATTCTTGCCCATATGATTGCCTCTCTTTCGTCTTTCCATCTTTGATTTGTTTTAGTTTTTTGGAGCTCGAGTCGCCATGCATTTGAGGAGTTGGATTTCGCTTCGACTCCATCATGACAGGTGCGGTCAACCCGCTAGTGCTCGTCCTTGGTGATATTTGAGTCAAGAAATTGGCCTCTGAACTTATTGGGCACAACATATATACATTTAGATAAGAATAAATAATATTATATTGTTTTAGTAGGTCTAAATTGAAAAAATCGATATAGTTAGGTTGATGTATGAAGAAAGAGCAAGAGGCATACCATGTATCATATTACGTAACAAAATACTTCTTTTATTTTTCATAATTAATTTAAGTGGTAGGTGGATCAATAGAAGTAGTTCTCAACTTTCTTTTTTTTTTTTTTCATAGTATTAAAATATAGATGAGTAGCTTGTTTTATACCATGCGTGGTTTTCTCAACAAAAACAAATTAGAAGATATCTAAATCTAATGTATATATATGAAGTCAAAAATCTAGGTTGAGATAGACAAATCTAGGAAGATTCCTCGTAGTTTCCGTACACAAAAATTCTATGCTCAATCGTCTATCAATTCCTCGAGATTAGTCGGTTTGTCTCTTCGAAAATATTAAAAAGATGAATGTTTTTATGTAATGACTTTTAAATGAAAAAAAATTAATTATTCGTCCTCTATTTCTCTTCGTCTCTTCTCTTTGATATTGATTTTCTTTTTTCTTCCTTAAATTATATAGGCTATTATTTTTTTCTAACGATATATGTAGTTATTAGTACTTTGGTTTAGTTTTTATTGTTCACTTTGATATATTAATGAATTTATGATTTTTTTTATTGAATATGTCGATGTGAACAAGTGTTAAACTTAAAATTTATTAAATAAAAATGAACCTCATTTCCCATATTGATAGCATTGATAATTGTGATTAAAAATATTTTATTACTTTTAAATAAAGTATATTCTCATTATAATTAATTATTTTATAAGTCATGTATAATTGCTTAGTTGATGTGGCCCATTGTTAAAATTAATATTAATGCTAAATAAGAATAAATTATAATTCTTGGAATGATAGCATCAACGGTTAGAGATAAAAAATATTAACGATTAAAAAATAAAGCATAATTCTTGTTATGTTTAGTTGTTAATAAGTTATGATCAAGATGAACGACTCTCGTTATGTTTAATAAAACATGATTTATAAAAAAGTTAATCTTAAAAGCTTGCAAAAAAATATATATATCTTGATATTTGATTATTTTAGATGAATAATATAAATTTATTTTTATTAAGCGCAAACTTATTTTTAATATAAACTAATCTAATAAACCTTAAAAAAAGATGGTAGTAACCTAGAAAACAACACCAATAGTATCGTGTTTTATTAACTACACATCATAATTTTCTATTAGGAATCGGTAAAAATATTGAAATACTGTATCTGTCGTCGTATTTTAAAAAAATACCAAAATGATGGAATTTGTTGTATACCTTAATTTCTGGTAAGATACATGTATAAAAAATAAAATAAAAAAACTCGTATTATAACGACATGATTATTGCAAGCGGTGTATGCCGTACTATAAATATAATATTGTTTTAGATTAACTTTTTTTATTATTTTAATTATATTCAAAGATAATAAATTAAAATTAAAATCACACATTTTAGTTTCTTTTTACTGTAATATAAGAGTATAATTGATATAACCATAAAAATCACTCTACATCAAAAAACTTCGATACAATATCTCAATATATTAAAAGAAGAGTATAATATAAATAATGACATGCCAAGAATTTGATATATAATGAATTTTTTTATACCATAATACTAGTTTTACATCCGTATATGGTGTGAATCGAACACTGAACATCTTATTTTCTATTAAAATATAATTAATAAGATTATATTTGAATTTTTATTTTTTTTTAGTAATTATTCAAAATAAATTTAATTATTGGTATTGATTTGACGGGAAAGTGGGGGGGGGGGGGGCCGAGCTCCTAACTCAGTTTTTATTTTATTGGCCAAGCTTCATTCAGACAAAAAGCGTGAAACGATGTAAAGCATACTATTACACGACAAAACAAAACAAAATATCCCACATATTTTTCTTATCGAAGATGAAATGAAATGAAATAATATTCACTCCGTTCCATGTAATTAGTCACATTTATTTTTAGCACGATAACTAATGTTAGTAAATGTAGTGAAATTAATATTTTATTAATGAATATAAAAAAATTTGTTATTTTAGAAAATAGGACTAATAGATGGGACGGTTCAAAACGGTAAATGGGAGTAATTTCTTGGGTTGGAGGGAGTAATATGTTTGGGAAATATTTAATCTTGTCGGCAGATGGATTGATGGATGGAACTGATCCCCATTCACTGTGAAGTCTTAAACCACATGATCAAGTAAAATGTTTTTCAGTTAATTATATAATTTTGCCATCAAATTATGTAGACTCAAAACATCCCTAGCTATATGTTTTTATTGCAAGATATTTTTTTTTCATGTTAACTTTTTTTAGACTGAAATACTTATTTTGTGTAAAATTTATAAAAAATCTAGGCCTAATATTCTTGCAGAATTTTAGCATTGAAATCACAAGAATTCCTAGATTGTAAGGATTACTTGATGTTGTAGTTTGCAGCAAATCAAGTGATCAAAATAAGGTTTTATCCCATGAATAATTTAATTGATAAGGACTGAGTAGATACCGGATATTATTTTATTCGAGGTTATCGATAATTTAATTAAAATAAAATTCCATAGGATATAATCCCTAAAATATACTAAAATTCTTCTCTCTATTGGAAGATTAACGAAGGATTTGTTGTAGTATTTGAGAGACCGAACGAACACAATATCACAACTCAAGAATTACATGGTTCGATTTTATCTTGGATCTATATTCACAGAAAGGTAAAAGAGAAATTTATTAATGGTGAATTATAGAGATACAAGGGTAACGCTCTATTTGCGAAATTACAAACTCTTTTGAGGGAGATCATAACATAACGTCTGTTAATACTCAGGGATTGTTCAAGTAATTTTGCATAAAATAATTCAATCTCGACGGATTCAAGTATAACTTATTGTTGATGCTCAATAATTTGGAGATTACTTTTTTCTAGGAATACTAAATTGAAATGCTATGAAGTAATAAATGCGTAATAAAAGGAATAAGAACAAACTGTATTTGTAGAGCTGAATAACTTGTATTGCTTTAAATATTGTATTAATTGCTGAATTCAAAATGTGTACTTTCACAATAAATGAGGATCCTATTTATAGGAACCCAATCGAGCTAAACGACCCTTGGCTAGTAGATGCAACGCTTCGATCGAACTGACGTTTCGAATGGTCGCATCCTCTGCGTTGAGTAGTCTCAGTTGACACCTCACCAAGTATATGGTTCGAGCTCTCAGCTCGAATGAACCAGTCTTCCGTACTTGACATAATTTTCCGCGAGGTGAAGTTCTTTAGTTGAGAAGTCTGTTCGAAGGGTAGCTCGGCAAATAAGGGGCTCGGTCAATTATGAGGTCGAGCTCGGAATTTGTCTTCACCTTGAACATTCTTGTCTTGAATTATTTGCTTCACACTTCTTCTTTTTGGGCTTTTGGGCTTTTTGTCTTATTGGACTCCAAAATGGGCTTGCTCATTTTTGGGTCATAACAACAGCCCCCCGGCTTTCGTCCGAACTACTTGGAGTTCGGCGAAGCCAAAGTAGTTGGTTTCTTGACTTAGAGCAATTCATTTTCCTGCAAAAAATCACAAAAGAAATAGATTTTCCCTACCTCGAATTCGTATTTCGAGGATGTTCAGGAGATAGAATTTTTCCCGTATCGTGAGACTTAGCTCGACGAATTTTAGGGATATTTTCCCGTATCGTGAGATTTAGCTCGATGAATTTTAGGGATATATATTTTTTATTTCGGGCGTATCTGCGAAGCTCGTGGTTCGACTTACGATTATCCCTAGTCCGCGGTTGGCTAAACCCGACATTTTCTACAAAGGATGCCCCTTGCAGCTTTTGAAAAATGACAAGTGATTTCCCACGAGCCACTCGAGGAGCGACCTCGAACCCATGGGTATGCTATGCCGAAATTGACCCTGGCTGTTTACTGGATCGATTGATTCGGCTTTATAGCTTTCAAGAAATCTTACCAGATGGGAGCTCTTTTTGACCTCGGCATCCTAAGATTCTTGGAATTTTAGATGGCTAACCCGGCCAAGGGCTTAATTGCCTAAAAAATTATTTATTTATTTATATATATCATTATTTTTTATTATTATTATTATTTTTTTATTTTTAATAAAGAGCTCGAAATTTGAGCTTTCTGAGTTCGAGCTCGGAATTTAAGCTCTTTGAGTTCGAACATACTTAGCTCGAATTATATATTTTTTACCGCCTAAAAACGGTTGAATTTCCTCGAGGCGGGATCGGAAAAATTTTTGAATTTTGAATTTTTGACAGGTGTCAAATGCTTACTGGGGGAGCTCGAAGGTCGTGCACGAGTTTCTAGAATAATCTCTCTATAAATAGCTTGAGCTCCATCATTCTCAGTTTTTACTTTTACCTTTCGCACCTCGTACTTTTACCTCGGAACAGAACTTCCGCCGAACTTTTCACTGCTCGACCTCGGGGTTAGTATATAACTACAAACTTCGAACTTCTCTTTTTATTTTTATAAAGAATGAGTTCTAGCAATAGCTCGAGCGATAGCAGTACTAGCTCGTATTATAGTTCTGAATCCGAGGTTAGCAGTAGGTTAATTGAGGATATTTTTGCGGAGAATTCTGATACCGAAATTGAAGCCGAACCGAATCTCGAAGCCCCGGGCATTCGAATAGGATAGAAAATACTCCTGAAAATGTCGAGGTCGAAGATCAACACTCCTCTTTTGACCTTTCCTTAGAATGTTCCTCTGGTTTATCCACGGGCATTTTTCCTCCATTATCTGACCGAGATATTGTCGGTACTTTGAAACTAATTCCATCAGACCTCGACCGTATAAAACTTGATGGGCTCTTCACCCTTCATGGATTATCAAATAGGTTAAACGCAATAGCTCCAGATTCCGACCAACGAGCCCATCGTCCGCCACTTGGCTTCATGGCCTTTTCAGCTCGATTTTTTGAGTTCGGTATTCGTCTTCCTCTTCATCCTTTTTTCGTAAGTATTTTAGAATACTACAACTTGGCTCCCATACAGCTCTCCCCCATTGCGTGGTGCCACATGCTCGGCACATATCTGCTTTTCCGAGATGCTGGGTTGGAAGAGCCAACCCTAACCGAATGGAATGATTTATATAACTTAATCACTATGAACGGAGAGTCGTATTATTACTTTTCGAAGCGTTCACATCACCCAACACCCATGATTACGGGGACGAAGTCGAATTCGAAGAAGTGGATCCAAGAATTCTTCTTCGTCCAAATTCCCAATGATTTTCCCGGGCTGAGTGGGGTGCTCCGTACTCCGAATATTACGTGTTTTGCATTCTTTTCTCGAGCTCGAATTTTGCTGCTTATTACTTATTATTCCTCTGTTTTAATTTTTGCAGGGCATAAACGAGAGAATATCCCAGAGTTCTGCTCGAACCGGATCTAGAAAGCTTTCAGCTATCCGGTTCGGGATTTTAAAACCCTCCGTCGACATCGAACCTTGAGTATTGAAGGTATTGACGATCCAATGGAGCGCCTTACTCCCGACGAGCTGATCAAGTTCTAGGAGGAGCAACAGAGCAAGAAGAAGGGGAGGAAGAAGAAGACCCAAGTCCCCAAAGGACAAGGTCAGAGCTCGGCTATAACTAAGGGGCAGACTTCGGGCGATGGCCCATCTGGTGTCAAGGCTACTCCCCCCGGGCAGATTTCCACTTCCGAGACTCGAAAGCGAGGAAGGGGCGAGGAGTCTGCCGAGATTCCGGAGGGTCGTCCTCCTGTCCGGCGAACGAAGAAAGACAAACAGAATGTTGTCCCGGACGAGAAAGATATCTATGACCTAACCGCGGGGGAGGGCGAGCTAGCCCTGGTGCATCGGCCGGGGAAGGAGACCGAAGCCAACCTGGAGACCCCGACCTACAAAGAGGCTCGGCTGAAAGCAATCGAGACATTCCATGGCTTCGCTGATATGCTTTTCAAGGGTCCTCCATGGCCAACTAAGTCCCCGGCTCGGGTTCGATTTTTTGATAATGCCCAGATGTGCTAGATGGTAAGTTCCTCTGATCCGAGGTTTGTTTATTAGATCATATTCTTCAACTATTTACTCACCCCTGTATATTTTTACGTGCTTATCAGGGTCTTTGCGGCATGGCGGAAGACTATAATGAATGCTTCAGAACCCTCTAAGGCGAACGCAAAGACCTCATCAAGGCCGAGAAGGACAAGGACGAGGTCCTCAAAGAGAGGGATCATCTTGTTACCGAGCTGTCGGTTGCCACTGCGGAGCTTAAAGCTTCGCAGGACTTGGTCGAGAAGTTGACCAGGGACCGACAGTCGGCCGCCGAAGAGTTGGCCCATTTTAGGAACCGCACCGGCAAGCTCTCCGAGGAGCTCCAGGCCGAGGTGCAGGCCAGGAAGGAAGTTGAGGTTCAATTGATGTAAGAACTAGATCGGGTTAAGGGCGAGCTCGCCTCAGTTCGAGATTCGGGTGAAGACTTGAACTTTACTCGGCTGCTTTCGACTCCTGCTGGTGTATCTACATTTAAAATGATGGAAGATCTCATCCGAAGGAAGGTCAGATCTGCCATTTCTGCCCAGTATCCAGAGCTTGACGTGGGGTTTATCTACATGACCCCACTTGTTTCCAAGGACGAGGAGGAAGAAGATCAAGATCAAAATGATGAATCCTTCTCGAAACAGCTAGAGGACAACCTTTGTCCTGACGAGCAGTCCGAGTTAGAGCAGAGAAATCCTGATAATCGGCAGAACCTGGATCTTGATCAAACTGGCTCCAATCCGAACTCTTAAAAACCAAACTGAATTTGTACAATCCGAACTTTTCTTTTTTTTTTTGTAGAACTCTCTCTTTTTTTTTGTAAGGACATCGTTCCCTTAATGAAGCATTGTTCTTTCTCTCTTAATTGATGTTATATATTTTGATAGCTCGAACAAACGATTACTTTTGAGAAGCTCGAAATATATAAAAGAATAAAATTTGAGAGTGGCCCGATGAAACTTAATTTGCAAAAGAAAAACTTTATTCATGATATACTAAGGTCCGAATCAATTCGGACGAGACTCAAATTGACTTTACAACGACTCGATCAGCTCGAACTAGCGATACAAATCGTAATCTGTTTTGCTAGAATGCTTTCTCGAGTTCGAGCTAATCTTTTGAAGATCATTAGAAATAATATTTTTTCAAGTATTTGACGTTCCATGCATTCGGAATGTCCTTTCCTTCGGGAGTTTTTATTCGGTAGGCTCCGTTTCCAACGATCGAGCTGATTATATTAGGTCCTTCCCAGTTCGGTCCAAGTTTTCCTGAATTGAGCTCTTGTGTATTTTGGAAAACTTGTCTTAAAACCCAATCTCCTACTCGGAATGCTCTTAGTCGAACTGACTTATTGTAGAATCTTTCCACTCTTCTTTGGTTTTTCATCATTTGGCTAGATGATTCCATTCTTTTCTCGTCTAACAATTCTAGAGATTCGAAGAGTTTCTTTTGATTCTGTTCTTCGTCAAACAGCTCAACTCGTGGGCTTCTCTGGATAGCCTCGACTGGTGATACTGCATCGACCCCGTATGCCAATGAAAATGGAGTTTCTCCCGTAGCAGTCTTAAATGTAGTTCAGTATGCCCATAATACTGCTGGGAGCTCCTCGACCCACGCCGATTTTCTGGATGTCAGCTTTCTTTTCAAGATGTTGATGATGGTCTTGTTAGAAGATTCAGCCAGTCCGTTTGCCTCCGGGTACCTCGGTGTAGAAAATAATAGACGAGCTCCAAGGGTTTCGCAATATTCTTTAAATTTTTTGCTTGTAAACTGTCGTCCATTATCTGTGATTATTTCCCGAGGTAGTCCAAAATGACATACTATATTTCTCCACACAAAGTTTATCATTTCAGTATCTCGTTCTCTAGACAACGGCTCGGCCTCGACCCATTTAGTGAACGAGTCGGTGGCCACCACGAGATATTCTTTTTGCCCTGGAGCTATAGGTAGTTTTCCCACAATGTCGATTCCCCATCGACAGAATGGCCATGCTGGAGTGTTCGAGTGAAGTGGTTCGGCATGTAAGTGTGTGGAATTTGCAAATCTTTGGCAACTATCACATTTCCGAACTACTTCCTCGACATCCTTTTTAAGTGTGGGCCAATAGAATCCTGCCGTTATGGTTTTGTGGGTTAAGCTTCTGGATCCTGAGTGATTCCCGCAACTACCGGAATGCACCTCGGTTAAAATAGGAATAATATCTTCTTCGGATACGTATTTTAGTAGAGGCCCTTGGAAAGATCTTCGGTAGAGTTGCTGATCTATTAAGGTGAAACGAGCTGCCCTTCGAATTAGCCGAGCGGCTTCGGCCTTAGATTGTGGTAGAGCTTCGGTAGTTAGATACTCCACAATTGGATTCATCCATGAATTTTGTTTGTTGTTGACTGGACAAATATCCATTAGCTCGTACTCCCGGTCTCGAGTTGCTGGCCAAAGTGCCACGGTTAATGGGATAGTTCGAGTTCCTCTGTAACCTACAGCTGCTGCTAAGTTAGCTAGAGCATCTGCGTGCGAATTTTCTTCCTGAGGTATGTGGGAGACTTCTACCTCCTCGAATCTTGACTCGAGCCCCTTAGCTATCTCGTGATAGGCTTGCATTCTGGAATCCCTTGCTTGGAATTCACCTCGGACTTGATTTACCACCAACTGCGAGTCTGATTCGATTTTTAGCCTTCTTACTTTTAGATCGAGGGCCAGTTGGAGACCGACGATGAGTGCCTCATATTCGGCTATGTTGTTTGTAGTCCGGAATTCAAAATGGATAGCTCTCTCAATTACCCATCTTTCAGGGGATACGAGTAATATCCCTGCTCCACTCCCCCTAGAATTACTGGAGCCGTCAATACATAGGGTCCAGAATTCTACACTATCTGACGTTGGACCGAGCTCAACCTCGGCAAGTAGTTGGAGTTCGGGAGTGTAATCCGCAATGAAGTCTGCCAAGATTTGTGACTTGATGGTACTTCGTGGTTCGAACTTTAGGCCATAGCCCCCGAGCTCGATTGCCCACTTCTTCATTCGCCCAGACAGATCAGGTTTCGATAGAACGTGCCTGATAGGAAACGAGGACACCACTTTTATTGGGTGTGATTCGAAGTAGGGTCTTAACTTTCTTGATGCCATTACAAGTGCCAAGACGAGCTTTTCGAGGGCCGAATATCTTGTCTCTGTATCCAATAGAGTTCGGCTCACGTAGTAAATCGGGTGTTGATTTCCATCTACTTCTCGTATTAATACTGCACTGGCAGCTTTCTCCGAGACAGCCATGTACAGTTGTAATTTCTCATTGGGCTCGGCTTTATTTATTACCGGTGGAGTTGTTAAATATTGTTTTAGCAAGGTGAGTGCCTCGTCACATTCTCTCGTCCATTCGAACTTCTTTGATTTTTTAAGGAGAGAAAAGAACGAGCTGGTTCTATCGGAGTATCTTGCTATAAATCTGCTCACTGCTGCAAGTTTTCCGATCATCCTCTGTATATCCTTAACGCTCTTGGGGGGTTGGATATTTTGGATGGCTCGAATCTGTACTGGGTCGGCCTCGATTCCCCTTCGACTTACTATATAACCGAGGAATTTTCCCGAAGTGACTCCGAACGTGCATTTGGCTGGATTTAACCTCATATTGAATTTTTGTAATATCTCAAAGGTCTCGGCCAAATGTTGTAGATGCTCCTCGAAACTATTCGACTTCACCAGAATGTCGTCGATATAGACCTCCATGGTTCGGCCAATTTTTTGCTCGAACATCCGGTTCATTAGTCGTTGATAGGTCGACCTTGCATTTTTCAAGCCGAACGGCACGACTTTGTAACAATAAATTCCTTGATTGGTCATGAAGGCTGTCTTCTCTTCGTCCGGTGGGTACATCTTAATCTGGTTATAACCCGAGAAGTCATCCATAAAGCTCATGATACCGAACCCGGCGGTCGCATCGACGAGCCGGTCGATGTGTGGAAGTGGGAAAGGATCTTTCGGGGATGCCTTATTCAGGTCGGTGTAATCCACGCATACTCGATTTTTCCCATTCTTTTTCTTCACCACGACCACATTTGCAAGCCACTCGGGGTATTTTACTTCCCGGATAAAATCAACTTTTAATAAGTTTCGAACTTCATCGGCAATGGCCTCATTTCTTTCTGGAGCAAATCGTCTCCTTTTTTGTCTTACTGGCCTATGACTTGGGTCGACTCGGAGCCGATGACATATGACCGAGGGGTCAATTCCAGGCATATCTTCGTGGGAGAATGCAAAATTTCCCCAATTTTGAGTCAGCAGTTCTCGCAGCTAGGTATTTTGAGTTTCGGATAACCTTTCTCCGATGAAGGTTGTTCGAGCTGTGTTTTGGGGATCTATGCTAACTTCCGAGCTGCTTTCCACTGGCTCAGGTTCTACCATATGTACAGTCCGAAGTGTTACCTCATAACAGCTCCTTGATGCTAATTGGTCCCCTTGGATAGCTCGAACCCCCCATGGTGTTGGGAACTTGATCATTTCGTGAAAAGATGAGGGGACGGCCTTCATTGCGTGAATCCAAGGTCGACCGATTAACACGTTATATGCCGAGGGGGCATCTACCACTTGAAAACGTGTTGCCAAGTTTACTCCTTCGGCGAAAACTGGGAGGTCGACTTCGCCAAGGGAATTTAGTTTCTCACCGCTGAATCCAACCAAGGTGATTGGATTCTCTATAATATTTTTGTCCGAAATCCCCATTCCTTGGAGGGTTCGAAGGAAAATTACATTCGAGGACGCCCCAGTGTCAACGAGAATTCTCTTTACTTGACAATTTGCTATCATGAGTGAAATAACGAGGGCGTCGTCGTGGGGGTGCCGAGCTTTTGCTTCGTCCTCAGCTCCAAAGCATATTTCATATGGGGAGGTTTCAATCTGATGCACAGATTGATTTCTTAGTTCCCTGCAATGCCTTTTTGCGGCATTTCGTGAAGATCCGGCCATGGACGAGCCCCCAGTAAGGACATTGATGACCCTCTGAACTTCGGGTTGCTTCGGTTCCTCGGGGAGAGGTTGGTTGTTTGCTCCTGTTGCCGGAGTTTGGTTTTCCCGAACTCCCCCAGGGTTTTTCTTATTCCTTGTCCAGACTTTTCTTTTGTTCGAGGTCTTCGGGCAAGTTAACAACTCTTCGACTAGGAGCCGATCTATTTCTCTTTTCAGATCCCGGCAGTCATCAGTTCGATGACCATGGTCCTGGTGGAATTCGCAGTAAAGCGAAGTATCGCGAAGCTCAGGTCGAGCTTGCATTTTTCTTGGCCATTTGACCAAGTTACCTATCTTACACATCTCCCGAATTGCTGTTCGGGGAGATATCTTTTGCTCGGTCTGGGGGGCTGCCGATACTACCTTCATCCCCTGTTTAGATGACTCTGCTCGAGCAGGGTAGGACTGGTATCGACTGCTCGTTCGTGTTGTTTCTTGCTTCCTTTCAACATGGCCGGTTGACTGTTTATTCTTGTTTCTCTGGCCGAAGTTTTCTTCTTCAATTTCTTCCCGGATTTGTGCTTCGGCTCGAGCTAATACTTCGGCCATGCTCGAGCAAGGATACTTTAATAGTTTCCAGAAGAGGCCGGAGTTACGGCGAAGCCCCTTCTTGAACGCTGATACTGCCGTTTCTTCTAGGCAGTTAGGTATAGTCACTTTTACCGAATTAAATCTCTTCAAGAAGTCTTGAAGGGACTCATCCTCCTTTTGGATGATTGAATAGAGATCATCCGACCTTCGCGGAGCTCTCCTGCTACTCGAGAAATGCTGTACGAAAGACTCGTGCAGCTCGGCAAATGATGATATTGAGCCCGATTTCAAATGCATATACCATTGCATGGCCGGACCCTCCATGCATGCTCCGAAGCTTTTGCACATGCAAGCTTCTCGCTGTTGTTCGGGAATAACCGCCGTTTGCATCTTCATTTTATATAGAGTGATGAACTCATCCGGGTCGGTTTTTCCGTCATATGCCTTGATGGTTGGCATTGTGAAACGGGATGAGAGCTGGATAGACGAAATCCTTCGAGTGAAGGGAGAGTCTGCATAACTTTCAAGTGGTATGTTAGTTGGAGGAGCCGGGGCTCCAGGGATTAGGGCCATGAATTTCTGCATCTGCTCGAGCTGTTTCTCGAGTGAGCGGATCTTGCCCTCCGAGCTACTGTCATCGGAGGGAGCCCAACTGCTTTCCGGTTTCGTGGGAGCTCGGGAGCTTGCTTCCTCATGTTCTGTCCGAGGAATTCTCTCCTCGGGCTGTGTGTTGCTCTGGCCATCGTTGTTTATCAGGGCCAGCTGTCGTCTCTGGTTCTCGGCCTCCAGGGTTATCCGACGATTTTCCTCCTGGAGGTTTCGGAGGTTCTCTTCTCGCCTTTTGAGTTCGGCCTCGAACTCAGCTGCGCTTCGGAACACTCCGTGTCCGAGCTGATCGTTGTTATTACTGTTGTTTCCTTCCATATTCTATTCAATCTTTCTTTCTTAAGAGGCCCTTCCTCTAGCGCCAATTGTTGATGCTCAATAGTTTGGAGATTACTTTTTTCTAAGAATACTAAATTGAAATGCTATGAAGTAATAAATGCGTAATAAAAGGAATAAGAACAAACTGTATTTGTAGAGCTGAATAACTTGTATTGCTTTAAATATTGTATTAATTGCTGAATTCAAAATGTGTACTTTTACAATAAATGAGGATCCTATTTATAGGAACCCAATCGAGCTAAACGACCCTTGGCTAGTAGATGCAACGCTTCGATCGAACTGACGTTTCGAATGGTCGCATCCTCTGCGTTGAGTAGTCTCAGTTGACACCTCACCAAGTATATGGTTCGAGCTCTCAGCTCGAATGAACCAGTCTTCCGTACTTGACATAATGTTCCGCGAGGTGAAGTTCTTTAGTTGAGAAGTCTGTTCGAAGGGTAGCTCGGCAAATAAGGGGCTCGGTCAATTATGAGGTCGAGCTCGGAATTTGTCTTCACCTTGAACATTCTTGTCTTGAATTATTTGCTACACACTTCTTCTTTTTGGGCTTTTTGACTTTTTGTCTTATTGGACTCCAAATTGGGATTACTCATTTTTGGGTCATAACACTTATCTTTGATAATCTAGAGCAATATGTTTTATAATGAATTTATATTATGTAATTTATAAACTCCAACCTATAATTTGTGACTATAATTTCACGAGTTCAGGAGATTTCTTAATTATTATGTATAATTGGATTTTCTCCCAATTGTTCTTCTAAAACTTATGAGATGACATGTTATTAAAAATATAACACAATGCATAAATAACACATACAATGACACAATGTGTAAATAGTTATACAAATATCCTCTCTCAAGGTATAATAGTAAAAACACCATGTCTATAACAAAAATCATGAATTTAAACTTCCCAATAATATTTTGTAGGTGAATTTAAATTAATATATTAGTATTAAAAAATATAATCATACACACGAAAATGTGTACATCCGTTTTTAAAAAAAGTAATAAATAAAAAAATCCAAAAGAAAAAGAAAATAATGATGATATAAATATAAATTCAAGTTTTTTTTATTGTTCTAAAATTATTATTATTATTATTAGTAATAGTAAATAGATTCAAAAATGTACTTCCTCCGTCCTACCATATTAGTTAGTATTTTTTCCATTTTTGTTTGTTCCGTCATATTAGTGTCTTTTCTTAAAATTGAAAAAAATCTCATCATTTCAATAAAATATTAATTCTACTACACATACGAAAATTAATTATTGTGTCGAAACTAAAAGGAACTAATGTAATGGAACGGAAAGAGTAATAAATACTCCCTCTGTTCCAGTTTAATTATCCCGGGTTCATCGAACATAATAACTAGGAATGTGAGAGTAGTTAAAATTGATTGAAATTAATATTTTTTAATTTTAAGACAATTGAGCTAGAATAGATAAAAAATAAAAAAATAAGATAATTAAGCGAGTAAGAAAATCTAAAAAACGGATATTTATGTTGGTGGGTATTTTAGGAGAAAAAAGTAATATTATTGTATGGCGAAGGACAATTGGAAGGAAGGTTGGGCACGTGTACAGTCAATTTCACGACAGGTCTATAGAAAAAAAAAAAAAAAATCGTACATGGGGCCCACCATAATTGTGGTACCACCGTACATGTCACTATCTTATTCTTATCACCGTTTAATTTTGATAAGCAGCCTTTCTCTCTCATCACCCCACTCTTCATCAACCATCCACTTATTTTTCTTATTATTATTATTATCATCAGTCACTCTGTACCATTTTCTTTTTTGTCCATCTCACCTCAATTATTATATTACTTAAAAAGGTAATTTTTTCACACTCAATAATAAAATATTAATTTCACTCATTACTTTACACTCATACTCCTTAGTTATTGTGCCCGATTAATTCGAGACAATTCAGCCGGGACGGAGGGAGTATTATTTACCATTTCTTTTAACAGATCTTAAACGATCAGGTTTTTAAAAGTCAATAGCAGAGCCACATGTATCAAAATCCACTCTAGGCCGAATTTATTTAGTTTTTTTTTATTATAAGATTTTCTGGTTTTTAATTTTTTATAAAACCATTATCTTCATGATAAGAAAGGGAGTTGAGCTAGGATGACAAAAATAAATAAAATAAAATTGAAGGATTGAGGAGAAAATGAATTCATCCGTAATAATCAGTTACAATAATTCTTCTGATCAATTGATTATATATTATAGATTATAAACGAGAAAAAATAATAGATATAAGATTTTACGTAGTTCGACAATTATCTTCCTCCACAAGAGAGGAGCAAATTATTTCATTAATGTATATCGCAAGTGCGGCTACTAATAAATACATCATGTTAATTATTCTATAAACCTACTAGGTATGAAATTACACAAAAACTCCCTTCGCTCGGGTCCCATTAGCTCTAGTTACCAGCGCGCCCCACAAATCTCAAACTCGCCTCGCTCGACGCTCGCAGCCATTAGCCTTTGCATTTTTCTTTGGTTGATATATATGAACCATGTTGATGGGTGAAACTCGAGAAGAACGAAAAATAAAGAAATATTGCTCAAGATGAAAAAGATATAAGATATAATGACAGTACATGTATTTATAGGAGAGAAATCCTAGATTTACAAGAAAATAAGATATAATATGACAGATATATCCAACTCTTGTTTTGCCTAAATAAATATATTTTTTCGCATAAATCTTATATAGCCGAATCTCGCCCAAATTGGAAACAATATGTGTGTATGATTTCTTCCTTATCTGTCTGTCACAAGGATGATTCGAAGGGCAGCTGTTGAGAGTGGTTCGAGCGCTCTAGCAAAATCGGCATTGGTTGGGTTTCCTAGGCTCCTCGAGGCAAAACTGTTCGAAGTGAGGTTTCTCGAGGTAAAGCAGCTCGAGTAGTGGAGGCAGCTCAGGTCCTTAGCGAATTTTTAAGTGACGTCACTAACTCTCTTGGACTATTCGTATTTGGACTGCGCCTGGACCGCAAGAGCGACACTCAACCAATTACTCAAGTGAATTAGCCGTACGTCCGGATCGGTGATAACCGAATCGCTAGACTTGATTTTACTTATTAGGTTGCATTTATTTGTAAATGAACTTAAAATAAGATCATTTTGGGACATAACAAACCATAGTAACGATTACTTTTTACTTAGAGTTTCTGAATTTGCCACTAAACATTGATAATATAATGGACAAATGAAGAGTGTGGTTATGATCAAGTGCAGTTTAGTTTTTAGCAATGAAGAAATGATATGCATTCCGACAAGAAGATTGGGAAAGAGATAAGGCAGAAGTCTTATATGATATAGGTTGGAGTCTATTAATTGATAGGACCCGCAGCTTATATCACAAGTCACATTCATTTCCAAACTACTACGCCTCCAACTCCTAGATATTTTCTTCACACAACTTCCTCCTAACTTTTGAGCACTTTTTTAGACTATTATTATTTGTCCACTTTTTCTTCTCAAGATATTTTTTTTTCAGTTCAATATCTAAATAATTTCAGATTTGAATTAAGAATTTTGTAATATTTCGTTATTAATTGAGAATTTGTATCGTATTTAAATTATAAAGCATCTTGCTACAAATTCTTGAATTTTAAATTGATAGTACACTTTGATTAACAAGGTCATGATCCAATATTGTTAATGAAATTGGAGCATTTATATTGAGTAGTGAAGTTTAAAAAATGAGAAAAAATAATTTAAAAATTATGAAATAGTCAATTTAACTATTACATCTTATGATTATGGCCATACTTATGAATACATTTAAAAAACAATCAAAAGTACATATTTAACATTTTTTTAGGTGAAATTCAGATAATTTTTAAAAACATTTATTAATTATTGTGTAGTGTGTAGTATGGGTGAGAGAATGTGTTGTGAATAGAATGTGTGAGAAAGTGTGGTGTGTGCAATTAGGGGTGGCAAATGGGTCGGGTTGCAACCTGGTATAACAAATGACACGCCAACCCGACCCGATACGTTTATTTTCGTGTCAACTCGAAACTGACACGAAATGACATGTTTAATTATTTTCAAAAAAAAATTGTGTTAATTATTTTCAAAATTAAAAAAAATGTGTTAATTATTTCAAAAATTAAAAAATTGTGTTAATTATTTAAAAAAATTAGGTTTTAGGTTATTATTTATTTATTAAAATTTTATATAATTAGATTTCATAAATAATAATATTATTATTTATATTATTGGGTCAAATGGTTCGCAGGTCAACCCGAGATTGACTCGAACCCAACACAAAAATTAAATGGGTTGGCGGATTCGACCCGAAACTGACCCGAAAATTAAATGGGTTGACCTAACCTATTTTTTTCGTGTTAGGTTTGTGTCGGGTTGGAGATTGCCGCCCTGCAATGAGTGCAACCCGGGTTAAAAAATATAAAGAAAAAAATGATCGACATGGGAGGGACCAGGTGCAATCCGAGGACGACCGAGTGCGATCTAAGCTTGAAAAATATATATATATATTATATATAAATATTGATCAACCGGAGAGCGATCCAGGTGCGATCCGGGAGCAATATTATTTTTCATGTTTCAATTTCATCGCCAACTCAAAAATAATTGCCTTATCAAAAATCATTGTTTGATTAATGCATTTTAAACAAATCCCAAGTAAAAATATGTATTTTTGGCCATATTTGATTTATTTGGATAAAAATAGTCAAAATTATTATCATTTTTTATTATTATCCAACGACGCTCATATTAAATTGTTACACATTCTTCGCTACGTTACTCGAAAACTAATACTTCCATTTCTATTAATTTGATTCCTTATAAATAAAGTAACAAATTTCACTCACTAGAAATTCGAAATATTTTCATATGAGATTTCTTTATTTCTCAATTTTAAATTAGAAAATAAACTTAAAAAACATATGGAACGCGGTTTGATATACATCCAATTCCAAATAAGTTAATTTATTTACTTGGAGTTGCAGTGAAAAGGAATATTCTAGGTATATTCCTTAATTTTGGATGTAATACTATGGATGGCGGTCGTTTTCTGATGGAAGAAATGCTGCTTGCAGTTGCAGATGGCCTAATGAAAATAATACAACACCATCATTATTCATTACTTTCAAACGTGGAAATAAAGTCGAGTTTTTTTAAATAAAAATAGATAAATGAACACACACAATTTTTAATTTTTTTTTGAAAAATAGAATATATATAATTAAAATAACGAGGGGGATGTCTCTTCTTCATATTAGTGAACTCGTAATATATTGGTCATAAATAAATGTTTTAACTGGGGTTTAAA
This sequence comes from Plectranthus barbatus, assembly GCA_026898455.1. Classification (NCBI taxonomy): domain Eukaryota; kingdom Viridiplantae; phylum Streptophyta; class Magnoliopsida; order Lamiales; family Lamiaceae; genus Plectranthus; species Plectranthus barbatus. The sequence goes on along the minus strand of JAPKLW010000030.1, from coordinate 261,814 downwards.
ATTGGCATACCGTGATTTTTTGTACCTAATCATATTGTATCGAAAATTTCAGTACAACAATAGTGTGGCCATAGTAATATTTATTGTATATTGACACATAACATTACGATAATATAATATTTTATTTTATTTTTATTTTAAATATATAATAAAACAAAAATTAAATTAATCTTCCCTCTTCGCTTACAAGTAGTATAATTAGGGGTGTAATCGAACCGAGTCGAGTCAAATAATTTCGTGCTCAAGTTTGACTCGTTTAGTTTCGAGTCAAGCTTCGAGCTTTTTAATCGAATACTTTGATGTTCACGAACATTATTGAGCCTAAACGAACTTTCTAAATTTAGAATATATTTAAGATTTTCATTATTATTTTGAAGAAAAAGTTATTTATTCCAAAAAAAATATCATATTCATGCTCATATTCTAAATATTTTTCATTATTAGATAGATTTATCATTATTGTTACTCTTAAATTATGAAAATATTATTTTTATATAAGTAATTATTTTATATTTCTTACTAATTTTAGCTAACGAGCCTGCTCACGAGCTCACGAGTCGAATACTATGATGCTCAAGTTTGGTTCATTTAATAAACGAACTTTACTAAACGAACTCGAACGAACTTTTATCGAGTCGAGATCCGAGTAGCTCACGAACAGTTTGGTTCATTTATACCCCTAAGTATAATTATTATTGATACAAATATATTTTTCAACTAAATGTAAGAAGATTTGTAAAAATGGAAGCATATTGAAGACTTGTTAACGGTATGTTAAAATAATGAGAGCAAAATTTATCTAGCCACTTTTGATAACTTGTTAAGTTATCTAGCCACATGTATAAAAATACATGTTTTTTAGCCACTTTGCCAATGATTGGAGAGAGAAATTGAATTTTAAAATCTTGTAGCATTAATTGTTTTTGGATTTATTATCCATTACCCCACCAACTACCCCACCACCTACCCCACTCCCCCCTTTCTCTCTCTCATCCCATCGAACACCCACCACCGACGCACGCCATTTTTTTCGATTCAAAGCTTCAAATCGCCGGATTTCGCACGCTCAACCCGGAAAAAAATCCACATTACGTCTACGTGATGTCTGGAGAAGAAGAAAACCCGAACCAAGTAAGTTAAATCCCATTATTTTGCGATTTTTGGCTCGTTTTTTAGCGCGATTTTTACCTTGAATTTTTCTTTGATTTTTCGCAATTTTTCGTCGAATACATGTTTTATTATGTGTATGAAGTTGATTAAATTCATATTTCGTCGATTTATATGCTTTAACATGACTAAAAACACTTTAGGAATGGATTTTTGCTGTAGAACTGTAAAAAAATGTACAGACTGCGCGCCCTAGGAGGGAGATGACGAGATCTCGACTAGGGATGTCGAGATCTCGACATCCCTAGTCGAGATCTCTTCATCAATTTGTTAATATCGAAATTTTATTTAGGCGAGATCTCGACATTAATCTCGATTTTCATATCGAGATCTAGATATCAAAATCGAGATTAATGTCGAGATCTCGATTTTTTTTTCAAAAAATTCTGATTTTTATTCTTTTAATTTCCCTTTTATTTACATATTGTATTTTATTTAATTGCAGGTTTGGGAGTGGATCAGGCCCAGTTTGCAGGGCAAAGTCCCGCGGTCGATGAATTTTTACGACCGGGACATTCTTGAGGATATTCGGGTTCGTTTGTTGAGCTTTGGAGAGGAGAGTTTGGAATTATTTAGGGAAGGACCGTTCGGTCATTTTCTGAGTTTTCGGTGGAAGAAGAGCACGATACGTGCTACGTGGGCACTGATCACCCACGAGATTGAGGTGGAGGGAGCGGAGAACGAGCTGTGGTTTCGTGTTGGTGAAACCAACATTAGATTTGGCGCTGATGAGTTCTGTTTGATGACCGGGCTGCGGTTCGGAGATTCGGGTTTTGACCCTACTGGAGTTCATATTTTGCCGGAGGATGGTTGTTTATCTTCTCACTACACTACCCTTCCTTCTGTTGACCAGTTGCATGTTGATTTTATGAGAACCGAGCTGAATTTGAGCGATTCTGCTGATGATTACGTGAAGATCGCTGAGATTCTATTTTTCAACCGTATGCTGATGTGCCACGATGGGAAGCGACACGTAGACCCCTGGATTTATGCATTGGTGGAGAGACCTCATCAGTGGAGGGCATTCCCTTGGGGCTCGTGGTCCTTCAGTATTTTGCTGTATCAGATGTCTGTCGTGATCAGATCATCAAAGACAACGAAGGTGCCTTTAGTGCATGTATATGGCCCTTTTTGGGTGTTGGAGGTAATTGTTAGTAATTTTTTTATTTATTTAATTTTTAATTTATAAAAGACTAGAATTGTAAATTATTTGCATTATTGTGCAGGCATGGTCGTACGAGGTGATCCCTGATCTGGCAGCCTTAGTTGCGAAGCGCATTGAGCCAGAGGAGGGTCAGGAGACTAGGCCTCGATGCCTGTTGTGGAGACCTCTTTATATTAGGGACTCCAACTTCACCACTTTTTTCAGACATGAGGTAATTATTGTTTACAGTTTTCAATACTTATATTATAATTTAAGTATTATTTGATTTATTTCATTTATGTTTCTTTTCAGCATGCTTGCAGTACTACACTGCAGCCGACAGATGATGAGGCCGATTCTGAGAGTTGGCTCAGCTTGAGGAATGCTGAGAACCCGTTGATTCGGAGATTTATACCTTATAGGGGCTTCAAGCCCCGACGATCAGCCTCTCAGCCATCTGCTAGTACCTCGAGGAGGGTTCCGGAGCAGCCGGAGTCGCCGCCACATGAGCAGCCGGAGTCGCCGCCACATCAGCAGCCATCGCCTCAGCCGCAGCCATCGCCGCCGCCACACCGCCAGCCATCGCCATTATTCGATATTGGGAGCGGTTTTGAGGTTCCAGTCCGCTCTTCTTTCGAGCGTACTGAAGTTCCTCATCGGCGGCGGGCTAAGAAGCGCCCGCGACGTTCCGCATCTGCAGAGCCTCTAGAGGTACTTGTGTTTAAATTTGTGTGATTTTTATTTGATTATATTTTACTTATATATTTATATTATCTTTTCAGACTGGAGGTTACGAGGGGTACGGGATGTCCATGGATGACATGGTGCGATTTGCAGTGCCATTGGCTGGTCAGCTCGTGCAGCCACTGGCAGATACACTTCTTCCACCACTGAGAGCAGGGCTCGTGCAGCCACTAGCAGATTACATGATTGCTCCAGTGGTTGATCGCATGATTGATCCAGCGGTGCAGCGAGATATGCCACCACTGTCGCAGCAGCTTATACTTCCATTGGCGAATCTGATCATTGATCCAGTGGCACAGCGGGTTATTAAGCCATTGGCAGAGACGATGATTGATCCGGTGGCTCAGCGACTTATGGGGCCAGTCGCAGATAGACTGATGGTGCCGGTAGCTGATCGTGTGAGTCATAATATTGTGGAGCCGGTGTCTGCCAGGGTTACTCATAGGTTGAAGGTTTTCTTGCTGGACCTCGCAGATACACTTCTCTGCCGCCCTCGCCGTAGCGAGAGATGGGCCCCACCGTATCCTCCTTATTCTAGAGGTACTTGTGTTTAAATTTATTTGATTTATATTTGACTATATTTTACTTATATATTTATATTATCTTTTCAGACTGGACAGCCTCCTCTTTTGGTCAGACTTTTGGCCCGACCGCCTCGCAGCCCGTTGGCCCCACCACCTCATCGACCGCGGGCCCCACCGCCTCTCAGCCCGTTGGCCCCACCACCTCATCGACTGCGGGCCCCACCGCCTCGCAGCCCGTTGGCCCCACCACCTCATCGATTGCGGGGCCCACCACCTGAGTCGCTGCAGGCCCCACCGCCTCATTCGCTGCTGGCCGCACCGCCCCCTTTCGTGTTCCTGCTGCGAAGATGATGACAGAATATCTGTCTTTCATGGATGATATCACGCAACAAGTCAGGGTGCCTGAGGAGGGATTGGTTATGAGTAGGGAGCTATATTTCCGGCCACTTAATGACCCGCAGGAGGATATTACAGAAGATGTAAGTGCATAACTATTAGTTGTGAATTTTTTATTATCTGCTTTATATTAAAATTTTTTTTGTGATATCAGCTTTTGCAGATCTTCATGCGTATGTCACGAGACATGGTTGCCAGAGCTGACAGCAGCGTACTTGAGGACGGTGTTGACCCGGACATCACTATCATATTAGACCCCTGTTTCTTTGTAAGTAATGAATGTTAAATTTTTTTTTTATTCTTTAATTTTCATTTCATATTATAATGTATTACTGTGTGCAGGACCGTATCTTGCTAAAATGGGAGAAAGTCCCAAAGAAAAAACGAGGACAGGTTGTTGATAATTATGATTGGTGGAAGCACCATGAAGATCTAGTGAAAGCTGTCCAGGGTCGTGGTGGAATGTCTGGCTTTAGGAGTTGGTACAAGGCCAAACATGTAAGTGACATATTTTCATATTAAATTGTTCTATTAGTTTTCATGTTAAGTTTAATTGTGTTGATTTGTATTTTAGGTGATCGGGATTGTCCATCTCTACGAGCACTGGGTCACTGTACGGATTGATCTTCATAGCTGGACCGTTGAGTTATATGACTCACTTCTCCACGCTTTAAATGATCCATCTGACCCAGTTCTCTATCTGAAGCGGGACACAGAACTCCGACCACTTCTTGTATTACTTCCCCGTGTCCTTGAAACTGCCGGGTACTGGGACATGGTCGATCCTCCTCGTGTAAGAATCCTTGGTAATTTTTCTCTGATTAAGGATTTTACTGAGATGCCCATGCAGTTAGATTCACATAGTTGTGGAGTATATTGTATAATTTTTGTTGATAGGTTACTACTTAGAAGGAGGAGAGCTCCAGTTAGTGACCTTACTTATGAGTTTACAATTCATTATAGGCAGCTTGTAGGTGCTAGGATTGTAAGTTGGTGTAGAGAAATAGAAGCTCGAGAAGCTGAACAGTTGTAGTACTATTTTCTATTGTTATTATTAATATTGAATTTGCATTTTGGTGTATTTTGTGATTGATATGAATTTGCATTTGGTGTATTTAAGCTGAACAGGATTAAATGGATTTTATGAAAAACAGATCTCGCATTTCGAGATGAAATAGGAGATCTCGAAATCTCCTATTTCATCTCGAAATACGTAATTAAGTAATTAATTATAATTAATCTTAAATTAAAACATTATACAGTTTAAACATACATTACTTAACATTTATTTAACACTTTAAAGTTCATTTAACATAAGACATTATACAATTGAATCTATGCATACATAAGATGTTTCTCTTTGAAATGTTCATACCTTATTCATGTTTGAATAGGATGAAGTAGAAGTAGTATAATACAAAGCCAACATCTTTGTAATGAATGAATTTTTGCAAGTTTCTTTGTTATCGAATCTATATTTCCTTAAATGAGTGTTATATGAGTTGATTATCCTCGAAAATTAGTGAATTAAACATCCAATTAGACAATAATCCATAAATTTGAGATCTCGAAATTGATTTCGAGACATGTCGAGACAACCCTTTTAATTATCTCGATTCAAACCCTACAAATCACGAAATCACAAATTTTGAGAAATTAAATTAATTTCGAGATCTCGATTTCTCAAATCGATATCTCGACATATAATCGAGATCTCGATTTTATGACGAGATTTCATATAATTTTTTTATTTTTTTTAAATAAAATCCGAAATATATATCAAATGACCGAAAATTGAATGCGAATATTATTCGACAATAAGACTAAAATATTAGACATTTTGATACACATTTTCATACACATTTTGATAGAAACGAAGAAGCTAATATCTTGCCCCGTTCGTAGTTTGGATGATCCGTCTCATCCATCTCTTTCCCCACTTAATTATAACGTTTCATCTATTTTCCCATTTCTACAAACGAAGAAGCTAATATCTTGCCCCGTTCGTAGTTTTGGGAAAACAAGAAACGTGGGGAGTAATCCGGACCAAGGACACCTACTTCATGTGACGTAGGAAAAATCCTCTTCCGGACTGTTTGACGTAGAAAAAATCCTCTTCCATTTTAGCAAGTGCCCGTATTCTTGAGTAAAATATGAAAAAAATAAAGGATGATGGAATAAATAAGAAAAGGAAGCTGCAAGTCAATCCTCTACCGGACTGTTTGACGTAGAAAAAATCATCTCCTATTTGAGCAAGTGCACGTATGAGGGGAATAAAGAGCAATAACATATTTTGAATGGAATATAGTTTGAGTAAATTCCTCCACCCTTAAATAGAAGTTAAATTTAGAAAAAAAAATTGTTTTAAAAAAATAAATTATTGTGCAGAGTAGTTCACGTGAAAGTTGTTCAATAATGTAGTCAAATTGAGAATCTTTGCAGGCATTTATCGAGTAAAAAGTAGTATTGACATATAAATTCATGTCCAAAAAGTAATAGTGATGTGATATGTCGAAAATGGGGGTATTCACGTGAAAGTTGTTCAATTATTGCCTTGATTCAATTATTGGAGTTCAATATGTCGAGATCTCGACATATTGAACTCCAAATCACGATATTCCATATCAATTTTGTAAAATCCACCTGAATTCGTATACAAACCAAAACACCTAAACAGATCAAATAAGAACTCAAAAAATCGTCCAAATATCAACCACAATATCACCAGAATTAATATAAACCAATATACCTTAACAACAACTGATCAATTCGTCATAAGCATGCAAACAGAAATAAAGCAAGTACCACTACTCACTCATATGGTCAACTCTCTCCGGACATTTTCTTTTTGTATGCCCCGTCTGTTGACAGATACTACATGTCTTCGCCCGTTGCCTACGTGGCCCGTCTTGGGGTGGAGGACTGTTCAAATCCACCTCACCAATGGCAATATAAGCAGTGCAGGCACGTGAGTTGTGACCGGATTGTCAACACCTCCTACATACTTGAGATCTGCTCATGGTCGAACTCTCAGCACCAGAACGTGCTCTACTCATCCTCGGACGGCCAGCCTGTCGAACTACTCTCGGTGGTCTAACAACATAAGATGTTACCTCCGATGGGAGTACCCAATCCGATGGATGCGGCACAGTCATAATGGTGTGATGATATGTCTGTAGCAGAGTGAATTGCTTGTAGTAGTGTGGCACGTACTCTGATATCGGCTGCGAAATATATCTGACAATCGAAAAATAAGACACACATGTTATAATAATCTTTATTAAGATATTTGCAATAATGAAAGTTCGAATTAACATATTACCTGAGGGCGGCAGTCGCATGACAACATAGAATCAGATCGAGATCGAACTGACGACACTCACACGTTCTGTGCTCTATGTCGACATTGTAGCTTCTCTGTTGCCCTTCCACCTTGTATATGTGTGGCATGGTGGTGCCTCTGACTACAAGATGTCGCCCATATTCGGACGACTCTGTTAATTTCGTCATAACTACGTGTGTCAGAGCATGATCTCTAGACCGTGCAGCCGCCCGTCGCTTGTCAAACCATCGCTCAACCATAGCTCTGTAAGTCTCAAGAAGGGCACATATAGGCAATCGCCTTGCCCATAACAAACGAGAGTTGAGGGATTCGGCTGCATTGGACGTCATGAAGCTGAATCGGGTACCAGGGCACTGAGATCTCGACCAACGGTGGACTCCTATATCCAGAAGCCTCTTGTAAGCTCCTTCTTTGCTCAGAATCTCCAAAGTAGACATGTGCTTTTGAAATGCATCGTGCCTATAACAGTAGGCTGCATCTCGTAAAACAGCACCAACTTGCGGACCGTACCTCGACATGTTATTCGCCAAGTGGTAGTAGCAAATAGCATGCGTAGCATTCGGAAATGCTAACTCAACTGCATTTTTTATGCTCTTGTGCTGATCACTGACAATGATCAGTCCTTCGCGATCCCCGAAGCACACATGCAAGCGATGCATGAACCACATCCACGACTCATCATCCTCTATGGGTCCAATCCCGATAGCAAGGGGAAATAATTGTTCATTGTCGTCTTTTGTCACCGCAACAAACAACATTCCCTTATTCTTGCCCTTCAGATGCGTGCCATCTACAACAATCACTGGGCGCATGAAGCTGTGAAATGCATCGATGCAAGGAGCAAGCGCCAGAAACATGTGCTTGAACAAACTCTCCGAAGAAGTGGATATATCATACATCGTGCCTGGGTTACGAGACTGTAGCATGTGTAAGTAGCCCGGCAGCATCGCATAAGACTTCTCCCACTCGCCGAATACCATTGCAATGGCTATGTTTCTTGCCCGCAGGGCAAAACTGTAATCAATCTTGATGCCGAATTGAATCAACAATTCAGACATCATCTCCTTCGGCTTTAGAATAGCGCCCTCCGCCGCCAACTTACTGGAGAAATACTTACCCAACACTCTTGCGGGCACTCTGCGGGGAGCAACACGATATATATCCGTCTGGCAGCTGTGCATCAGATCACACTTGAATACTCTCCAAACAGTTCCAGATTGTCTTGCACGCAGCATAAAAGGACAACCATTCCCATGCTTGCATCTGTAGTTGAGCCGAGTAGTGCTGGACCTCTCTGTGGAGTACTCCAATCGGTGATGCAAGTGATGCAGTCCTACAGCAAGGTCAAGTTCATCCTTGCTGCTAAATGTCGCTCCAATGCACAGCTGAGTCGGGGCCCAATCTGCGGGAATAATCCACTCCAAACGCTCAGGAGCATCAACCTCTATTAAAGGAAGCACCCAACTCCTTACTTCCTGATCATGTCGAGTTGCAGCCACGGACATACTCAAGTTATTGTTAGATAGTCCGTACTGATCCATTCGCCCAGGAGCTAGAATCCATCTAGAAAAATCACTGACCAAGGACTCAAACAACCGACTCCGCCCCTCCTTCTCGTCCCTCTCCTCCTCGCTTGCCTCCTCCTCCTCCTCCTCCTCCTCATCATCATCACAATAATCATCATCATCATCATCTGTAGATTCCGCCTCATACTCATCTACGAAATCATCAGCTAATGAGATGCTAGGACCACCCATTCGTGTTGATCGTTGTGACTGTGACTGAGGTGCCTGAAATCCGGACTGATTTTGCTTCAATTTGGTGACCACATATATAATTGGATCAATGCTATTTTCATATAGCATCCGCATAATATCTTCGTCGGTCTTCAGTCCAGCCTTCACATGCCTCGAGCCCCCAGATATACTGCTCATGTAAAACAAGCAGTAGCTAGTACTGAGGAGATCACAGTGCATGATCTCGTGAATCTCGGACAAAATGGTATTGTAGGAGATCCGTTCACGTCTCAAACAAATCAATTGCTCGTCTTCGCCCATATACTCGGATCTGTCCCAAGCCCCACCATGACGTATGATGAAATATTGATACGACATCTGCGATAAATGAAACGAAAATATTAAAAAAAAAATAGGAGCATATTCCAGCAGACAATTCGAGATCTCGATAATAATATCGAGATCTCGGAATTAAATTAAAATTAATTGAGATCTCGTGATAAAATCGAGATCTCGAGATGATGTCGAGATCTCAATATGGTGAAGTCGAGATCTCGACATCATCTCGAGATCTCGATTTTATCACGAGATCTCGATTTTCCTGGATTTCTCCCTAAGTTCTCTGCGTATTTTTTTACGAACAACAGTCCTAAAATCGCTATATTTTCTAAAAAACTAAGATATACAAGTCGATACTAAGATATGCATGTCGATTTTGAACACATAACATCATTATAACGCAGAAAACGAATCGAAAATAAGAAAAAATGGTTGAAATCAACATACCTTCGATTTTTCTCTCTCTAAACCCTCTCAACAATCTTCAAATAATTTTTAGAATGTTTCCTTCCTCGTACAACCGAAAATATTTGTTTGTAAAAGGTTGTAATAAATTTACAACTACCTTGGTAGTTCAAATTAATTGCTCAAAATTAAATAAATGAATAAATAAATGAAATAATGAATATTTCCGAAAATAGAAACAACTTTAATAAAGTAAATTTTGTCTTGTAGCCGAAAATGGAAGAGAGAAAAAGACAAAAGTACAAAGTGGCTAGAAAACTTATATTTTTATCCTTGTGGCTATAAAACATACCCACTTATTCAAAGTGGCTAGTTGTATCTATTCCCACTAAAGTAATTGTACGATAATAACATGTAATTTATGTCATACCAAATTTATCGAAACCACACCCAAAATTAGATATACCAAAAGTTTTGGTACGGTAACGATATCAATTTTCTTCCATCCCTAATATTAACTACTACGCTCGCTCGCTCTAAAATGAGGAACATGTTATATAATTTACTATACGTAAAAGAACAATTTTCAAAATATAAAAGTGTAGATGATATTTTAACTAGGGATATAAAATGATGTTTCACTCAACAGAAGCAGTTAAATTTTGTAATCAATTAAACCAAAAACAGGGTTTGTTTCAATATAGTTTATTGTCTCATAAACTTTCGATATTTCTTCAATCTGTTTCTTAAATAAAGGCAACAATGATGCCAAACAATGAATTTGACGGTTATTTTCAACTGCACAATTTTCAATGCATGAGACATGCATGACCATACCTCACCTGTTCAATCTTAAATTTTAAATTTAATTTTTTTTTAAATAAATCTGTAATTTCTTCTTCGATTTTCAATAAAGTCTAAGTTATACTCAAATTAATTTGCAAAAGAAATAAATTAGGGATGTCAATCGCGTCAATCCATTAAATTTCAAGCCAGTTCTATTGGATTATGAGTTAATTGTTTCGGGTCATTTTTCGGACTAAATAATCTCGACACTAACCTTAACTCTTTGGTTTTCGGGCTAGCCGTCCGGGCAATAAACTTATTAATTTTTTTATTTTGAATATATTTTTTATCTTTTTTAATATTTAAAATAATAAAATAAAATAAAATATTACTTCTCTCTTATAAAAAAACAAAGCACATCCCAAAATTAATAGAATGATTAATTTAATTATTAAAAATAAATTATTTTTATTTTAGCAATATTTAAATATGTTTTAACTTCATAAATAAGCAAACTTAACTATATATTAATTACTATTTGAATTAAATACAATAATATAAGTTACAACTTAATTAATAAATATGGTCTTAAATATTAAAAGTAGATTTCAGTACTTTAATTATGATAAATATATTAATTTAAAAATTAGCGGGTTAATCAAGCCAATCAGTTGGGTTTCGTGCTCAGTCCTATCAGGCCTCGGGTTATTCGAGCAAAATTTTTTTCGGGCCAAAACATTTAAACTCTAACCCGCATTTTAACTCAAGTTAATCGTACCAGCTCGCAAGTTTCAGGCTAAATGGACGTCATAGAAGAAACTGAGGATACTAATGATTTAATATGTACATTTTTCTGTTATATATCATATATATATGAAATTAAATGCATCAATTGATAGTTAAAAAAATCTTCATCTAAAAAAAAAAATCAGTACTTTTGTTGTTTGATTGCCTTCAACAATCACATGTGGATAGGGCCAGTCATTATGGTATTGTAACAATCAGTACAATATTGATAGTACCTTTCTTCTTCATATTTTGGATTTGATCGAATTAGAATTAAAGCTTTATTTAATGGATTATATTTGAATTTTAACGAATCAAATTACTAATAATAGATTGACAAGATAAAAACTCTATTTTCATGATTTAACTCCCTTAATCATCACATGATTCATAATGATGATGCCATCATCCACAATCAATAGTTTTTGCTCGAAATAATTAAACAAATTGTACACTCAAATCAATTGTCATTGGCTAATTACGTAAAATTTAAGGTTGCCCGCATCACGGTAGTGTATTTTCACAATTTTAAATCTGTAATAAAATTGCAAGTTGCATTTTGACGATTTCAATTAAAGGTCTCATTCATGGGAAGGTCTTGGGTTAGGCAGGCCTAAACGATTTAGGCGGGTTTTATCCATTAACCCAAGCCCAAACCCATATAATATATCCTAATTGGGATGAATAAACCCTATTTGGGATGGGTCAACCCATTTGGGTAGGATATAACCCGCCTAAACCGTTTAGGCCTGCCTAACGCAAGTTTTTGCCCTCATTTATATATTTTCAATAATTGAGTAGCTTTTCCCTATTGTTGCACGTCCAAATTTCAATGACTAATTATATACTATAGTTATATACATAAATATCATAACTAAAATATAAATATGATTTAGACAAATGTATATATTTATATTACAGTACCGTGGCATGATCCGCGTGTTTAGATATTCTGATGTTATTGTCTAATTATGATAACGAAATGTATGTGTATGTAGGCATGTTAATTGAGGCATAATCAATATTTATAAATTCATAATTGCTCTATATAGTAAGTGTTTAGCAAAATATCTTCATTTTTTTCATGATTATCTAATTATGTCGTGCACGTATTTTAAAGATAGATTGGTTATCAACACTATTTTTGTTTTTATTTTTTTCTTGCATTACCGTTTCTTAGATTTTGCTAAATTATGACTTTATGATGAAAATATAATAATATTCTCACAATAATAATTAAAGAAAATTCTTTTATAGCTGTTGCGGTTTTATATATTATTGTATTAATGATTGATAATGAATTTATTGTTAAAAGGAAATTTTGAATAGTCCAAAGAAACAATTTTAACCAAATTTCAGTGTGTTGCTCAAATTTTTTTTGAATGTGTTTAAAAATGTATTTATAGGCGATTTGAGGTAATAGATTGGATTGTTTATTAATGATCACTCGTGCTTATGTCGCTACATACTGTCACTTAATTCCCATATATCTCACGTAAAAATTCGCTCTATAGTAGAGAGGTGACAAAAGGTCGTATTAGATCTGGAGTCTGCACTAAAACCAGGTCCGCTATTATAATCTCCTTTTAGGACACTTCCAGATTTAGAGGGTCATAGCTCCATTTTACCTTGAGCATATGGACCTCCAATCTACTCCGAATCTGTATTTTGAATTGATTAATGACTAACTCATTCATCATAGTATCAAGTATTTTGTTGCATTGCCGATCTCGAGCAGCACTTAATCGTGAACTTTTATTATTTGAATTAATTTAGGATTTGACTCCAACAATAGCAACATGTATGCAAAAAATTATAGAGGCGATGGAAACTATTACAAGGAAAAATAAAATAAAAATCTAATATTTTAATTAGGTAAAGGTTTATAATTAAACTAAATAGCTCAAAAGATCTTATTCCTTCCAACGGTCGCCCACCATATGAATAGTCAAACAGATTGTTTGAACATTATTCGTTCATTTAATAATCTAGAAAGAATAATACAAATAATAATCCATCGTTTTTGCCTCCATAATTTAGTTCCAAATTGTAAAACAAAATTTGTTTGGTTTCTTATGATTGCATACCATGTCGCCGCAACTCCAATTTCTTTCTAAATTTTCTTTTTATATATATATATAAAAAATAATAAAATAAAAAATAAATTAAACTCAAAACGTGTGAACTCAAAAAAATTCTCTTTAAATAAGGGTTACCCAAACACGGCATAGATCGCATTGGATAGGTAGCTATCAATTCTGTACCACTTCCAAATTCCCTAAATTTCTCCGTAATTTCCCATGGGGTTCAAATTCTCGCCGGCGTCCCCCGCCGGAAAATGGCTCGGCTTAGTTACCGCAGTGTGGGTGCAAGCAATTTCCGGCAACAATTACACTTTCTCCAATTACTCCGACGCCCTGAAAACCCTTATGGGCCTCACTCAGCTCCAGCTAAACAGCCTCTCCGTCGCTAAGGACGTCGGAAAAGCGTTCGGTGTCTTCGCCGGACTCGCCTCCGACCGCCTCTCCACCCCCGTCATCCTCCTTATTGGCTGCGTCGAAGGATTCATCGGCTACGGCGTGCAGTGGCTCATCGTTAGCCGCCGTATCCAACCCCTTCCTTACTGGGCTGTAAGTATGAATCCATGCACCAGAAACACACACACAATGACACACATTGAAGCTGGTGCTGACCTAATTAGATCTGTTGCAGATGTGTATTTTCCTATGTATGGGCGGGAACAGCACGACGTGGATGAACACCGCGATTTTGGTAACATGCATTCGGAATTTCCGGAAGAATCGAGGCCCTGTTTCGGGGATTCTGAAAGGATACGTCGGATTAAGCACCGCTATCTTCACCGACGTCTGCTCCGCTTTGTTCGCCGACGATCCCGCCAAGTTCCTCATGATGCTCACCGTCGTCCCGTTCGTGGTCTGCCTCGCCGCCATTTTTTTCCTCCGCGAGATCCCGCCGTCGAGCACCGCCGCCGAGGAGAAGGAGGAGGCGAAATACTTCGGCATAATCAACGTCGTCGCCGTGGTCATCGCTCTCTACCTGTTAGCATACGACCTCTCAGGATCTCACAGCAGCCTCGTCGCCCAATTCTTCGCCGCGATTCTCCTAATCCTACTCGCGTCGCCTCTGTTGATTCCGGTTTACCTCGGCTTCAAAGACCTCATCCGCTCCGGCGCCGAAGCCGCCGACGTTGAGAAAATCGTGACGGAGCCCTTGCTTGGGGAAACAGAGAAGGTGGAAACGACGTCGTCGGCGTTGGGAGAGAAGAGGCGGCCAGTGCTGGGAGAAGAGCACACGATTTTTGAGACGCTGCAAACCTTGGATTTCTGGATCCTATTCGGGTCGTTTTTGTGTGGAGTTGGAACGGGTCTTGCAGTGCAGAATAATATGGGGCAAATGGGTCTTGCTCTCGGGTATTCGGATGTATCCATATTCGTTTCCATGATTAGCATTTGGGGCTTTTTCGGTCGGATCATATCCGGGTCGGTGTCGGAATACTTCATCAAGTAAGTCTAATTACTTCCCCTAATTTACCTTTTTCTTTAATACTTTGCTTAGTTGGTAAGTTTTCGCATGCGGGTATATTTTTAATTAGTAACTTTATTTTCATCTAAAATTGAATCAAATAATAGTCAAGTATTTCAAATAGCAAACCCCATATATAAATCTTCACATTGATGCACTACCCTTAATTTTTAGATACCATATGCTTTACTTTGACGCATAAAACCATCTTCTCTTACTTCACTCAATTTGGCGTTTTCCGCAACCCTTTCCTTTCATTTTTGAAAGCGTGTAGCAAGATTTCCGACTTCAATTAATTACTATTTTTCTTGACATATTACTTCATCTTTACTTTTTTCCTTGCTCCTTAGACTTTTTAGGGGTATTATTAATTAATAATTAAAATACTTTTTAGGTCAAAATCCACATATATAGTTTTAAAAAATTATTAGAGCTATGTAAGAATTAAATTGGATGTAGCCTTTGGGATAAACAGTATTCAATTTCTTGCTTTATTCCACTAGATATAATCTAGAACATAAAGGTCAAGTTGGAAAAAAGGAAAACTGGCCATTCACATCACGCTTGGTTCCTTCCAATTCCGGCCCCCACGTTCACTTACATTCATGCCGCCCCCACTTAGTAAATGTGGGCGGAGTTTCCTATAATTTCTTTAAAATATTTTTTATCAATTCACTATCCCTAAAATAATACTCCCTCCGTCCCGAGTTAACTGTCTCGTTTGCTCCATAACGTTAGTTCATTTTTCTAAAATAACAAATTTTTACACTCAAAAATATTCATTCAATTACCAACTCTTCACCATTCACATATCTTGGTTATCGTGTCAGGTCAAATGCAAACAAATTGACCGGAATATGAGGGAATAATTTACTTATCTATTTAGGACCAGAAAAATTAATTCTTAATTTAGAATTTGAAAGATTACAAAAATTTTCTATTTAAACTAAAAAAATCATAGTTTTAGATTAAAAATTATTTTGAATTTTTAAATCTTAAATCAACATTTAAACTTTTTTTTTTTTGGTTTTGAAATAGATAATTTTCCTTTTTTTTTTTTTAAGTAAGTATACATTAATCTTAAATATACACCACTCATACACCCAAAGCTTCACTAGAAGCTCAAATATGTGACCTCCCTCTCAGTCATTAACAAGGTACTTTAGCCATTGCCCCGAGTGAAAAGACATAATTCTCCTCTTTTAAAATCAAAAGTGGGTCCTAAATTATAATATAGGAAGACTTTTTGTGCACTAGTGTTTGATATTGCAACTATGTTGAAACTGACAGGAAGGGTGGAGCACCAAGGCCTATCTGGAATGCAGCTTCACAGATTCTAATGGCGGTGGGGTATGTCGTGATGGCCATGGCTCTCCCTGGCTCACTCTACGTGGGCTCCATCGTGGTGGGGATCTGCTACGGCGTCCGCCTCGCCGTGACGGTCCCCACTGCGTCCGAGCTGTTCGGGTTGAAATATTACGGCCTCGTCTACAACATTCTCATCCTCAACCTCCCACTCGGATCCTTCCTCTTCTCCGGCCTTCTCGCCGGCTTCCTCTACGACGCGGAGGCCACGCAGCTGCCCGGCGGCGGCAACACGTGCGTCGGCGCCCACTGCTACAGGCTGGTGTTTGTTGTCATGGCCATCGCATGCGTTGTCGGCTTCGTTCTTGATGTTGTTCTATCTCTTCGGACCAGAGCCGTTTATGCAAGGATTTATGCTGCCACCAAATCGAAGAAACCTACGCTGTCGTGATATTTTTGGGAAGTTTGAGATATTTTGCAGTATTTTTCAATTTTAACAACGCCTTACTGTCGAGATGTGTATAGTTTTACTTAGAAAAAAGGTGGTGTTTTCTGTAATTTCCTCTCGGATTTGTGTATCAGTGTATTAATCAATGCTGGTGATATTATTCCACACAAATTATTTATGATATAAATATGTGGCAATAAATCTGCAGAGAGATATGATGTATTGAAGAATCGCTGTCTTTGGTTTTATTATCCCACCAAAAAAAAGTGAAGGATTTGGGCCACCAGGTCCACAGTCCACCTTTTTCCCCACTCAACTTAAAAGTGTTTTTGACTCTACTTGTATTTCTTTTTGAATTTCAAACTAAAATACGTTTAAAGAAAGTGTAAAAAAAAAAGTAGGAATATATAAAAAATGCTTAATATTGTACTCCCTCCGTCCCGGTGAAGTAGTTCCTTTTCTTTTCGGCACGAGAATTAAGAGTTGTGAGTGTAGTGGAATTAATATTTTATTGGTGAGTGTGAAAAAGGATGCCATTTTAGGAAAATGAGACTATTTTATGGGACAAACAAAAAAGGAAAGAGGGACTACTTCAATGGGACGGAGGGAGTATTTTTTTTTTTTTAAAAAAATGATTTTCGGATTCAAGTATGGTTTTGTAAAAGATTGATGAGACACGGACTTCATGCGTTAATCAAGTTATTGAAAAAAGCAAACAGAGCATCTGCTCATATTAAATGCAAAAAATTTGAATAAAAATGTTAGTGACGTCAAAATATAGATTTTTTATTACATAATGACTGAATTATATGTATTATGAGAAAGATATTTCTTTCAATGACTTGGTAGATATTTGCAACAAAAGTCAAAATTAGATCGATTAATTAATTGCAACAGACTTGAGCCTTTTCCACATCCCATCTCAACAATATAAACGAATCATTCTCATCTCAACATACATAATTTATTTATTTTTTTTAAATTCTTTTACTCGATTTAAAACAAATATTTTTGTGTAAATTGTTTCACTAACTTGGAAGTGGGATGTGAAATTCTTTTTTGTACTATCTGTCACGGGAATTACACATCCCATTTTGTGAATATGGAATTCTTTTGTTATTTCTTCTTTTTCATTATTAAACATAACATTGCATACTCCCGTTTTCAGTGTTGGATCGAGAAAATCCCTGTGAGGGGCTGAATTTTTTTTTTTTTTTGCCTCTATTAGACTTCAACCCTTCGTATCATATTTTTTTAAAAAAAAAATTCATCCATTTTTTCTTCTGTTGATGCTCGTTTATTTTGGAGATTACTTTTTTAAGAATACTGAATTGAAAAATTGCGAAGTAATAAATACGCAATGAGTAAATAAGAATAAATCGTAATGGTAGAGCTGAAAGTGTTTGAATTGCTTTAATGCTGTATTAATTGCTTGTTCGCATGTCTCTATTACAATAAATGAGGATCCTATTTATAGGAATCCAACCGAGCTAGGCAGCTTTTCGCTAATAGATACAACTCTTCGAATGAACTGACGTTCCGAGTGATCGCATCCGGTGCATTGAGCTGCTTTAGAAAACACCTGTTTAGAGTATAGTTCGAGCTCTTAGCTCGAACGAACCAATCTCTTTGTGTGAGTTTTGTTGAGGTCTTTCTGAAGGTAGCTCGGCTAATTCTGAGCTCGGCCAACTATCAATCCACCTCGGAAATAATTATCAGATCCTTTTCTCCAATAATTTTCTTCATACTTCTTCTTTTTGGGCTTCTTGTCTTATTGGACTCCAAAATGGGCTTGCTCATTTTTGGGTCATAACATCTTCTTTACGAGGGGGATAATCCAAAAAATCCCGGACTACTTTTTCTTTAATATATAAAAAAAAATTAAGAAAAAGATGTATAGTTTTGCAGCAAGTGAGATGAACATAACTACTAAACTACAATGAGAAGCAGTGAAACAGTAGATGACAAAATTAGATTATTGTAAGTCCCAAAAAATGAAAAAAGTAATTAACTTTCAAATACAAGCATATATAAGCGACAGGTTTATTGTTTCGTTGCATGTGAAGAGAGGCATGGTGCATTCTCTCATGATCGATCAACTGTGTGTCTTGTGACTGATGCCTCTCTCTCTCTCTCTCTCTCTCATCAACTTTTTTTCTGATCATTCGTTTCTTGTTTTTGTCCATACACTTATTTTAACTCATGATCACTTCTCTCCCTTCGTTTTCTTGAATATTGAAAGCATGACTCAAATACCATTTGCTCCTCTACTTCTCCTCTTCTCCTCCTTCTTCTTCGCCTCCGCCCCGGCTTCTTCCTATGGTTCTCCCTCTCTCTCTCTCTCTCTCTCTCTCTCTCTCTTGTTTACTTACATGTGTAATGAGGGTTCTTGTTTATTGCAGATGGGCCACTTTATGATTCATCAGCTTACACCGAGGTAGGCAAAGATTCTGTGTCTTAAATTAACTGATATTCTTAGCCATTTTTATGAATTATGGTAGTTTGAATGTTTTCATTATTATCATTGTTGAACAGTGTAAATCTCAACCTGAAGATCCACTCTACCATGGAGGGATGCTCAAGGATATTCAACAACTCGACAATGGAGATCGAGTCAATTCTTCTTCCTCGTTCTTGCTTAAAAACCTCGACAACGGCACCAAATACTGCTTTTCCAGTTGAGTTCATTAAATTCCTTGTTTCATCTTTTCCAAGTTGATGATGTATTAGTAGTATTTAGGTGAGAAATGTTGTTCGTATGCATCAACAATGAACTAAATTTAAGATAAAAGTGAATAATTTTTTCGATAAAATATGATCTAAAAAATACAATGAAAAAATATTAAAGATTAAATGAAAACAAGTCTTAATGCATGATTTTGGTGTTGAAATGAAATTTTTTTGAAATTCAAGATTTTGATGTTAAAATACAGTATTTTAATATTAAAATGTAATATTTCTCATTTTTTATACTAACGACATATCTCATATGATCATATATATATATATATATATATATATATATATATATAGTTTGGATCAGGATAAGAAATGCAGATTCATCTCTGATAACGGCAAGTCTGGTGACAGAAGAAACACAGTTGAAATGCATAGGAACTGTGACAGCTAAGAGAGGGTGTTGGTCATTTCTCAAGGGTGGATTTGTGCTGTCTTCACCTTCAAACTCATCCACCCTTCACATCCAGGTACCTTATTGTTGGTGCGGTTTGCTCACATTAGTATGACATTGTCTGCTTCGGGTTTATTCAAAAACTATGATTTCATTCCAGAATTCCAACAGCGAGGATGTGGGAGTAGAAACTGCAAGTGCTTCTCTGCAGCCTTTCACTGATCAGCAATGGAGGTTAAATCAAGATGCCAAGATCAATGAGGTAAGGAAACGACCGGTGACGGTACACGTGTCGAACCGGCAGGGAGAAGAACTGCCCGGAGCTGCCATAAGAGTGGAGCAAGTCTCAAAAGATTTCCCATTTGGATCAGCCATAGCAAGTAGCATCATTGGAAACTCACGCTATCAGGTTTAATTCAACCAAGAATTTCATCATCATTTCATTTTCTGAGTGTGATGTTCTTGCATATTGTGTTGGAATTTTTACGTGGAGATATTGAAACAAGAACAACAAGAAAATGCTTTGTTTATAAAATAGTTGCTGTAAATTTGAATTGATTGGAATAGAGTACATATATTTTTTTAAGTAGTTCTATGAACCTACTTAATACATATATCTAAATTAAATTAAGGGAAAATACGGAATTTTATCCAAAATATTTTTACTTCTCGGAATTCTATCTAAAATTTTATTTGCTTAGGGATTTTATCAAATAATTTTCTGTTCGGGATTTTATCCAACTTAACTAACAAAATTTTTTGTACGATGAATCACCTGTTATATTCCACGTAACGTGCAACTTATTAATAATTCACGTAAACGTTAGTTGCACGTGACGTGGACATTATGTAGAATTTAACGGTGATTCATCGTTAAAAACTAGTGTCAGTAAAATTGGATAAAATTCTCAAACATAACATTCTTTTTTAATAAAATTCTGGTGTTTTTCCATTAAATTAAATACATAGTACTCCCTCAGTCCCACTCTATTAGTCTCATTTCCTAAAATGGCAAACTTTTTCACACTCATCAATAAAATATTAATTCCACTACACTCACAAACATTGGTTCCTGTGCCGAAACCATATGGGACTAATAGCGCAGGACGGAAGGAGTATTAAGTTAAGAGTTCATGAATCTTGAGTAGATAACATAGTATTTCATCATTCATGTATCTTAAAAATTCATTAATTTTAGTAGAAATGCATGCAGTAACCTTCAACATATGATCCTTGGTGCAGAAGTGGTTTGTGGAGAGATTCAACGCAGCGGTATTCGAAAACGAGCTGAAATGGAACGCAACCGAATACACACGAGGGCAGCTGAACTACACCACAGCGGATCAGATGCTGGAGTTCGTCCGAGCCAATCAGATCATCGCAAGAGGCCACAACATCTTCTGGGAGAATCCAACCTTCATCCCCAAATGGGTCCTCAACCTCACCGGATCCGACCTCGAATCCGCCGTAAACTCTCGGATCCAATCCCTCATGCACAGATACAGCCACGAATTCATACACTGGGACGTCAGCAACGAGATGCTCCACTTCGACTTCTACGAGCAGCGCCTCGGCCCCAACGCAACCCTTCAATTCTTCAAAACATCTCAGCAGGCCGACCCCTTAGCCACGCTGTTCATGAACGAGTTCAACGTGGTGGAGACGTGCGCGGATCCAGATTCAGCGGTCGATGCTTACGTCGCGAGAATGCGGGAGCTGAGGCGAGGTGGGGTTTCCATGGATGGGATCGGACTGCAGGGCCATTTCGATATCCCGAATCCTCCTCTGATCCGAGGCGTGATCGATAAACTGGCGACGCTCGGCCTTCCCATCTGGCTGACTGAGGTTGATGTAAGCAACAGATTTGATAGCGAAACGCAGGCGGTTTACTTGGAGGAGGTGGTGAGGGAGGGATTCTCGCACCCTGCGGTGGATGGGATAGTGCTGTGGGCGGCGCTCCGGCGAGGGGGGTGTTATCAGATGTGCCTTACGGATACTAACTTGGGGAACCTTCCGACCGGGGATGTGGTGGATAAGGTGTTGAAAGAGTGGAGCAGTGGGGTTGTGGAAGGAAGGGCGGATGAGCATGGCTCTTACAGCTTCTTTGGATTCTTGGGTGAGTACAGAGTTACTGCTGAGTTTGGTAATAAAAGTGTTGTGTCGACTTTTTCTGTGTCGAGAGGGAGAGAAACCAGACATTTCAATGTTCAAATTTAGTTGCTGGCTGGTTCTGAAAGTAATGCGTGAAGTTTGGGTTGGGGGGGACTCTTAATTGAGAGAGAGAGAGATCATTATCAGAATTCAGAACTGCATTTGTTTTGCAAGTAGTTGTATTTTTGTAGGCCATGCATCAGCAGTTTTAGCTTTGATATCATAGACCATCAACACAATAAATTGATCTCCTGCAGTCCGGAATCTTGATGGTTCAGATATAGTTACACATAGGGACAGGGTGATCATGAGCGAGTTTAGGCGAGTATTGCAAAGCTCGACTTGAAAATTATAAGCTTGAGTTCGACTTGGTGTCAAACTCGACTCGGCCTGATCGAGATTGAATTTTTTTAATTTCTTATATTAAATTATTATTATAAAATAATAAATTTAAAAATAAAAATTTTAATTTTATTAAGCACAATGAGGCTCGTAAGCCTATCTCGAACCCAAACTCGACTTGGGCTCAATTTAAGCTCGAGCTCGATAAAACCCGAAAATTCATCGAATCAAGTATCATGAAAGTTCGAGCTCAACAACTACTCGAGCTCCTCAAACTCGACGCAATTAATACTAAGTCAATTTTAATTTTTTTTTTAACCAATCCCGAGTAGCTCCTGAGCTGACTCGTGATTGATACACTCATTTTCCAAATACACTCATTTTCCAGATACACTCATTTTCCAGGCCCAATCTCAGCTGCCCAAATGGAATTAACATTAGGCCCATTAGGGTAAGAATAGTTTTTAGCAATTGGAAAATGAAAGGAAGGAAGCCACTCGAAGAGCTCTTTTACTTTATAATGATTTAGAATCATATCATATCTCTTAATATTCGGAAGGTTGTCATTTATTTTTAATAATCATATCATAAAAGGCTCTTTCATTTATTCTTTTATCTTTACTTTCCTTAATCTGGCATTGTATTGAAAGAGGAAGAAATATCTGGCTTTATATTGTTTCTAAATGGAGGAAATATGTAAAATAATTTTGAAAATACGAAAAGATCCCAATTCATGTATGGCCCAACACGTTTTTCCTCTGTTTGAATTTTCTGGCACAAAACGACAAAATACCGGTCATAAATGTCATTTTCCATGAATACCATATAAATCCGAATAATTCGTAGTTACATTCACTCGACTGAATGGCATAAAACAATACCATTTTTAAAACGACATCTTCAAACCCTAAACCCTCTCCAACCCTAATCCCGAATTAGACATTGAAGTTGAAGTAAATAAAGCATAAAAAAACAACATTAAGAAACCCTAATTTTCAATAAACTAGATAAAATGCGCATCAAGCACCGGTTAGATCAACGGTTGGAGTTGGGGCATTCTCGAGAGAAATGCCCTTCCTCACCGCAGTTGTAGCAACCTCCGCCGCCACCGCCTCCACCACCGCCATACCTTCCACCGCCGCCGCCTCCATACGAACGACCACCACCTCTGCCACCGCCTCCGTAGCCACCACCTCCTCCGTATCCACCTCCGCCTCCGTATCCACCTCCGCCTCCACCGTAACCTCCGCCCCCGCCTCTACCGCCGTAGCCACCTCCGCCTCCGCCACCGCGGCTGCTTCCCTGAACCGAGGCACCGTCTGGACCGGTCACGTTCGCCGCCTTCGCGCGGCCGTCGTTTCCGTACTCAACGACGAACTCGACGGACTCTCCTTCACCTAGGCTGCGGAAACCCTCAGATTTGATGGCCGATTGGTGAACGAAGAGATCCTCGCCCCCGTCGTCGGGAGTTATGAATCCGAAACCCTTGGTCTCATTGAACCACTTGACAGTACCTTTCTTCACATCCGCCATTGATGGTCAACAAATTTTCCCTCCAAACTTTTTTGCTGTGTGATATTGACGTGGTTGGAACAGGTGATTATATATTTGCTACCAGCGGATTTGAACTCGTGAATTAAATTGATAAATAATTTCTGAAATGAAGTCCGATAATTAATTGCTATATTCTATTGGTGGGTCGGGCTGCTCAATCTTCACCGTCCGATTTAGGGCATTTCTTCCTACCACATTGGGCCCAACTACTTGAAATAATTCCCTGTCAAATGAAAAGTAAAATTAACAAGTGTATTTTAATCTTTAAAAAATAAATATTGAATGTTGTATGATATTATAATTAGATATAAATATCTCAAGAGTTTTATGTGGATATTTAACGTCATTAAACTTTCTCTCATTTTTTATTATCAAATTATGAATTTCAATTGTTTTATTATAATCTTTCAAGCAGGATATCAATTTTCATTGTTACATAAAAAAGAACATTAAAAAACAAGAAATTACAGTTATGCTCTCTCCAATATTTTCCTTCTCTAAAAAATGTTGCTAATGTGCTTTCTTTACAATATGCATTTAAGTAAAAGAAAAAAGAAAAAACACTCCAGTTTTTTATGCTTTCCCATAAAATTTGCCCAACCGGTGATTTAATTTTCCTCAAATGTTTTTCTTCAATTTTATTTGATCCTATTGAGAATACACCATATCAATTTTTTTTTTCATTTCAAATTATAATAATTTTTAAATATATGTTTACTAAAAGGATATTAGTATATTAATTACTCTTTAAATTAATCATGCTTTCATTGATACTATATTTTTCTTTTCTTAATATTATTTGTGATGGGGGAGTTTGCATTATCATTTCAAAAATTAAAAATTTTAAAAACACTCTTCTTCAATTTTTTCGCTAAATATAGATAATTGAATAAATTAAGTCTAATGTAAATTACTATTTATTTATACTTTAAACTTTTAAATTTATAAAAATTGTGCGCCCGGTGTAAATAAAAATTGGACAATGCTTCAAAAAAAAAAAATTAATTAAAACAACGTCCCTACTCAATTGTAAATATTGTGAGTTAAAATTAATATGTTCCTATTAAAAAAAAATTGCAAGCATCGTTATTAAAAAAATAGATAAGAATCAATATTTTCAATTTTTTGACAGTCGTCTATTTATTTAGGCAACCCCAATTCTAGAAAACATAAAAAAGTTACAAGATTATTGATTTTTTCGATTTTTTTCCGCCAAATAATTATAGTGTGCTTCCAACCGCCTTCATTATGCCATGCATGACAACTCAAATTCCAACTTCCAAGAATTTATATTTAAATTAATGTCAGTTAGGAACTTTAATTTATAATGTGTTTTATAAATTTGACAATTTTAAATAATTAAGACTTGTTGTAAATAATTATCTATATATTGGACGATATTTAAAAATAAATTTTTGTTTGGGCATCGCGCACGGGTAAATCTAGTATATGAATTTATATTCATCTCTACAAAAACATCTTTATCAACATTTCAGAAATAATAATAATCAAAGAAAATTTTAAAACATACATAGTAAAATACACATTCTTTTACTAAAAATTAAAAATATTATATCTAACCCAATATTAAATATTGAGCTAAAATAAATTAACAAATTAAAAATAATTACACTCTAAGATATTATATTTCTAAAATACTAGTTCTAATATTGAAAAAGGGTTGAAGAACTCAAATGTCAACAAACAAAAGAAAAGTGGGAACTCAAACAAATATGTGATTGGATTGTGAAGTAGTCGCATAATTATAATTTGAAAGTCCAATTTAAGGAGTATATTATAGGGAAAAATAAAAAATCAAAATCAAAAGAGACGAGTACAACAACTGTGGTGTGCAAATACAATGCTATGTGACATTAATTACAATTTGAAACCAAAACAAACGCCACCGTGCTGCCGGAGCTAGTGGTGGCCATTTGGAACCGGAACCGCCGGAACCGGCCCGGAACCGGCCCGGCGGTTCACGGTTTGGAACCGGAACCGTAATCGTTTTTGGACGGGCCGGTTCAGGTTCAAGAAATAGCTCAAACCGGAACCGGCGGTTCCGGTTCCGAATCGTTGAAAATATTTTTGAAAATTCAAAAATCGACGAATCAGAGAGCGCCACGTGTCCCTGAAAAAATAAAAAAATTTAAAAAAAAAATTTCGAACCGGAACCGTAACCTTCTACCCACGGGCCGGTTCCGGTTCCATTTTTCTGGAACCGTGGAACCGGCCCGTGGCCACCACTAGCCGGAGCTAGGATGGCAAACAAAGAAGAAATTGAGGCGACTCAGAACATCTGCGAGCATAGGCCAATACCATCACGAAATCCTTGGCAGAGGAGCCAATTGTAGTTTTTACTTTCTCTTGTTTGAAGCCACAAATCCACCAGATTGTTCAGCGTTAGCACGCTCTGCCCCATGCATTTGATGTCAACCTGTTCCCACAAAACATCAACATAACCAGCTGATATGTAAAAAGGTTTTTTTTTTAACCTTCTAAATACTTGAAATGAGGACTAAAGCATTTCAAATTAGAGATCACAAGTGCTTGGTTCCTTCACAAACTATTGATATCAAAGAAATGCAAGTTTGACTCACACATAGGGGTGTAAACAAACTCGGATATCGACTCGATAAAAGTTTGTTCGAGCTTGTTTATTAAATGAACCAAACTTGAGCATCATAGTATTCGACTCGTGAGTTCGTGAACAGGCTCCTTAGCTAAAATCAGTAAGAAATGTAAAATAATATCTTCATGATTTAAGAGTAAAAATAATTATAAATCTTTCTAGTATGAGAGTACTTAAAATCTGAGCATGAATATGATATTATTTATAATATAAATAACTTTCTCTTTCAAAATAATAATGAATATTTTTAATATATTCTAAATTTAGAAAATTCGTTTAGGTTCGACTAAAGCTCGATAAAGTTCGTGAACATCATAATATTCGATAAAAAAACTTGAAGCTCGACTCAATACTAGAAGAGTCAAACATGAGAACGGAACTACTCGACTTAACTCGGTTGGATTATAACCCTACTCACACGAAGTGAACGCTCATAAACTTTGGAAATCAGGTTACCTCCACGTCATTTGTAAGATCTAACTTCCTCTTAAGATACTTTTGAATGAAAGAAACTGGTATGCTTCCATCCCTGTGAAGAATGCAGTAAGCGAAAATTAGATCAGTAGCTTACAATTTGTTTCAGGAAACCCTGGTTCAGTTTATAGAAAGATCATCTTAGTGTTGAGGAATTTGAATAAGCAACTTGAATCAAACGCCCTCGTAAAAACCACAATCCACCCACAACAGGTCGGCTTTTCAACAATAATGTGTATTGTGGAAGTCCAACTGAAAGTTTAACCTCGACTTTGCACACAGCTAACTCATCGTAAGGTGCAGTAATTATTTTTATGATGATACCGTATTGCAAAAATGCAGTCCAAAACTTTTGGAATCATCTAGCATAAAAAAATAGCCACGGATCTTATTTAACTAAAAAGCATGATATGTTCGTTTAGCAAAATCTGCATCTAAGTATTCATCTGCAAATATCACTCAGCATCAGATCAGGTTCAAGACACAATGCTGGAATTATATATTTTCAGAAAGAAGTTTGTGGAAATATAATGATCACTTGCAATCTGCAGAGACAGTAATGCTGTAAGATTATCGGATTATGCAAGTGTATACAAGTAGAAACAATTAAGGCAATAGCTTTCTGGATGCAATAACTCAAAACAAAAAAGAAAATCAAAACAGTTAATAACTCAATTGCTGTCGAGATATGATATGGTTGCTGTGGACAGTATATGATGTCAAAACAGATTCACAATCTAAGAGGGCGTAGTTGACCGTACCACAAGCTATACACATATTTGTTGAGTTCAGATGAATAAGATATTTATTTAACCACCACAAAAGGCAGTCTGCACAAGATTTCAGTTTTCAAGAATATGTTGGAGCTTAGAAATGTAAACGAAAATTGATAGGGCACTCAAAGCAATAATCAGATGTGCATGTCAAGAAATTAATGGAGTAAGTAAGAACCCGCAGCAAATAGAACATGCTCATAACCACTTGCTACCACCACTCCGCTTTCCTTGTCTGAATCATCATCTTCGGAACTATACATCAGCTGAGAATTGGGACGTGCCCAATCAGCGCCACGGTTCATTTTCATGTGCTGAGCTCTCAATCTAGAGGTGTATGTAGCAGCAGAAACAACACATTCATCTTCATCTTTCCTCAGCTTCCGTAGTTTATTAACTCGAGCTATATTTATACTCATTTTCTCCTCTTCATCGTCTACACACACTGGTTTTCTTTCATTGTTCACCTGCTCCTCAGAACTCTCCACCCTAGTATCCATGTCCTCCTCGTACACAGACAACAAGCTATTTGCTGACCCATCAGTGAAGAACAGTGCAGAAATGTCGTCCACTTCCTCCCTAGCTTCTTCTTCATCATCCTTCCCAAACTCAACCGGTGAATGCAAGGACCCAAACAAGAAGCTTTCAAGCTTCTTCATCTGTTTCCCCTTCTCAATTTCCAATAGCTCATCATTCTCCTTCCGCCCTTTCTTTCTCTTCTTATTTCTTGTAGCATCGACAATGTTCTACAAGCTCTTCTTCTCTTTCATCATCGATCTCATCATTCTTAGGCACCGTCTTCTTCCCTGAATCCTTCGGGATAGGATTTTGAGAAATTAAGCTCATCTTTTCCCAGTCACAAACTGCTGCAACTAAATCAAATAGTAAAATAGATCCTTGTACATAACAAAAATACATACTGATATTCTAAATATGCAAAAGTACACATCTGAGATTTTCCCATCCAATTCTGTCTAAAAATCACATTATTATTTAAGTTATTTTTTTTTTTTATCAACATTCAGCAATTTTATAATTAATCCTGCTGAATGAATAACATTCAGATTTACAAAACGCAATTTACTCGTGAGTTCAGTAAATGAAAAGGACAAAGAAAAAAACAAGCAAATGGATTGAGCAATTTAGATATTACTGTTGGTAAAGAGCAGCAAGCAAGCGAGAAACAGAGAAACTGCGAGCAAAGTGATTTCGTAAACTCTATTGGGATTCGTCTATGAAATAACGATGAATAAATTGGGCTGTTTTGAATCCGAAACCCTTGCTCTCGGTAAACCACTTGACAGTTCCGGACCCTTCTTCACATCCGCCATTGATGGTTTCTCTCAACAAAAATTTCCCTCCAAACTTTTTTCTGTGTCTGAGATATTGACATGGTTGTACCGGTAGGGGTGTAATCCAACCGAGTCGACTAGTGTCGTGCTCGAGTTTGATTCGTTTAATTTCAAGTCGAGCTTCGAGCTTTTTTTATGGAATACTTTCATGTACACGACATTATCCAGCTTTTATCGAGCCTACACGAACTTTCTAAATTTAAAATATATTTAGGATTTTCATTATTATTTTGAAGAAAAGATTATCTATTCCAAAAATATATATATATCATATCCATGCTCAAATTCTATTTTTTTTAATTATTAGATAGATTTATGAGTATTGTTACTCTTAAATAATGAAATTATTATTTTTATAAAAGTAATTATTTTATATTTCTTACTAATTTTAGCTAACGAGCCTGCTCACGAGCTCACAAGTCGAATACTATGATGCTCAAGTTTTGTTCATTTAATAAACGAGCTTTACTAAACGAACTCGAACGAGCTTTTATCGAGTCGAGATCCGAGTAGCTCACGAACAATTTAGTTCATTTACACCCTATGTACAGGTGACTATATATTTGTTTCAACGTGAGCGGATGTGAAATCGTGAATTAAATTGATTAAAAATTCCTAAATTGAAGTCCGGTACCGATTTAGGGCTTCTTCAGTCTACACAGCTTCATTAATGGGCTTCTTCATCCTACCACAATGGGCCCAAATTTGATTGGACTAATTAGTTCAGGTCCACTGCAATTAAATAAGGTCCAATTATGAAAAGTCCAAGACACAAAGCCTTCGACCCAAAGGTCAAGCGACTTGCGAAAGTCCACCTACAAGACCACAAACGGCAGCCAAGGTTCCAGGCCATGAGCTACAAGTAAGGTTAAGGTCCGGAAAAACACGGCCTAGAATTAAGGACTCATAGTTCACGACTTACCTGGAAGATCACAGAGGGAAGGTCCCAATCCGTGGAGGACTTGAAACCGTTGAAAATCCAAGTCAACTGCCCTGCGAAAATCGGAACTTTCCCAGGTTCTTCGCGTCGTCAACAAGGGAAACATCCAAGCAGATAAGGATCCCGTCGCGAACAATCCGGAAAACTGTTGAGGAACCATAGCTGAACGACCTCCGAAAAAGACACAATCGTCGTCACCAGCAACAACCTCCGAAAAAGCTGAAATTACCCGTAAAATCTCTAGGGTTGTAACAGCCCATCTTGAACTATAAAAGAGGAGTTGTTAGGTCATTTATGTCACGATTTTTTTCCCTTATTAGCACGCATAATTTGTATTTCAAATTGTTACTTTGTTTCTATGGAATCAATTCATCTTTCTTTATTGTTTCTCAACTATTTTGCTGTCTTTTTGTATGAGTTCTAAGAGTCTCGATATAATCACAAATCGAAACTCAACAATAATTTTATTTTATACATAAGCATTTATTTAACAATTAAGCTTTGCACTAATGAATTTATTCCAAAGTTGCATTTGATACACGGTTGTTGGGAGTTTGTATGAACAATAAATTTATTTATTTTGTGTAATTTTTTGTAATGAGATAGGTGACATTTTTTATTAGTATGAATTCGATAAGCATAAAGTGGAAATATTACATAAACTTATCAAGTTTGACATATATGTGTGTCCGCATCATGGGAGAGGGAGAGGGAGAGGGAGAGGGAGAGTCGAAAAGTTAAAACATCAATTTTACTTCAAACTATCTGTCTTTTTTAATTTTAGTACCGTTAATTATTTACATTCTCGAATTTATATCCGAATCATTAAAAATTATTTAAATCTAAGACAAAAAAAAAAGGGCATCGAAAAGCTAATGGAGCATGCCGGATACCCACATAATTTTATAATTTATACATAAAATTTAGAAAAATATCAGTACTATACTTAAAAAGTGTAATTAATTTGAACTAGAATAGATATTTTGGCCTATCTCGAATTAAAGATAGGAAGGATGGTTGTTGATAATTTATATTTGGCAAAAACTTGCGTTAGGCACGCCTAAACGGTTTAAACGGGTTTTATTCATACACAAATGTGTTCACCCATCCCAAATAGGGTTTATTAATCCCTAATTAGGATATCTTAGATGGATTTGGCTTGGGTTAATGGATAAAATCCGCCTAAACCGACCTTCCCTTTATATTTTGATTATGTTACGAATATGGGTGTAAATGAACCAAACTGTTCGTGAGCTACTCAGATCTCAACTCGATAAAAATTTGTTCGAATTCGTTTAGTAAAGCTCGTTTATTAAACGAACCAAACTTGAGCGTCATAGTATTCAGCTCGTGAGCTCGTAAGCAGGCTCGTTGGCTAAAATTAGTAAGAAATATAAAATAATTACTTTTATAAAAATAATATTTTCATGATTTAAGAGTAATAATAATGATAAATCTTTCTAATAATAAAAATTTAAGAATTTGAGCATGAATATGATATTAATTTTGGAATAAATAATTTTTTTCAAAATAATAATGAAAATTTAAAATATATTCTAAATTTAGAAAGTTCGTTTAGACTCGATTAAAGCTCGATAAAGTTCGTGAACATCAAAGTATTCGATAAAAGTTCGAAGCTCAACTCGAAACTAAACGAATCAAACTTGAACACGACACTACTCAACTTGACTCAGTTCGATTACACTCCTAATTACGAAGGAAATGATTAAAGAGAAAGAGGCAAGTTGGGAATGAATACCAAAGAGAAAACGAGAAAAACGAAGTGATGGAGAGTGAGAGGTTGTCTGCCTTTTGCTCTACACAAAATGAATGGGTGAGGTACGTTGCGTAGACTAGTAGTAATGTTTTACAATCTATATCTACACCAATTTTCTTTTCTCGATTTATAATTTACCCTAACATGGCAGACAACTAATGAATGTTGCATTTCTCAACTAAACTAAAATTACTACTTCCAAAATACGTGTTTTCCTTTAAGGATGAGCAACGGTCGATTCGATTTGAAAATTAAACTAGTATTGCACCCACGCGATGCGTGGTAATTTTAATTACTCAATATTTTTCTTATAGATAAACAATATGAATTTTTTCAATGTGTAAATCATAAGAATATATTAACATATACAATTAATATCCTTTTAAAAAATATTAAATTGTCCATATATTAGAGATAGCTCATGAATTGTGTAATTGAGTGGGCGGTGTTCAGTTACAATTTTATCAATAAACATAATCATTGAGTAGTCTTTCGAAGAGCTCCTCTAATTAAACACTTGTTGCGATACTTTATGTTGGTCGATTATAATTAATTATTTGAAATAACACCGATGTAAAAGGTTGATAGTAATAAACACTTTTGCAACTAAACATTTGTACTAAATTGGACAATCGACAACTTATGTCATTTCCAGTCTGTCTCAATGGACTTATAGTGACAAAAATTTTATTCAGTTGTTGAGTGAATTTCAACTAAATAGTTGTATATTGGTTGCTAGTTCCTCTTGAACTTATCAATTGATATCATTTACAATATATCTAGTTGTTAGTTCCTTCTGAACTGTCAACTAATACTACTCAAACTCAGCTGATCAAAGCTCCATCATGCCAGTTGATAATCTTCTTCAATTAGTTTAAGTGATTGGATCAGTTAAATTGGTCTTCTCTAGTTAGTTCTTCCAAATGCACAATCTTTGATTGGTCGGGCCTAAACTATTATATTTTCAAAACCTAGAATTTACAATACTAAAACCAATACTAACTTTGTCATCTTTATACAATAATTGTAGTTCACTGACTTTTTTATCAAAACTATATAATATTCCTAACATGAATAAATGTATTATTTATAGAGTATATATTTGTAATATTATAATCCATATCCATTTTATTTACTCCTAATATTTTGTTTGATTTTATTTTATAATCATCTATTAGTTTCTAATTCAAAATAATATATATATATATATATATATATATATATATATAGATGAGTTTTACTTCATAATTAAAAATTCTTAATGGTAAATAAATCTTATTATTTTTAAATATGTAATAATCTTCTATATTTTATTATTGAAATATTTTGAATTCTCAACCTTTCACATTTCTTTCTCATTTTGATATATTAAAGAAAATAGAGTGATGTCCTACTACTGTATTTTATATTATTTTCTTTCTTATGTGAAAATTTTAATTTAAAATAAAAATAAATGCTTCTTAACTGATTGATTAATTTAATACAAATTAAAAGTTTAGTTTATAAACCAAAATTTGAAGAGATTGTGCAAAATATAAATTAAATTAAATGTATTAGGGCTTAATTAATGTTGGATATGATATATATTAAATTGAAAATAAAAAGGAGGAAAAGATTCTCACATATTTAAAATAATATATTGATATAATTTCCTTTTGAATTGTGAAACCTTTAAAATTACGTATTTTTTAAAATTTTAATATGTAATTATTTGATATCCATATCTATGTATAGATGAAATAGATTCGTGATTTTTGTTGCATTAATATGCTTTACTTTCCAATTAAAGAAGGTGTTGGATATATTGTAATCCTTCAATTTTTGTTTGTTCCACCAGATTAGTCTAATTTCCTAAAATAGAAAAAAAAAATTCTTCATATAAAAATGGGTGATTCTATTCATAACCCCCAATTTTATCCTCATAGCCCCTTAAATAATTGAAATTCAAATATTTTTTGAAATGGACATTTGTACTTGTAACCTCAAAAACCAAATCTAATACACATATAAATAAACAAAAAATTGAACCCCTAACGTTTTTTTGTTGCCTCCGCATGCGACATTTTTTTTTTCTTTTTTTTTAAGACCACAATTTATCATATTTTTCATTATTGAAGGTATCAAGTTAATTAAAAATTATAAATTCATAAAATATTTTGTAGATCAAATTTTTTTTATTTTCCATTGTAAAAGAAATTATGTTAAATACAAAAGTTCGGTATTCATATATAGACTATATGACATAGTAATTCTATTTGTTCTATTTCTTCAAATTAGAAATAACCCCTAAATTCAAGATAAGTTACTTAGTTTTAAAAAATTATTTTTTAACTATTTTTCATTTGTTTTTATTCTTCAATCATTATATTTGGAAGCTGATTTAATTGCATCATGTTACTGAAAATTTTGTTATGAGAGTTATATAGTAAATTTGCAGGAAAAAAAAAATTGAAATTCGATCTAATTTTATTCAAAACATAAATTATTTGAGAGAACTGGATGAACAATTGGAGAATTTTAAAAAATCACTAAAAGCAAAGAAGAAAAAAATTGTACTGGATTTATTATTTTGTAATTATTTGTAAATAATATAAAGGACCGTATTTAATATTTATTTGAGGCTTTAAATTTTTTTTTGGCGTTTGGTATTTGGGGGGCTATAAGGACAAATATGTCCATTTAAAAATTATTTGAATTTTAATTATTTTGGGGCTATAGTGAGAAAATTGGAGGCTATGAATAGAATTATCCTATAAAAAAATATTAATTCTACTACACTCACAAACATCATTTACTGTGCCGAAACCAAATGGGACTAATATGCTGGGACGGAGGTAGCATATGTGATAGTGTATTAATATTTTAATTGACTATATTGATTACTTTCGGATGAAATAAGGTTAGAGATAATTACTTGTGCATTACTATTAAATTAAATACTTTTCAAATCAGTTTCTTTCAAATCGTTCATAATTATTTTTAAATTGACTAATTAATTTAATATAAGTTTAATATATTTTATTACCCAAATTGTCAACTTGTAATATAATTCCCACACATATTATAAGAAAATAATAATTAAGAAGAAACCAATATAATTAGTTTATGCATATTTTCCTAAAATATATAATTTAAATCTAAGATTTAATTTGTTTACATCTAACTTCCTTATAAGGTGGGATAATTTAATTTTAAAATCTTTTACCCACTTCAAAATCTTTATTGTTCATTTAGAACGCTAATATAATACCAAATATTATTTTATTAGAAATATTTATATTAATTTATTTTTTAAAAAAGTGATGAAATGCACGATTTAATTTAGAACTCTCAACTTGTACTATTGAATACTCAATTACAAAAAGGCAATTATTTGAATAAAATATTTAATCGAGATCGAATATTTGAGATTGAAACATTGACCGGGATAAGTATTATACCCAACTTAAAAAAATGATGATCAAAACCCCATTCATTATAAATTTTATAGTTCTAATATATTTTTTATCGGTAATATTGCATAACAAAAAATAAAGAAAGTACATAGAGTGGTGAGTTATTGATCACTATCGTAGGTGTAACTACAAACTATAATGTTCATTCCATTAGAAGCGCATGATCAAATTCCTTGTAAGATTATGCTTACAATTCTTTAAGATCCAGCACACAATTCTTTGCAATTCATTTTGTTACATTCTCTTGGGTTAATCACAATCGTCATTTTATGTTTCCTTTTTACACCCGCAACAACTATTGTTCAATGCAACTGCAGAAAAAAAAAAAAAAAAAAAAAAAAAAAAATTTTTTATAAAAAAAAAAAAAAAAAAAAAAAAAAAAAAAAAAAAAAA
>JAPKLW010000030.1:162805-221175 GCA_026898455.1 Plectranthus barbatus | reverse complement strand
AGTTGTTTCTCCTGAAGGTATTGCTACGTTCAAGTCATGACTATTCTTTTCTACCTTAAGTCTTAGTGCCTCGACACATGCAGATGAGATGAATGTATGCGATGCTCCAGTATCAAATAATACTATAATAGGTATATCATTAATACATCTCATACCTGCCAGGTTACCATCGTCTTGGTTACCGTCCAAAGCATATGCTCGAGCCCTCCTTGGCTGTTCATTTCCACCTTGCTGGTTTCCTTCTTGGTTCCTCGGTGGCGCCTGGTTACCCTGTCTGCCACCTCCTCGGTTCCCAGCATTGCCTCTCCAAGGCTGGCGGTGACCCCTGATTGCTCTCAGCTGTTGGTTTCCGGGTCTTGGGAAATTCTGGCGGTTGCCTCCCTGGGCTGGCGGTGTAGAGCAGTTGCTGGCATAATGACCTTGCCCTCCGCAGTTAAAACATCTCACCACATTCCCCTGACATCCTCCCATGTGCTTTCGACCACATCGTTGGCAGTTTTGTGGCCCTGCTTGATCATGCCTCTGAAATTGGTGAGGATTAAATCTCTGGAAATTCTGCTGATTTGTCTTTCCTTGAAAGTTCTGTTGTCTGCCCTGATCGTGGCGCTTCTGGCTGCCTTGCCCTTGGATGAATTGTCTTTGCGGCTCCTCAAATTTTCTCTTCTGATTCGATCCAGAAGCTTGCGCCTCATGCGCTCCCCACTCAGGCATCCCCTTCATAGTTTGTGATGCCTCAATGTCCAGTGCGTGGCTCAACAGTTCTTGGTAACTCAAACCCTTCATAGTGGCCAACTGCGTACGAATGTCCTTACGTAACCCATCTCGAAATTTGTCAGCCATCTTCTGTGGCGTGTCCACCAGATGTGGCGCCATCTGCAGAAGTTCTCCAAACTTTGTATCGTACTCCTCAACTGTCAACTTTCCTTGTTCAAATAAGAAAAACTCTATTGTTCTCTCCCTCCGGTACTGTTTGGGAACATACTTCTCGAAAAAGGCTTCCTTAAAACTCTCCCAGGAAACGTGGTCTCTATCCGCAGGTGCAATTGATTTCACATACGTCTCCCACCACCTGTCAGCCTTACCCTTAAGCTGATAAGACATGCAGTTAACCTTTTCTTCTTCTGAGCACCTCATGTGCTTGAAAATTTTCTCGAGCTCCCTGACCCAATCTTCAGCAGCAGTGGGTCCTTCTGTTCCATCAAATGTCGGTGGGTGTTGTTTTCTGAACGTCTCTACCCACATGACTGTTGGAATATCTGGGATGTTTCCCTGAGGTGGTGGAATCGGTACCTGCTGTCCTGCAGCCTCTTCATCATCTGATAAAATTTCTAGCCATTCAAAATTTTGGTTTACCGGGTCTTCTTCCCAATGAGGTTCTTCATAATTCGGTTGTGGGATGGCTCTCCCACGCCCTCGGCCCCTCTGGCCTCTTCCTCTTCCTCTGCCTCGGCCTCTGCCTCTGCCTCGGCCTCGGCCTCTTCCTCTTCCTGGCTCAATAAATTCCATTCTCTTTCTGCAAAACCACATCAATCAACCAACAGTCAGTCCCAAAGTCAAAAGATAATTACCGGCCTCCAACACACCAAACCGAGGTTCCTTCGGATCCTCACACGAACACACTCATTCGGGACTTGACTACTTCTGCTAGGCTCTCTGTGCATTCTGCACACTCAACACAAACACTGGATTCTCCAGTCATAACACAAGATCTACAAAACTTACAACAACCATGGGTGTCGTTTCACTCCACCCCTTACTACTAAAATGCACAACAATCAGTACAACCAATGCCTTTTCAAGGCCTATAATTATCAGGTTAATTCTAGCCCATCCTTATTATCCCTCAATTCCACACCAACACTTCACACTTCAGCTCAATGTTCAACTAACACATCTATAGCCATAACACCGAGGTTTATTTACTTGCAATTTATTCAACATTCAAATCAGTCTTTCAAAATCAAATCATGCTTCAAGTAGGTCACCTTACCGGTGCCAAAACGTAAAAAAAATTTCCACATCAAAATATCAACACCTCTCAATCACCACACTTTCATCCTCCAAAATCAAAATTTCAACCACTTTCAACATCAATGATCTCAACATTCTCGTTAAACCACAAAATTTCAACTCAACTCAATCAACCACCCTTTTCACTCCATAAATAAACCATTTTTTTTTTTTAAATTTTCAATTACTTCCAACAAGACTCACACTTGTTTCAAATCATTCAAATCGTACTAAAAATTGCAAGTAGGGAAACTTTTAAACTTTCAAAACTTGAAAACATACCTCAGGTAGCGCAGGATGGAGTAGGGTGTAAGCATGAACGATCATCTCTCACTGATTTTCAAAACATTCTAAGACTCGAAGTTTTAAATATTTTGAAAATTATTTTTAAACTTGAAAACCATGCTCTGATACCACCTCTGTAACGCCCCCATCTGACCTTCCCAATATGGGGCCACGTTACATTGATGTTTCAGGTTTTTATGAGCATTTCCAAAATATTTAAATAAGAAGAAGACTTAATTTCAAATAAAAGCAGTTTATCAGAAGTACAAATCCTTCGAGTCTAGAAAATTAAACATAACTTCAGTCTTTAAAACATTCAAAAGGGAAGGGTTTTCAGAGAGCGGTGCAGCTGTGTGTAACGTGATGGTGACATGTATATGATGATACATGTCACAAGATCTTATTCTTTGCAAAACTCTTCACATCTCCAGCTTACACCCCGCTACCTCCATCCAAGCTGCTTAACCTGCACGTTTTAGAAATAACGCGAGGGCTGAGTACTTTCGTACCCAGTGAGAAACATGCCAAAAACATACATTATATAGGAAATATGCTATGCAACTCACACAACTAAACACGGGGTTTTGTTGAAAAGAACCGTGTTAGCCAAAACATTTTCTTCCACACGTGTGTTATTTTAGATGTTATCATATCTGTGTCAGGGTTGTAACTGGAAGTTGGCCGACTTCCAAGTTACGATGATCAGTTAGGAATGAATAAACACTCAACCTACTGTCATCTAGAGTGCACTAGTCTCAGAAATCCTTGTTGAGACCCGATCGCTTATTAATCATAATTCACAATCAATCATCAACATTCTCATTCACAATTCCACATTCCTGTATAACAAATTCCACCTTATAACTTTCAAATTCCCATCATATGGAGTCGCTACGCCATATGTACTAATTGAGTTCTAGCGCAGTTATGAGAACCTGGTTCCAAACTCATTAGTTATTCTCTCTTGTCGTTGGGAAACGACAGAGGACAGATAATGATAACACAAAATAAGCATAGCAATTTCAATTTAAAAGCAAAACATTTTATCACGCATTTTGAAAAGAAAACACGCATTTTGTTTTTTTTTTATAGATTTGAAATAGTTTCCCACCTCGTTTACTTGGCTTATTTAGATGCTTGAGCTCAATGATCCTCGTTCTCAAATTCCTACAATTAATCACGGTGTACCCAATTAGGATAAGCGATCTAGGACAACGGTAAACCTCAACAAAACTAAATTTCCACATATTTTCCATAATTTTCTTTCGATCCAAATCATTAATATCTATGCATGTGTTGCGCCCAACATGCTCCCAAAATCATATATTTAACTCAAAAATTCCCAATCAACATGTCACATGCTTCCCCTTTAATTTAACATGCTTCAACCTCTCTTAATCAAAATAGAATTTAATCCGACTCTCGATTATAATAACCTACACCTTAAATATGTTTAACATGCTTGGATAAACATATATTAAACTTAAAAATTGAGAATAACTTAAATCAGATCGAGACAAACACGAAAAATCAAGTTTTCCCCTTTCAGCCTGCCCATATCGACCTGGAACAGAGGGCATATCGACCACTTTCAAGTCGATATGGATCTTCTTTCAGGTCGATATGGATCTTCCTCTTCGGCAGAAACGCACCCCCGACCTGCAACTCGCTGTTTCTCACAATCCAACCACCCATAACCACATGAAATCACATATATAAGGTCCTAGACTCAAGGGGACACGAATACATGCTTCAAAGCAAGGAAAACGACGTAAAATTGGAGATGTGCGAAGCTCACCGGAGTTGGAAAGTGACGGCGGTGGCGATGTGGTTTTTCCGGCGAGGAAACTCGCACTTCTTGGTACCAAAATGCTCCTTAGGGACTAGGGAACACGAAAATATGAGTCTTTGTTCGAGAAAATCGCATTCAAACAAGATATAAAAATCTGAAAATCGGATTCTCACCACTCCGGCGGCCTTACTTCTCTCTACGATAACTTTCTTGTTCCTCGTCCTCTCGAAGCCCACGAGTACTCAAATCGAAGCTTGGAGAACGATCTTTCAGATGGCGGTGGTGGCTCGTCAAGTTGTTGTCGGAGTTGGCTGGAATTGCGCTGGGAACAGGGCAGCGTGGAGAGAGAAATGGGTGGGGGTGCTGGAATGGTTTGGGAGTGGAGTGACTTCTCTCTTCCGTATCTCCTTCGACACTTAGTCTCACGACGCGTACTTTAGCTTCACGGAAACCTTGAAGAACAAGCTTCAAGATGGTGGTAGTTGTGTGGCCGACGGCGGTCTGTGGTAGCCGGAATATGGACGGAAAGATGGGGCAGCGAGGCTGGCTGGGCTGGGAAGGATTCGTCACAGTCCAGCGACCCTCCTTCTCTCCTCGATATCTCGCTCGATACTCCACCTCACGAGCTCCACCTTATCTCAATTTGAAGCTAGAAGAGAGGGCTATTTGAGGGTGGTGGTGGTTCGTCGAGCGGTGGTCGGATGCGGCCGAAAAAGTAGAGAGAAAGTGGCAGCTATGGGAGGGTGTGGGGAGAGGGTTAGGGGATGGTGTCGGGATGGTGTTGAAAAATTGGAGTAATAACTCCTTTTTTTTTTTACATTTAAATAAACCCATCAAAAATTTCCCCCACCTACCATTCAAAAATTTCCCCCACCTACCACTTCAAATACTCCGCCTTAACTCGTGTATAAATTCCTCCGATAATTAATATTCTCGGGTTTGATTTAAATTGCATTCTCCCGATTAATTATGCAATTATAAATAAATGCTCGCTTTAATTAACCCATCTCGTTAAATTTCGTCTCAAAAGCAAACAATAATTAAATTTGCAAAAATAATATCCTTTTTATTTAATTTAATTAAGCATTAATCAGCTTAATTAAAATCGGGATATTACAATATTAGACTATTAGGCAAGATTTCTAAAAATCTCACAAGAAAAGGACATCAATTTATGCCTACTAATTATTCCCATGGTAAAATTTATGACAATTTTTTTTGAAAAATAGATCAAATGTCAGATTATGTTTGAAGGTGTGAAATGAGAAATCCATTGATTTATGATAACTCATTAGCATTTAACTCTTTAAAATATTAATGGAAAAAGATATTCAGAATCGTGAAGACTAAATTATATTTAAATCATAAAATCTTCTAATATATTAATGTTATATTCAATTAGGAAGTTATTGATTCATGTTTAACGTCTTATTCTTAAAAAAATCTAATTCAATTTGATACATTTTTTTTATAAAGTTAAATATTGATGCATGTTATAGGAAAATAATAATTAAAGTAAAATGAATCTAATTAATTTATACATATTTCCCTAAATTGTATAAATTAATTATAAGATTTAATTTGTGTATCTCTAATTATATTATAATATGGGATGATAATTATATTTTTTTGTATTAAAATAAGCAACTTATCCATAGGAAATAATTATTCCCACATATATTGATCGTACGCAAATTACCATATAATTAAAATAGGAAATGATTATTAACATGTATGCCTAATTCCTGAAAATAAATCTAATTTAATTTAATATATTTTTCCTAAAGTTTAAAAGTGATGAATGTTATGGAAAAATAACTAAGGTAAAACCAATCTAATTGATTTTTACATATTTCCCTAAACTGTATAGATTAATTTTAGGTAGTAAATAATTAAGGAAAAATCAATCAAAGAAATTCTAATTGATTTATATATTTTTCCTATAACATATAGATAGTTTTTAGGATTTAATTTGTATACCCCTAATTTGTTTATAATTTAAAATTATAATTATAATTATTTGCATTAAAATAATTAGATTTTTTTTTATAATTATGCTTCACACATATCGTTAGTTTGTAAATCGTTAAATACATTGATCAAAGTAGTACTTTTATTATCCATAAAATTCACATTTTAATATTGAAGAATATGTTGGGATTAAATACAAAATAATGATTAACGTGTTCACTAATTTCCTAGAATGACTTTAACTCAATTAAGACATATATATTTCCCTAAAGAAATTTACACATGTTATGGAACTAATTATTAAGTAAAATCAATCCAATATATTTCTAATTCATTTATATATATTCTCCTAAAATATATAAAATAATAATTATGGAAAAATCAATTTAATTGATTGATACATATTTCCAAAAATATTTTCTGAAAAAATATGAAAACTCAAAGTGAAATAAATATAGAATGTTTTACACAATAATTAATGAACTAAGTACTTAAATTAATAAACAATTAATGTAAGTAAATACTTCCATATATTGTTTCCGGTATTGTTTTAATATATATATAGATTATAACTATCAAATCGATCCAAATCGCTTGATGTTTAAAAATTGAACTGAACAAAATCATCGATTTCAATTTTAGTTCCGATTTTAGCCAAATTTAACCAAACTGTTGGTTTCTGATTTTAAACGAAATTTCTGGCTCATTTTCATAAAATACTTGAATTGAAACAAAACATACTCCCTCCGTTCTGGTCAAATTGTTCTAATTTGACGGGGCAAGATAACCAAGGTATGTGAGTGGTAGTGGAATGAATATTTGATTGATAAGCGTGAAAAATTTGCTATTTTAGGAAATTAGACTAATATCATGGGAAAGACAAAAAAAGAAAAGCGGACAATTTATGTGGGACAAAGGGAGTATATTTTAATATTCGTTGGTACACAAATTTGAAAAATAATCCAAATATACTAAATCTACAAATACAAATCCACGAGTTTAGCACAAATCTAAATTCCAATCCACAAATTCATAACCAAATCAAACCGAACCTTCACGATTTCAGAAAATTCAAACTGAACTAAACTGAAACCACCGGTTTACGATTTTTGGACTATTTAGTGCTTGTTTGCCGATTTTTTGTATAGTTTTTTTTTAAATTTTTTTTTGAAGTTTATATAACTTTATCCTATTGTTTATATATTTGAAATATAAGAAATTGGCTGAATATATAAAATAGATGGAATATAAATTATAAGGCAAAAACTTGCGTTAGGCACGCCTAAACGATTTAGGCGAGTTTTGACCATATCCAAATAGATTTTCCTATTCCAAATAAGATTTATTAATCCCCAATTAAGATATGTTAAATGGGTTTAACTTGGGTTAATGGATAAAACCCGTCTTAATTGTTTAGGCGTGCCTAACCTGAGATCTTCCCAATCATTTAGGCTCCAGCCCCCCTAGCCCGAAATTTTTTTCGTTTTTAGTATCATGATCCAGTTTTTTATGGTATAACCCCTCTTATAGAAAAAAATGGATTAAAATAAGGAAAAAGATGATATAAAATGATTAAAGTTAAGGTGAAGACGAAAAAAAAAATTTTAACCCCTCAAGAAAAAATTTCGGGATCCGCCACTGAACCTGAACAGAAGATTAAAGAAAGTTTGGTGTGAAAGGTAGGGCTGATGAGGAGACCCGAACCCGTTTGACACATTTAACATGTTGATGGTCTCTCTCTCTTATCCTCAATTTCACGTCTACTAT
The DNA here is from genome assembly GCA_026898455.1 of Plectranthus barbatus. Classification (NCBI taxonomy): domain Eukaryota; kingdom Viridiplantae; phylum Streptophyta; class Magnoliopsida; order Lamiales; family Lamiaceae; genus Plectranthus; species Plectranthus barbatus. Next base: position 213,350 of record JAPKLW010000030.1, on the reverse strand, counting down.
TTTAGCTCTTATTATACATTCGCTGCGAATTAACTTCTCTTGCTTCTATTCCGATTACACTCCCTCTCTCTCTCCGCCCGTCTTCCAGTATCTCTCCTCTTTCCCCTCTCAATCCGTTTTGCGGGTGAGTAGTTATTATTCAATATCGTTTATTTATCTTGCTTGTAGATTTTGTTTTGATTGATGTTGCATCATGCTAAACCCTAGTTAAGATTTGTTTGAGAGATCTATGTGTTCTGCTTGAGTAGTAGTGAATTAATTCATTTGGATATGAAGTATCGCTTTTATTTTTCTCTTTTTGTGATGATGCGGAGCGTGATTGGGGCCGTTTTGCTGCAATTTACTGGTTTCGAAGTGGGGGGTGGTTGCGAGTTACTTGTATTTTATGCTCTGATTCTTTTGTAGGAGTTAGTTTTTTTTTTCCCCCTGATAATTAGGTTTTGATGAATCCGATTGAATTTGGCTAGGTAGTTTGGCATGAACTCCTGTATACGAGCTTACTGCGATGATACAATGCATAAAATCTAATGATTGTGCTATATCTCTGGCACAATATGGTAGTTACTATGATATTTAGCTAATCATTAGGCACCCTTATTACAGTGAATCCAGGCTGTTGTGGGATTTTGTGGGATGGAAAATGGCACTGACATTGCAGAGGATGCCGAGCTAGAGGAGAGGAGTGGTGGAAACAATGAGGAACTGGAGTCCAGTGCAAAAGAGAGTGTTGGCTTGGGTTTGGATGGATCAGAATGCTCTCATGATGAAGTATTTGAAGAGGGGGTTGAGGCCAAAATCCCTACCACTGTTTCAGGACATACTATAACAAATAGGGAGGAAGATCCTGAATTAATTGGTACTTTGGGGAATGATAAAGTGAATCCAGATGAATTTCATGAAACTATCACTACTATAACAGTTATGAGTTCAGAGGATTCTGGGGTCGAGTCCGAGGTTTTAATGAGTGAGCAGAATCACGATGACAAGGTAATTGCTATAGAAAAAATTGTGAGGGAAGCAAATGGATTGATGGATTCTGAGAGCAATGGCAATGATGTGAAGGATGAAAATGTTGATTATAAAGAAATTGATGGGCCGGCTGCCATTGCTGGTGAAACTGTGAAAATAGATTCAAAACAGGATGTGTCGGAGAAGTCCGATAAAGAGCCGGAGTATGGTCTATCAGATAAGAAAATGAGCTTTCTTGAAGCGCTGACTTCTGGGGATACAAAAGTTGCTGATGCAGACAACAGTGAAGGACTGGATCTTGAGAACCATCTAACTTCAGAATCCAATGAGCCAATCAGAGCTGAGACTGACCCTGACCCTGAGAAGCTTAAAGTTGAGATTTCGCCTATCACGACTTCAGAAATCCAAAATGAAAGTAATGTAGGAGGTGATGGTGCTTCCTGCAATCCCGAAAATGGTACGTCAGACCATGAGATTTTGGTAGATACATTGGATAATAAATCAATGGAGACTAAATCTGCTGATGTACTTGAAGATCATATGCACGAGGCATCAGTGGAAGTCGAAAATCAAAATGGTAAAAAAGGAAGTGACGTAGACATTAGGTCAGAGTCTGAGTCCATCAAAGATACTTCTCATGACAAGGAACAGAATTCTATTTGCGGTTCTGGGCACCGGCAAGACAAACATGAAACTGACTCTGTAAATCTGCGCCAGGGACATGGAGAGGGTCAGGTTAGAGAGGAGGAGAAGTTGTGTATTCAGGTTTCTAGACACCAGGGGGACAAAGATGAAATCGACTCAGTTAATCTGCCCCGGGGACTTGAAGAGAGTCAGGTTGGAGAGGAGGAGGTGGTAGAGAAGACATGTATTTCTTCTGCCTACCTCAAAGATGATGGGACTGTCGAACTGAAAACAGTAGACTTAGAAGTTGTGCAAGGTGATAAAGTTGATTCTCAACATGTGGATCAGAAAGAAAACATTTCTACTTCCTCCTCAAATTATTCTTCAACTGTTTATGGTGTTGAAACTAATGTGCATTTTGACATCGATGATAGCAACCTTGTCAAGGAGATGGCGGAAGTTGACCTGCGATCCAGCTCACCTGAGCTTTTAGCAAAAGGTTCTAGTTATTCTCAGCCAGATATTGCCAATTCTAGTGCTGAAGTGTCTACTAAAATTAAGGGAATACCAGAACGGGAAGGGGATAAAGATGAAAAACTAGAAGTATATTTGTCAGAGAATACAGATGAAAAACAGGGAACATCTTTGTCCGGGACTATACAACTGCAAGTCAGACCGGATACTGATATCTCATCGACTTTGCGGAACTCTACTACTAGCCTTTTTCCTGCTCACTCATCGAGCTCTAAGGATGACGCTAAAGTACAGGAAGCAGTTTCTCAGGATACAACTGCTGATGCAACACAGGAATGTAAACCAGCAGCAGAGATTTCCTCTGCTAAATCTGTAACTTCTCATTCTCCTGGAGTTGGGCTTAATGCTGCGCCACTAGATCGTACTCCCCAAAATAAGAACAGTAAGTCCAGATCCTCATCTGATACTCCATCTAATACCTCCTACTCGGCAACTCCTACTCGTCCTGCTGGCCTTGGGCGTGCTGCACCCCTATTGGAACCCAGCTCTCGGGTGCTGCAGCAGCCTAGAGCTAATGGAGCTGTTTCTGCTACTCAGAACCAACTCGTTGAGGATACCGCAAATGGGGAAGCTGAAGAGTATGATGAAACCCGCGAGAAGCTCCAGATGATTCGTGTAAAATTTCTACGTCTTGCGCATAGACTTGGTCAAACACCACATAATGTTGTTGTGGCTCAGGTTTTGTATAGATTGGGCTTGGCCGAACAGCTCCATGGGAGAAGTGGGGGACGTGCTGGTACATTCAGCTTTGATCGTGCGAGTGCAATGGCTGAGCAACTTGAAGCAGCTGGACAGGAACCCCTGGATTTTACATGCACAATTATGGTTCTTGGGAAATCAGGAGTTGGTAAAAGTGCAACTATTAATTCCATATTTGACGAGGGTTTTTTTGGTACTGATGCTTTTGAGATGGGCACGAGGAGGGTTCAGGATATTGTTGGGACCGTGCAGGGAATCAGGGTGCGTGTGGTTGACACCCCTGGACTTCTGCCCTCTTGGTCAGATCAACGGGAAAATGAAAGAATCCTTCGTTCGGTCAAAAAGTTTATTAGCAGAACACCTCCTGATATTGTTTTGTATCTTGATAGATTGGACATGCAAAGCAGAGACTTTGGTGACATGCCGTTGTTGCGGACAATCACTGAAACATTTGGACCATCTATTTGGTTCAATGCCATTGTTGTACTGACTCATGCTGCATCAGCTCCGCCTGAAGGCCCTAATGGCACGGCAACAAGTTATGATATGTTTGTGACCCAGAGGTCGCATGTTGTTCAGCAAGCTATACGTCAAGCTGCTGGAGATATGCGGCTAATGAATCCCGTTTCTTTGGTAGAGAACCACTCAGCTTGCAGGACTAACAGAGCTGGGCAGAGGGTGTTGCCCAATGGGCAAGTTTGGAAGCCTCACTTGTTGCTTCTGTCATTTGCCTCAAAAATCCTGGCTGAAGCAAATACTCTTCTGAAGTTGCAAGATACACCTCCTGGGAGACCTTACGCCCCTCGAACAAGATCACCTCCTTTACCATTTCTTCTTTCATCTATACTACAATCAAGACCTGAAGTTAAGCTTCCGTCAGAGCAATTTGGTGGCGACAATGATGATGATATAGATGATGACCTGGAAGAAGGTTCTGACTCAGAAGAAGAGTCAGAATATGATGAATTACCTCCATTCAAACCGTTGACTAAAGCCCAGCTGGAGAAGCTTAGTAAAGTGCAAAGGAAGGCATACTATGATGAATTGGAATATAGAGAAAAACTTTTCATGAAAAAGCAACTGAAGGAAGAGAGGAAACGGCGGAAGATGATGAAGAAAATGCAGGAAGCTGCTAAGGGTATGCCTGCTGATTACGCTGACAGTGGGGAGGAAGAATCTTCTGCTGCTGCATCGGTACCAGTTCCTATGCCAGATCTGTCCCTGCCTGCTTCATTTGATTCTGATAATCCGACTCATCGATATCGTTCTCTTGATTCCTCGAACCCTTGGCTTGTGAGGGCTGTCCTAGAGCCTAATGGCTGGGATCACGACATTGGATATGATGGCATAAATATCGAGAGATTGTTTGTGCTTCAGGAGAAGATACCGGTATCTTTCTCTGGCCATATTTCAAAGGACAAAAAAGATGCCAACCTTCAACTGGAAATTGCAAGCTCAGTGAAGCATGGAAAAGGAAAAGCGACATCTTTGGGGTTTGATATGCAATCTGTTGGAAAGGATTACGCATATACGCTACGTAGTGAGACCAGGTTCAGCAATCACAGAATAAATAAGGCAACTGCTGGTCTCTCAGCAACTGTTTTGGGGGATGTTATAACTGGTGGGTTAAAATTGGAGGACAAATTAATCATTGGCAAGCGTGGTCAGATTGTTGTGTCAGGAGGTGGTATCTATGGTCGAGGGGAGGTTGCCTACGGCGGTAGTTTGGAGGCAACCCTCAGGGATAAAGACCATCCTTTAGGGCGCTTTTTATCAACTTTTGGACTATCTGTCATGGATTGGCATGGAGATGTTGCTATTGGGTGCAATTCCCAGACGCAGATTCCTATTGGTCGACATACGAATTTGATCGGACGTTTTAATATCAATAACAGGGGTTCTGGACAGTTTAGCATCAAAATCAACAGTACCGAACAGCTGCAGATAGTATTAGTTGGCCTGGTTCCACTGGTAAAAAAGATACTGGGTTATTCTCAACAGGTGCAGTACGGCTAAATAATGAAAGTTGAAGATGAAGGCATCAACTCTTGGATATTCCAAATTGCTTCTGCGATCACCTGCACTGCGTCATCAGCAATCAACATAGGTATTGTATTTCATGCTTTTCATAGCAATGCAGGTCTACTCGTTAGTTTCTTGAAATACTTTTTTATTAGCTTCTAAATTGATGCATGTTGGATTTAACTAATGTCTCCCCTCATCAAGGAAATTATTTTTTTCTGTGTATGTGAGAGAAACTAATCCTTCTCATTTTACCTTGTTGTGTTTCTTGTTTTTGCAATCAATGTGATCAACCAACGGATGGTTCCCTCTTGCAATACAGGTAGGTAGAAGAAATGGATACAGAATTGTTGAGGGAATTCGCATTTGGCCCAACTCCAGAAGCTGTGTTTGTGCTTTGCTCACAGCAGCAGCAGCAGCAGCAGAAGAAGAAGTCACATTATTGGGTTACTTTGAACAACTTTACTTATATTTACTTGTAGTATTGTTATTATTAAGGTTGTACTGTTTTGGGATTTGCTAATATTGTTCGGAATTTTTGTAGAATGCTATCTATCTATCACTGTTGCAACTCATAGGAGGATATTTTTCTTTTCACTGATTGCTTCTCAAAAAACAAGAACTCTGTCTACAATCACAATGTATCATTAAATGAATTTTCCCTCAAAAAACAAACTGAATTTTGTCTCCTTATAATATTACAACAACAAAAATAATTAACTGAATTTTCGAAAAAAAGGGCGGCAAATTGACAGTGATAAACAGACATAGCAAGGAAATATGCTTCTCTGTGACTGTAATGATCAATGAAAGTACTCAGAATTATCCAGTGTAATGTAACAAGTCTCTTCCACACCTCTTGCGCTTCCTGCAAACATTTTAGCAAATGCATATTGTATAAAGTGGCCAAATATACTATTAACTCAACTCAGAATCTTGGATGCACATCCTTCCGTGGAAAAAACATCTCCTTTTTCACTGCATTAAGCTTTGTTCATAATTAAAATGAAAAATTTTGTAGATATGGGACGATGTAAGTATTCATTCCTGTGGCGTTTGGTTGCTCCTCTTCTCGTGTCGAATGGAGTATGACTGTTCCGGTGAGAACCGTGATGAATCCACAGATTTCCGAGGTTATGCTGCTCGCGTCTTGACCCGACCATTCCTATAGGAATCCGGATTAGCTGAAAAGCATGAGTGAGAATTTGGACAGTGAAAGAGTAAAGCTTAATGTCACCTTGAACATTATAGCAGTAGCAATAATAGTCAGAGTTGTGAACATGGCATAATATACAGGAGAAACAATGGCTGTATTGAATGTATCAAGTGCCTGCATACAAGGAAGCAATATATGTTACCATCAAATGTGAAAAGCAGAAAGAAAATATAATAGTTATGAAAAAAAATCAGCAAACCTTGTTCAGATAATTCAACTGTGTGAGCACCAAGGGCAATGAAATCGAGAGGAAAAACCATGTCTCCGCGTAGCTGAACTGATTGAACCCCTCCAACGTCAGCTTTATGGCAATCCCGACAGTCTTCATGCTCACAACCTGCACGTTTCAACGCGTACCCATAAGCATGGGAAACAAATGCTTCTTACACAAGTTGTGCAGAGGAATTGCATACCGTGAGAGCTCCAATCAAAGAACAGATTCCCAAGTAGACTAAGACATTTGTCTGCCCATATAGAGGCTCAAAATGCAGTATCAGAACTAGCACAATAGATATTGAGGCTGCTACATAAATAAGAAATGCTGTATACAGAAGCAATGGGCACAGGTTAGCAACGGCATGATTTAAAAGGAGTTCGAGATGGAAAAGATGGGTACCTGGCTCAGTAGCCAGCTTCCAGACTTCTTGCACTGAACTAGGAGTATGTTCTTCTGGTGCATGAAGAACAATCACGACAGACCCAACGATACAAGAAATGCATCCCAGTATTCCCATTTTTCGCAACTGTTCCTCCAACATAAAGTGTGCTAGAACAGCACTTTTCCAATTCATGCAAGAAAATTGGTTTCATTCCATATCTTTGATAGCAATTGTCATAAAGTTTCAGGGCATACCTCACAATAACACTTAATGCACCGAGAGGGGTCACAAGAACAGCTGGAGCATATATATAAGCAACAAAATTTGAGACCTCTCCAACAATCACTGGTCAGAGAGATAATCAAGAAGTACTGATTATACATACACTTGTAAAATGAAAGGAATAAATGCACAACATACTCGAAGTCATGCCCGCCCACCAAAGAGGTTCCAACAAGTAAGAGTAGCCTCCAACTGCTGCAACAATGATAACATGAATGATGGGTATTCAAAGTAATAAGCTGAGATAGATAGCATACAGCACTAAACAACAGCACAAGACATATCCTTTTTTCTTTCGGTTATAACAATCAAGAGTCGTATGGAGTATCAGTTAACCATAAAGTTAAGTGCTAATTCCAAAATGAAATGCAAGATTATCTAAGCAAGGAAGCCTGTATGCCAGGGCATCTATCCCTGTCTCCTAAGAAAAGTTTGGAAGAGCAAAAATGAATTCGAGCTCCCTACAATAGTAGAATGCTTTAAGTAGGTGGTTTTCAAGAATAAGCCATAGTTTCTACTTTCTATTGAACTTCCTTTCTATCAGTATCTCCAATGCCAAAATCACAATACAAAAACACAATTCTTCTCCTCATCAATCCAATAGCATACCCAGCAAAAACTATAACCATTTCCAATAAAGTGCATGATCAAGAATGCAACATCAGATCACTTATACAAAAAATGCTCCTCCATCCATACAAAGACAGGTTAATCCAATCAAAGATCTCTCAATTGAACAACTAAACGGCAAAACAATAAAATAAAAGCAACGAATACACATTTTGCTCTTAATTTAAACATTGAGAGAGAGAGAGAGAGAGAGTAAAAACTCCACACACACCTGCTCGTCTGCCAACTTCAGCGGCTCGCCGCAGCCCTTTCTTCTTCAAGATGAAGCTCGTGCCGACAAACAAACTCGACAGCATTGCCAATATCAGCCCCCTCGTATTACCAGAAACACCCATCTCCCTATGTTTCCGTAAACCCAGCACAGTTGATCTAACTTTGATGAACTCTCAACACCTCAATCCCTCCAAAAAAATTGAAAAAAAATAAAAATTCAAGGATTCCAACAAAACCCAGTTCCCGCCAATCACGAGCGAGACAAAATCGATCACCGGGCATGAAAAAAGAAAACAAATAAATGACAGCTCGATGGCGAGGAAGTTTCGGGAACCGCTGGAAGAGAAATAGCTGTTTCGAGAAATGTATGATGGCAGTGAGAAATAAGCGTTTTGGTGGGATCAGCTGAGAATAAATTTTGAAAGAAATATAGTGTCAACATCGACTCGAGTAGTCCAACGAAAAAAGAATTGTTGGTGGTTTAGTCTGTGGCGTGGCAACTGCTCCTGCATTCCCATTTGTTTATTTCTTTGTTTTTACTCTGCAACTCTACAGTTGAGAAGGGCAGAAGCAAGCAGGGAGAAGAAGGATCGTCTGCTGTGTTTAAAACACAGCATCATAGTGCAAATTTTCACCACACATTTTATTTTATTTTATATTTTATTATGTATCACTTAAATTATATTTTATTCATTGTGAGAAACAGCACATGGTGCTGTATTTAAAACACAGCAGAGGATCTTTTTCCCAGAAGCAGGGTGATAACTACTGATCAATAGACAATTTGAGGTCCAGCTCAAATTCGGAGTTCGATTTAGTGTTAAACTCTATAAAACTCGTGAATGTAGCTCGAACCTAAGTTTGACTCGGATTCTAGCTCAATAAATTTCTAATAACTTAAGCTTAATTAAATTAATAATGAATCAATTTCAAACATTTTTTGGTAGGTTCCCAAATAATTCGCGACTCACTTGACTCGTGCTCATACTACGCGATGGTTATTTAATTTCTATATTCATGTTTTTATTTTGAATTTAGCTTTATAAATACTTATTTATATGGGGAGTTTCATCAATTCATAATCCAAAAAATAATTTAAGGCAAAAACTTGCGTTAGGCAGGCCTAAACGGTTTAGGCGGGTTTTATCCTACTCAAATGGGTTCACCCATCCCAAATAGGGTATATTATATGGGTTTGGGCTTGGGTTAATGGATAAAACCCGCCTAAATCTTGGGTTAATGGATAAAACCCGCCTAAATCGTTTAGGCCCGCCTAACGCAAGACCTTCCCATAATTTAATTATTGATTCAAAATTTGAAAGAACATAAAAATTTTCAAGATTCAAAAGATTAAATAATTTTTAATCTAAGACCTCAATATTGGGTGATTGAGAATAATTTGATATTTCGGGTCCTAAATCGATAATTAAACTATCTTCTGAATTCTCTGAATCGATAATTTTTTTATTTATTTTATCTTCATCTCACAATTATGGGTGTAATCGAACCGAGTCGAGTCGAGTAGTATTGTGCTCAAGTTTGACTTGTTTAGTTTCGAGTCGAGCTTCGAGCCTTTTTATCGAATATTTTGCCTAAATGAACTTTCCAAATTTAGAATATATTTATGGTTTTCATTATTATTTTGAAAAAAAAATTACTCCCTCCGTCCCAAAATATTAGTCATGTTTTCCTTTTTCATCTGTCCCAAACAATTGTCTTTTTTCCTAAAATAGAAAATTAATACACACTCACTAATAAAAGACTAATTTCATCTATTTCTACTCGCAATGATATCTGTGCTGGAATGAAGCAAGACTAATGTTTAGGGACGGATGGAGTATTTATTCCAAAAATAATATCATATTCATGCTCAGATTCTAATATTTTTTCAATATTAGAAAGATTTATCATTATTGTTACTCTTAAATTATGAAAATATTATTTTTATAAAAGTAATTACTTTATATTTCTTACTAGTATTAGCTAACGAGCCTGATCACGAGTCGAATACTATGATGCTCAAGTTTGGTTCATTTAATAAACGAGCTTTACTAAATAAACTCGAACGAACTTTTATCGAGTCGAGATCCGAGTAGCTCACGAACAGTTTGGTTCATTTACACTCCTCGGGTCAAGGTTCCGAACCCGGCCCAATTCCAATTGGGCTTTGCATAATAAATTTTGAGATCCATACCCAAAATGAGCTTTATTGCGATTGGCCTCTCCAAAAGGTAAATGAATGTTTATAGGGAGAAGGTTTGGCAAAATAAAATTACTATTTAAAGAATTGATTATTTGCGTATTTCTTTTGTAACTTAACATATCTTTGTCCACTCAAAGTCCCAATTTAATCAACTTTTCCAATAAAATTAATTACATACAATTTATTTCCCTGAATAACTAGAGAGAGAGAGAGAGAGAGAGAGAAGAGGAGCGAGAAAGCGGAGAAGAGCTGGTTGTCCGAGGAGGGTTTTCACTGTCTTCGGTGGTGATTAATCTTTTTCACACTTCTTCAATTGCTCCGCCTTCATCTCCGGCGACTCGCTTCTACCTCCTGCTATCTGATGTGATCCCCACCTTTTCTCTCTCGTAAGTAAGAATCTATCTGCATATTCTCTCTCTGGCCGTGCATGTATGTATACAGTTCCTCTATTTAATTTTTATTTTCTGGGTTCCCTTTACTGAAATCTTAATATTAAATTATTCCTTTAATCTTATTTTCCGATTTTTGTTTTTGTATGGTTATGCTTCGATGATTAATTGAGTTTGTATGGAGATTGTTAGCCAATTTTGTGGATTTATTATGAGAGGAATAATTCTAGGGTTTGTGCCTCTGTTCTTTTCTGGTAAAAATCAGTCAACGAGGATATGTATTTTGACTTCATAAACACTGAATGTACCAAAGTTCAATTGATGAGTTTTTTTTTTCCCTCTCTGAGATAATTTATCCGAGGCAAAGTTTCATTCTTGAAGCTGAAATCAGTTCCCCATGGAAAAAAGTCTGAATTTTTTAGATGAATCAGCAGTCACTTGGAGCTCAGTGATAACTCGCATTATTAAGAAGGCTTAGAGCTGAGCACTGAAGTTGAATTCATCCGCTGCTATACTTATTGTGAGCTACAGAATCTAAGATGGTTGCGTATGCTTGTGTTTGTGTATGTATCAGTACGAAATACTGTTTCGTTGCGTATGGATCTCCGATCTTGTCAAACATTATTGTTTCTAACTGCAGGAGAGTTTGTGACTACAGCACTGTGTATAATCCTTGTAGCATTGGCTAATTCTGTTAATTGCAGTCAAGATGGATGAAGGGGGCCGCGAGAACAGGAGGCCGAGGGTGGATTACTATAAAGTGCCACAGGTAAAGATTTCGGCATCATATACTGGCCTTCATATTGGTTTATGTCAATATGATTCATTTAATTACGATTGCAGTGGAATGCGATGCCCCAGTATCAGATCAAGGAACCGAATCCTTTCCAGATGAATGCCAAACTAGTCATGCTATGTGACGAAAGAGATGCTGCTATTAGAGAACGCGACAGAGCCCTGGCTGAAAAGAAATCGGCGTTGGATGAAAGAGATGCAGCTATCAAGCAACTAGACGTAGCAGTTATGGAGCGGGATGATGCCCTGAGAGAACGCGACAATGCCATAGCTGCCCTCCACTTTCACGAGCACAACACGATGAACGCTCCCTTGAGTGGTGGTGCACGCGGATCAAAGCGCGCAAACTACCCTACAAACCATCACCCCAACAACGTGCAATCTGCGCAGACTCTGCGAGAAGAGTATATCTCCGGTGCACTTCCAGCATCCCCCATTCCACACGAAGCTCCTGTATCGAAGAAAGGGACGAAGACCAAGAGTAACAAGAATGCCCAGATGAGATCTACAAGATCCCCAAAGAAAGTGAAGAAGATAGGCGAGGACTTGAATAGGCAAGTCACAACTGATGGATCAAAGGCTGAATGGGATGCACAGGATCCCGGTTCCATGAACCAGATAATATTCGATGAATCGAGCATGCCGGTGCCGGTTTGCTCGTGCACCGGAGTTCCCCGGCAGTGCTACAAGTGGGGTAATGGGGGTTGGCAGTCCTCTTGCTGCACCACCTCCCTGTCGATATACCCGCTACCCCAGATGCCGAACAAGAGGCACGCGCGGATGGGTGGCCGGAAAATGAGCGGAAGCGTCTTCAGCAGGTTGCTCACGAGACTGGCCGCGGGCGACCATGACTTGTCGATTCCTGTTGATCTGAAGGACCACTGGGCTAAACATGGTACGAACCGCTACATTACAATCAAGTAATCTTTTATGTCATGTTCAGCTCTTCCGGCGTTGATTTGGTCTTAAGTTAAATCTCATTTCTTGATGCCTGAGGTTGTGCACTTTGTAATATAGATTGTCCATGGATTCTACTTTCGTAATCTTTAATTTCTTCTTTTTTTCATCTTTGATTTTTCGATGTAGCATGATATTAATTTAGGGAAAACTATCATTTATATTTTATTGTATTGATCAACTATAAAAAAAAATGTAATAATATTTTTCTAAATTTTACCATAGTATTGACATAAATTAAAAATATCATTTACTATGAAAAATATTCTAATATTTCTCCGTTGTTGAATTATATTCAAATGTTTGATTCTTTCAATTAAAAGTATACTTCATTGATAATGATGTTAAAATTCTGCTGAATCATACTACCTCCATCCCGCTTAAGTAGGCCTTTTTTATTTTAATACATTAATTTCGGAGCTAGTATTTAGTAGCTAATTGTAGTTAATAATAAAATTGATAATTGTAATTAACTTGTTTAAGTCGATTCTTTCAATTAAAAGTATACTTCATTGATAATGATGTTAAAATTCTGCTGAATTATACTACCTCCATCCCGCTTAAATAGGCATTTTTTATTTTAATACATTAATTTCGGAGCTAGTATTTAGTAGTTAATTGTAGTTAATAATAAAATTGATAATTGTAATTAACTTATTTAAGACTTAAACAAGTTAATTACGATTGTCAATTTTATTATTAACCACAATTAGTTACTAAATACTGATTCCAAAATTAATGTATCAAAATGAAAATGGTTTATTTAAGCGGAACGGAGGGAGTACTAGATAAAATCAAATATTTAATGGACGACTCATTCAAATTTTTAACAATATTAATTACAAATTGTATTTTTAATTGTCAGAATTAGAACAAATATTTAATGAATGACTCGTTAAAATTTTAACAATGTTTATGATAAATAGAATTTTTAATTAACAGAATCAAACAATCAATGGCGTATAATTCAGTGATAAAAAAATATTAGAACATTTTTCATAGCAAATGGTATTTGCTATTTTTAAACGACGGAATAAAAAAATAAGGGCATAATTCAGAGAAATATTAAGTTATTTTTCATAATTGAATCCAATATAGTATGATTGATAGTTATCCTATTAATTTATTTGAAATGATAGCTTACATTATATAAACAATACATTCTTCACATAGCATTACACATGACCATAATACTATGAGTACCAATATTAACACAGAATTATACAAAGCAGAAGGTAACATTAAGGGGTCTCCCTCTGATGGATCAATTCTAACAAACATTCCTCAGTTATAGAACAGTTTAGGCATGTCTAGTTGTATCTATGCATCAAACCAAAACATGATAGAATCACTACAAGCATCAGATATCCACAGCTACCTCAGGACTACTGCAGCGTTTCTGAGAGTCAAGTACCGTTGCACATAGTCGTTTGGAAGAGATCTTATCATCTTGAACACTTCTGCATTCGCGTACCTAAGCTTCGTTCTTGGATCAACGTATGGTGCCTACATAAGATACGAGGTTTCGTACAAGAATTCAGAAGCAATTCACAATGTATCAAGAAACAAAGGATTGCATCTTTTTTTTTTTCTTTTTTCCACAAGAAGAGCAAGGGGGATCCAGTGTCCTACTGCATCTTTTGCTCATACGATCATTCAAATATGTAAGAAGAGAGAAAATCCGAGTTACACCAGCAAACACACGGAAGCGTGAAGGTTGACATGGGATTGAGCTCAACTGAACAGAAAACAGTCAATATGAAGCAAGTGAAAAAAAAAATTTACCTCGTATCCAGTTATATCACAGATTCTTTTACATGGATGCATAGATGGTGGTGTTTCAATGTTAACATCTGCAAATAACAGCCACAAGTACACAATCAACATAATTGGTAAGAAAAACTATGTATCATCACCAATAATTCTTGCATTTTCGGTCTAAACTATGAAACAAAATGCTGACAGTAGACCCTAAGTTGCTTCCTAAAACTACAACTCTGGGAATATGTGAGCACGATATTGAACACTTTCTACAGAAAACATTGCCAAAAGTTCAGTTTATTCCGATATACTAGAGAACACTCTTTATCAATGACAAGAAGAAACAGCAAACATATCGGATTCCCACATCATTCCCAACCCATTTGGAAGATATGAGATAAAACAGCAAAGCTCGGGCTTCACTTCAATCTTTCATCTATATTGTCTGGATCTCGAAGCATTATTAATGATTTATCTACCAAAATTCAGATACTCCATCTCTTAATTAGTATGGACAAATCAAATACACAAATATATCTAACAATAGGAAAGAAGAAACTCACAATTTGGTTCATCAGGTGAATAATTTTGGTAATTCTCAGCAGGAATAAGCTGCTTGAGATGCTTCCACCTGACTCTGGCTTGTCCTTTCGGATACTTTTCATACATCTGAATCTTCTTAAACCTCATGTGATTAGGCAACACCATTTCTGATTCAACCACTTCGGGTTCCATTTCTACTAGGAGTTATCAGTTATCAATGGACACAAACATCATATGAAGCGTGAGACTAAAGACAAAGTGAAAAAAAAACTGAAACATCGTTTATGCATATTCCACAATTATTCATAAGTTGGCATGAATTCTCCATTATATTGAGTTGATCATCAATCCATTTTCATAGCACTTAACTATGCAGAAATGCTACCGAATCACCACAAGCATTAAGAAAATTCACTAAAAGATTGCGTCGATTAGGTCAAAAAAGGGAGTCAAAAATGAAGCCTAGCCAACAAGTACGAACTCATATACTGAATTTCCAAAATATTACTCCAAAATCGAGCAGAACAGTATTTTTTTTTAACGCATTCGGGCAGCCCTAATTCAAAATTTCAATTTCCGCTTCCGCAGCCACAAAAATAAATATATTATATAACAGATGAAAACCAAGCGCTTCTGCATTTACATGATCAAACGAACCTTCAGGTTGAAACGGCGGCGTGGAACTAAAGCACGGCGGAGATCGGTTGGAAGATTTACAGTAAACATCCAAGTTTCCAACTGCTTGAACAACCCCTAGCTCATTCATGATTTAACCAAATAAAATCCGGCCCACAATATCAAATGGGCCTACGGCTATGCCCAATTTCCACTTCGAAACATAAATTTTCTTTTTTTAAGATATACACCTTCCTTCCATGGCAAGATGACCATTTTTTAGATTGACGAAAATTAAAAATAAAACTAAATATTATGGGACAGAATGAGTAATTTATTATTTGGAGGTCAAAATAATCAAATCCAATTTTAGATAGGAAGAGCTTACTTCCAAAACTCAAGATCAAGCTCTTTAATTTTGTTCATATTAATTAGAATAATATAAACTCTTACCTAAAATAAAAACTTTTTTTTTCTAATATGGGATAACAAATTTATCAATACCCAATAATTTCTTTTAGGGAAGATCTAGGTTAGACACACCTTGTCAAAATGCGAATTATTAGTTGAGCGTGACAGTTTATTTTCGCTGAGAAAATTAGCACAATAGTTGAGAAACATATAAAATTAAATGAATTAGTATGTTTAATGGCCGAAAACTCAGGGGGTGTTTGGTTGGTGGGTTTCGGAATCGGGGAATGGAATGATTCCGAAACCCACCGTTTGGTTATCGGGTATCATTCCCGTGGGAATGAGTTGATTCCCAAAAACTTGGGAATCCCCATTCCCCCATAATTTGGTGGGTTTGATTCCATTCCCAAATTTTATGCCTAAATTTGTTTTTTATATTTTAATTTTTAATTCCTATAATATTAGTATTAAGATAATAATATTAGATTAGTAATTAAAAATATAATAATAATAATATTACTATAAAATATTATATTAATTATGATGTTATATAAAATTATAATTAATATATTATTATATAATATTAATTATAATATAAAATATTATTATAATTATATTTTATTTATATTATAATAATTATACATATATATAATTTAAAATTATATATTAATAATCTTAATATAATTATATAATTATGATATCATTATAAAACATTATAGTAATTATGATACTATATGAAATTATAATTAATATATAAATGCATTATTATATAATTTTAATTATAATATCAAATATTATTATAATTATATATTATTATTATATTTAGTAATATTAGTAAAATAAATAAATATATATAATATCTTTTAATTATATATTAATAATAATATTATTATTATAATATTAATAATATAATTTAAAATTATATATTACTAATCTTAATATATTTATATAATTATGATGTCATTATAAAATATTATATTAATTATGATAATATATTAAATTATAATTAATATATAAATGTATTATTATATAATCTTAATTATAATATAAATATTGTTATAATTATATATTATTATATTTAGTAAAATAAATAAAAAATATATTATGTAATATTATTTGAACTATATATTATGAATACTATTATGATTATAATATTAATAAAATTATACTAATTATTTAAATATATATTAATCATGAAATTATAATTAATATATAAACGTATTATTATATAATATTAATTATAATATAAAATATTGTTATAATTATATATTATTATTTTAATTATATATTATTAATACTATTATTATTATTATTTTAATATTAATACAATTATATTAATTATTTTAAATTAGTCATTTAACAATAATATAATTTCAAATAAATATATAATATTATTTTAATTATATATTTAATATTATTTTATTTTATTATCAAATTAATTATTATTATTATTATTATTATTTGTGTATTATTTATTTATTTTTCATAATATATGAACTTAAATAATTTAAAATGATTCCAAACCCATCTTATATACCAAACATCTTTATTGGAATGCTTAAACCCATACCCATTCCCTTTACTATCAAACCCATACCCATACCCATACCCATAGTGATTCCGACACTTATACCAAACGCCCCCTCAATGTTTTCATCGACCCATCACATTAGCAGCCACCACGTTGGGCGGCCGGCTTAGCCCCTCCCTTATCTCGAATGGACACGTGGAATTAGGGTCGACAAATATATTAAATAATTATTATAGACAGACAAAAAATATATATTTAATCACAATATATTGTTGGACCATTTGTATACACATGCATCAATGCATGCACCTTTGGTTTTACCAAATATTAGAATCACCAAAAATATCCAAAATCTGCAACATAAACCGGGTTTTTTCCTTAATAAAACATGTTTCATAATAAAATTATAATAATAAAAATCGCTAGATACTAGCTGAACGGAGCATAGTAGTACTTGACTACTTGGGCAGCTTATGCAATAATTAATTGATAATCTGATTTTTTATATTTAATATTTATTAATAAATACAAATAAAAATTATATAAATCTTAATTAGGTGGTGCTTAGCCCGTCTAGATAAGCGTCTAGGCATCGATTACTCATTAAACCACTTAGATACAGAGATATAAATTAAAGTTTTCGGTTCAGTTATGAGTCGTCTAACGCTTAGGCTGTCCTAATTGAGGATTTTTATAACAATAAATAAAATTGATATTGCGTTTCAAGAAGATGATAACTCTCATCTATTATTTAAAGTATACATTATGTAAAATCCATTTATGCAGATTGAATTAGAGGATACACGTGAAAGGTAGCCAATTTAGATTAATCATGCTGATTTTTTATTTTTTATTTTTCAAGTAATTTGTGGAAATTGCATAAAATTAATCGTATAATAAATTCAATCTTAAAAACATTTGTAAATCTGAACTCTGGTTATAAGATAACGTATACAATTATTGATTAATATATTATTGGGTCAACAGTCAACCTCATTTGAATGAAAGCGTTGTTCTTATCCAAATAAAAGACCTTCACCTAAATTATTTGGATCGTTTAATGCACATTATATTATATTATACAAAATATATTTTGAAGTTTAACCATCTCTCATTATTATCAATTAAGTTGGAAATTCTATTATTGTCAATATAATTTAAGGTACCATATGTTAAATCTCATAAAAATATCATCACGATAAATAGAAAGAAAAGTTTTAGTTCACATGAACGTTATTGTAGAATACTCCATCCGTTCCGATTATATAGTCCGGGTTACTATTTTAGGGTGTTTCAATTATATAGTATAATTTCTATATTTGGTTTTATTTTTATGTGATCATTTACCATTATATCCCTGAATAATCTTGAAAAATGAGAATATTAAATGTAATATTATGAAAATGAAAGGTTAATTAATGTTTTAAATAAGAGTAATGTTGGAAGTTTGTTTAAATATTAAATAATTTTTGACAAATGTGCAAGATCAAACTGGACTATATAATCGGAACGGAGGGAGTATAAAATATGTTCAAATGTGGACACACAGTAATTTATTAATGAGTTGACATATCAGTTTGTGAACACATTAATAATTAGCATGTATTAATAGTTGCCGTACCCAAGAATGGGGATTTGAACGTTCGTGAGTAGGGGTGTATACGAATCGAGTCGAATCAAGTAGTGTTTTACTCGAGTTTGATTCATTTATTTTAATCGAGTTTCGAGTTTTTTTATCAAATACTTTGATGTTAACCAACTTAATCGAGCATCACCAAACTTTTCAGTATATTTATTAAGAAATAATTATTTATTTAAAAAATAATATCATATTAATACTCAAATTTAATTTCTTCATGTAACTACAAAGATTTGCGTATTCATTACACTTAAATAATGAGAATATTAATTTAACAAAGTAAAGAAATTTATATTTCATATTAATTTTAGATAATGAGCTAGGTTAGGAGTCGAATACTAAAAAGTCGAATTCGGTTCATTTAAAAAATTAATATTACTAAACAAACTTGAACGAATTTTTTTCAAATTGAGAATATGGAACAATTTGATCAAAGTGAACTCGATTCATGATTACCCACAATACCATGCAATAATGCTCCAAATAAAAATTTGATTTAAATTTCAAATCAATATAAAATGACAGCTGCCTTTTTCAACTAGATTCTAAACAGGATGTCTCAATAAATGGATTTGGATAATTCCATCACTAATTTTTTTGAGTTGATCTTACGGTATCAATATTTTTTTTTATTATGAGACGTACTTTAATATATTATTTCAATAAGTTAAATACATCATTTCATTTTTAAAAATAACATTATTTGCAACAAAGAAATACATCATTTGCAATAAAGAAAGACATCACTTCATTAAATTCGTCTCACAATAAAAATGGTGAGACATCCTGAGACGGTATCATCATTTTTATTGTGAGACAAATTTAATGAGATGATGTCTTTTTTTATTGCAAATGATGTCTCACAATTTTTATTGTGAGACGAATTTAATGAAATGATGTATTTTTTTGTTGCAAATAATATAATTTTTAAAAATAAAATAATGTATTTAACTTATTGAAATAATATATTAAGATTGATGATCAAGTAACCGGATTATAATACAATATTAAGTTTGATTTATTTATTTTATCGAATTTCAGTCGGAATGACATTGAAATTCAGTCTAAATGCGAATCCGGTCCAAATGAAATTGAAATTCATATTAAATTCATCGCATCTCGCGAGTAGATGTAGCAGAGAGAGAGAGCGATGCAGTAGCAAATCATGAAATCCGTGTAATTATAGTCATTTTCGATTTTTACTTGTATATAGTATATTACATATATATATAATATATGTCTGAATGTATGGATTACTCTGTGCAATATCATCACGTCTATTTCAACCCCAAATGCGGCGGATAATCTTCTGCTGAACCGCCGCGTGAAGATTTTTGTTCAGGTAAATGAGCTCTGCTTATGTTTTCATTCTGTAGTTTGTTAGCTAGTTTGAATGAAATCAAGGATCTATCTGTGTTTTCAATCTGTATATTGGTGAATTGCTCGCAATTTTGTTGTCGAATTGTTTGGTGATTGATGATATGTATTGTTTGGTTTGTATTTGATTAGGTTTTGTGATCTGAAGTTTGATTCCTGTAGTGTATGATTAAGTAAAAGAAAGTTTGAAATTGAAGAAGAATGAGGAGTGATAATGAGGATGATAATGGTGAGAGTATGCAGAGACTCCAATCATCATTTGGAACTTCATCATCTTCGCTTCATCCGCATCAGGAGTCGTTTGCGCTTAATCAATTAGACGTACCTCAACTACACATGCCGCAGTTTCGTGGTCAGATTCGGCAGTTGTCGCCTAATATGGGTGTCGACAACACTGGTAAAAGGATCGGCATTCCGCCGTCTCATCCACAGATTCCTCCAATGTCGCCGTATTCACAGATCCAGGTCAACCGCACTGGAAATCAGCAGAATTTTAGCAGTAATAGTCCAAGCCCATCACATGCTCGATCTTTGTCCCAGCCGTCTTTTCTCGCTGGTGATTCGCTGCCGCCTCTAGTCCCTTCCCCTTACAGAGAGTCGGCTGCGGCTTCTCTTTCTGAACAGGTTTCGACTGATGTGGCAATGGAGGAGAGGGAGGGTGGGCCGCACTCCATGTTACCACCCTCACCTTTCACAAGGGGGAGTATGTGTAGAGCTGGAGAAAGTCTCCCTCCTCCTAAGGCTCATCGAAGGTCCAACAGTGATATCCCATTTGGGTTTTCCACCATTTTACAGTCATCTCCACCGCTTATACCTCTGAGGAGTCCCAGTGCTTACAATAGGTCGGGAGGCCAGCCAGTGCAATTGGTTAAGAAAGAGTCGAGTTGGGAGAGAGTAGGGGAGGGCTGTGCAGAAGGGATGGGGGAGAGAAAATCTGAAGGTGAAATTGTGGATGATCTGTTCTCTGCTTATATGAATTTGGACAACATTGATGCCTTCAACTCTTCCGGTACGGATGAAAAACCGGGTAATGAAAACCGGGATGATTTGGACAGTAGAGCCAGTGGTACAAAGACTAATGGAGGGGATAGTAGTGACAATGAAGCAACTAGTGGTGTGAATGTTCAGAAACTGAGACCATCTACATTGACAGAGAGGAAGGAAGGGGTTAAAAGGCATGCTGGGGGTGACATTGCTTTAACAACCCGGCATTATAGAAGTCTCTCTATGGATAGTTTTATGGGAGCGATGAATTTTGCCGATGAGTCGCCCAAAATGCCTCTGCCTCCTGGAACACACCCTGGTCAACTCTCACCCACTAATTCACTTGATGCCAATACTAATCCTTTCAGCATGGAGTTCGGTAATGGGGAGTTTAGCGGCGTTGAACTTAAGAAGATAATGGGAAATGAAAAACTTTCTGAGATCGCTTTAAGTGATCCCAAGCGTGCAAAAAGGTAGTAATACATAATTACAGATCCTTGTAGTGTGAGTGAATGTTATATTCTTGATTAAAGTAGATTGACTAGATGTGCCTTATTGTAGGATCTTGGCTAACCGTCAGTCTGCTGCTCGGTCAAAAGAGCGGAAGATGAGATACATTACGGAGTTGGAACACAAGGTCCAGACTTTACAGACCGAAGCTACAACATTGTCTGCCCAACTTACTATGCTCCAAGTAAGAGCCATGAGGAGTTTTTGAGTTTTTTTAGAGATACATTATCATTACTATTTGCTTTTGTTTGCATTTCAGCGAGATTCTTCCGGACTTAGTAGCCAGAACCACGAGTTAAAGTTTCGGCTGCAGGCCATGGAACAGCAGGCTCAACTGCGAGATGGTATGTTTCCAACAATGTTTTTAGTGGTTTTCCCCCTTCCTCATTGCAAAAAACAGAAAAACCTATGATTTTCTGAATCCAAAAGAATGCTATTGTTGTATCACAGAGTAAATATACTGCTTTTTTGCTTGGTATTTGTTGAATCCTTATGAAAAGAATCATCTTGTAACACTTCATTGTTGAATGCATTTGGTGCAATTTGCTACACCCATATTTCTTGTTTACATCCCGAGTTCCCGACAACCTTAACTTGTTTTTATTCAACTAGTCATGGCATTGATATAGAATCTGTGTTAAATCTACTTCATTCCACATTTTGCTCAACATAGAAAACTAAAAATGTTTCTTCTGTCAGCACTGAACGAGGCATTGACGTCAGAGGTGCAGCGTCTAAAGCTTGCAACAGCCGACCCCTCAAAACTACAGCAGCTGTCGATCAACTCAAAGATGTTTCAGCTACGCCAGCAACAGGCTGCCCATATAAACGCCCACCAATTACAACAAGTGAGCGCCAACAATGCCGAAAACGGGCCAAAGCAATAGCTACATCTACAGAATGTGATGAATCAAACATACATGGTTCCTTGCTTGTTGCTTCGTCTCTTATTTTTCAGCTGTTTAGCGGAGTTCAATTCATTCAAATGCGTTGCATCTTGTTGTATTCCTTGTTTGTATTGTATATAGGAAAAATCTGCTTGTTCGGTTACTTGTAGATCGAACGAATGAGATCAAACTATGTTCATTATCTGTTTGTAAACCCGACATTGTGCTATTGATTATCTGTTCTTCCTTTAAAATGTTAATTTACACTCGTCAGTTAAGTTCTTGAATCATATTTTTACTTCAAAACTTGTATTGGGTTAAATTTCAAGTCTTTAACTCAAAAAGTAACAATAAAGGTAATGAAATTGTGGTCGTCTAGTGTTTTAAATAATTTAAAGTCTATTAATCAAATATGCAAGTCAGGATGGCCGAGTGGTCTAAGGCGCCAGACTCAAGTTCTGGTCTTCGTGAGAGGGCGTGGGTTCAAATCCCACTTTTGACATCTACTTTTTCGATCTTATCTCACAAATTTTACTTGTGTTTGATATGGATTTTTCACCAAAATAGTGCTATTTTCTTCGAGCAGCATTTTCACATCAAACTCCAATCTTTTTTTTATTGGGAATTGTTGATATTAAGAAATAATGTGCACGATCAAAAAAACTAAAATATCATAAATTCAAATTAAAACAAATACCGTTCTTGTGGATCTAATTTACTTGTACTTGTGAGTTCAATAAAGGGGAAGTGCGAGAATGGGTATTGCATGGAATGGGAATAATTCGGTGTTATATAAGGACCTGCTGGAATAAATTCTCAATATCTCACTTGGAGATAAGAGTAAATTATGGAAGAAATGAAGGAAGATTTTCAAATAAAAATTGGGAGAAGATTCAGAGAGAATTTGATAAAATTCCTGCTTGTCTATTCTCGTCTTAACAGTTAGCAGTAGTATATATATAATGCATCTGGGCCCCAATCCAAATCAAGAATCTGAGGATATTGGCTTGTACCATCTTAACAACCTGTACTAATTCCAATTCATATAATAAAAACAAAAACTAATTAAACAAGATAAGAGCTATACGAATTATCCAATAAAGTCCAGCAATTCATAGTATTATCCGATCTTTTGCATCATGGTCGCTACATAAATGGTGTACCATTTTGATGTGTGATGTCTATTATCATTCAATTACTCATACATGAAAACAGACATTCAAAACCAACCAACTACAACACCACCAACTTCCAACATATCCAAAAACTCTTATCTCAGCTTTCAACTTCCAACAACCAAACAGAACAAGAGAAAACCTGCAACCAAAACTGTGTTTCTCCCTCCTCCTAGGCAGGGAACTTGGTCTCCTCCAGCTTCTTGTTTTTACTCCCGCTGAGCCAACCTCCATCAATGGACTCCATGCTCCCGCTCAATCCATCATCAAGAAAATCGCCAACCCTCTTCACCTTCCCCGTGGGCAGCACCGGGTAGTTGCCCGAAAAACAAGCGTAGCAGAAGTTGCCTGAATCATTCCCCAGCATCGTCTTCAAGCTATCCTCTGGTAGAAAGGCCAGTGAGTCGCAGCCGATGAAATCCCTAATCTCCTCAACACTCATCCTATTCGATATCAACTCCTCCGGACTAGGAGTATCCACTCCGTAGTAACATGAGGCGATGATAGGAGGGCTTGAGATCCTCATGTGAACCTCCTTCGCCCCTGCTTCTTTGATCAACCTAACAATCTTGGATGAGGTTGTTCCTCTAACTATCGAGTCATCCACCACCACCACGCGTTTGCCCTCCAATACGGCCCTCACCGGAGACAGTTTCAGCTTCACCCCGAAGTCCCTAATCTTCTGAGATGGCTCGATAAACGTCCTCCCTACGTAATGTGACCTGATCAACCCCTGCTGAAATGCCACTCCTGCTTTCGCAGCATAGCCAAGCGCTGCCACCACGCCGGAATCCGGCACAGCAATCACCACATCGCAATCAACCGGTGACTCCGTAGCTAATATTTCCCCAAATTTACGTCTCGACTCGTACACTGATCGCCCAAACACCACAGAATTCGGCAATGCGAAGTAGATATGCTCAAATATGCAAGATTTTGGCTCGAAATGAGGCATCAAGCAAACAGATTGAACCCCTTCTTTATCCACCACGATAACTTCACCGGGATAAACCTCCCTCTCGTACGTTGCCTCAATCAAATCCAATGCGCATGTCTCCGATGCAAACACCACCGCCCCGTTGCTCCTCCGCCCCATTACCAACGGCCGGAATCCAAACGGATCACGAACCGCAACCAGCTTATCCTCCGTCAAGAACACCATCGAATACGCCCCCTCCAGCTTCTCACAAGCCTCAACAATCCTCAGAAAAAACGGCCGCGCCTTAGAAATAGCAATCAAGTGCAGAACCACCTCCGTGTCAGAGCTCGTGTTGAAAATGGACCCGTTGTCTTCCAGCTCCGCCCGAAGAGCCTGATAATTGACTAAATTCCCGTTGTGCGCGACGCCGACCGACCCAAATCTGTAACCCGCAACAAAAGGCTGAACATTCTTCAACATGGAGGCGCCGGCCGTCGAATATCTGACGTGGCCAATAGCCATGTCCCCTGGCAATTTATCCAACTTCGACTCGTTAAACACCTCGGAGACGAGGCCAACGCCGGTGACAGAGTGAAGCACGTTATCGTGGACGGAAACGATCCCGGCGCCCTCCTGGCCACGGTGCTGGAGCGCGTGTAGAGCTAAGTAGCAGAGGCGGGAACCCTCGGGGTCACCATAAATCCCAACCACGCCGCATTCCTCGCGAGGCTTATCGTCGCCGTCAAAAGCGATAACTGAATCCGAGTCTGGTGAGGTTTTGCTAAAAGAGATGACATCTGAAATAGGGTTTTTGGAGAGGGTGATGCGGAAAGGTTTTTCGGGGGTTTTGGAGGGGATGGTGAAGGAGGTAGAGGAAGGCGGCTTGAAAGCCGATAGACCGGCGGAGGAGGTGGCGCGATAGACGTTGACGGCGGCGGTTGAGGCGGCCATGGGGGGTTTTGGAGAAGTGGACTATGAGTAGCCGAAGTGGTGTGCTAGGTTTTGGTGCTAGATATTGCGATGGCCGAGACGAGAGTGGAGAAGTTTGGAAAGGTAACCAAGCGGTGACGATTAGTATGGGTGAAAGCGATATGTCATTGGTCGGTGATGTGAAAGCCAACGCTGCTAGGTAACCGATAATTTAGGGAGGAGACTGAAATGTATCAATCTAATTTAATTTGACTATAAATTTTGATATTCAATTTAAACAATAAGGAATTGTGATTTGAATAAAATAAGGGATTATAGTACTCATTCATATTGTAGGATATGAATTCATTCATTGAATCTACATGTTTTCTAAAACTGTATTCCCTCCGTCCCATTAATTAGCCCCTTTCTTTTTGATATGGAAATTAAAAATTGTGAATGTAGTGGGATAAATATTTTATTATTGAGTGTAAAAAGATTATTATTTTCAGAAATAAACCAATTTCGTTAGTACGCCCGATTTAGTAAGATGATCTATTCTACTGGGACAGAGAAAATCTATATATATATATTAAAGTAGGGAAGGTCTTGGGTTAGGCAGACCTAAACGATTTAGGCGGGTTTTATCCATTAATCCAATTTTTAGGCGGGTTTTATTCATTAACCCAAGCTCAAACCCATCTAATATACCCTATTTGGGATGGGTGAACCCATTTGGGTAGGATAAAACCCGCCTAAACCGTTTAGGCCTACCTAACGCAAGTTTTTGCCATTAAAGTAAAGCCGGACACAATATATGGAAGTATTAAGTTGCATTAATTGTTCATTTAATAAGTATTGAGTTCCTTAATTGACAAGTGAAATATTCTATAATCATATAGAAATAATTTAATTAAATTATGGTATTATTGGGAATAACTATTATTTAGATTGAAAATTATTGTTTAGTAAATAAATAAAAGTATAAATATTGAGTTTAAAATAATAAGAAAATTTATTTCAAATATTATTAAAAGTTAACTGCAAAGTGCTTACAAAAATAATAGCAATCTAATTTTTTATTTTAATTATTTGAATTCTGATTCAATTAATGATTTAAAATAATAAAAAACGTATTATAACATTAGTAAGAACATGTAAAATCAATGTTATGATTTTATTTATTAAATTTTTTAATCAAGAGACATAATAAATAAAACAAATTAATCATGATCCCTTCTAATAAATCTCAAACTAAATATTAGAAATTATACATAATTCCATTTTAACATATTAGATATTCATAAATATTGGGATATGCATATTTTAAGGAATATATCCTACATATCAATGATTGATTAATTGTTCCTTAATTGTAAATTTCTTAATTGTTCTTTCCTTATTATGATATTTTTTTAATTTATCTATAGATTGCTTTAGAATTAATCTAAAATTTAATTGTAGAAATCCTAGGTAATTATATTTTAAATTTTCATAGACACATATATTTTGGAATATGCAAATAAAATAAAATTTAAAAATCCTCCAATAAGTTACATACGTTTTGTTTTTATTTATTTTTGTATATATATATATATATATATATTATGAATTAAATAATATAATTTGATAATGAATAAAAGTGATATATGTAATTTCAATAATATCAATTTGTTTTAATGGGTACACGATTTTAAGTAATTAAAGAAATAATATTTACATAATTCTAGACTCATAAATATCAATGAGATAATTAAGGAACAAATCTTTGTGATATTAAAAAATGATGTTCGTCAATAAATAAAATAAAAATATTAAAATAAATCATAAAGCAAGGGCTAACATAATAGTAAAAAATCAATAAATCAATTATTTGATTTATTTTAAAGATAATTTCATATTGTAATGATAAGATTTTTTAAAATGGTAGTAGTTTTAATTTAATCTTTTGCTAAAATCATGGCCTAATTTTGATTATAACATAAATAGATTAAATTTACATTATAAATACCACAATCTTCTCACACATTTTTTATATTTTCCAACATTCATTTTCAAAATCAAAGTTTTTTTGTTTCCGTTTCTTTTTCATCCTTTAATTTTTTTCTTCGATGATCAAATCATTACATAGAAATTGGTTGATTGATCAATAGTACGATTGTTGTTGTATTCATACTTTGTAGAAGTTTTGTAATATACATCATACATATTGATTGATGAACTATAACCATGTAGTGTTTCATAATCCATGATGCTTATTTATGTATTTTTATATTTTTTTTTTGTTTTAGTTTTTTATATAGTTCTAATATTTATGTTATAAAATAATTAGTTCGTTAATTATTTTATGTTAGCATTTCATTTTACTCAAAACTTTGATTTTATCCTTTCTCAATCTCAATTGATACAACAATTAATTGATGAATCTCAATTGATACAACAATTAATTGATGATTAGAAAGGAAGAAACAATATTAAGATTGAGCCAGACTATTTGGCACTAATGAAAACTTAATGTATGTAATATACACTTGAATTCTAAAATATGAAGGCTAAAATGTGTTATGTTTAGAATTACCTTAAACTTATGACACCTAATTAAAGTTGCATAGGTGTTTGTTCCTTTATATTTTTTAAGGCTCATTTTATTTTTATTATCGTATTCATTGTAATGATATTATTGAATAAAATCAAGGTGATGGCTTAAAAATGTCACCTATGTGATCTCATCTATTAAAACCTCAACTAATATATTAAAATAAAACATTCAAACCCTATTATTAATCCCGTTCTAGGATATAAAAAAACTGAAGATATTTTCTTCTATCAATATAAAACCAAATTTCAATCTTCCTTTGTATCAACATAAAACAAAGCATCATAATACATACAAAATAGGATTCGAAATATATAAAAATTCAGAGCAAAATAGTTGTTAATATTAGAAATAATTTTACAAATTGTTTTTCATCGCAATCTCAACCCCATTGCCTGATAGAGAACTAAATCAACATATAATTTTTAAGATTCAATTAAGTGAATTTTTATGTTTTCATATATTTTAATAATAATTCGTCGATGTTTGGGCAGCTTATATTACTTGAATCCATTTATTGTGTGTGAAAAATATTCGATGGAAAGAAACAACTTTTTTGAATTTCTCGAGTTCTAGCAAGAAGAAAAGCTTTCGAACAAGCCATTATACTTGAAGTTGTCTTCACTTTTGTATTCTCCCAGACTCTTTAAATGGGACATAGAGAGTAATTGATTGATTATGCGTTAAACTTGGAATTGCTTGATGAATAAAACTGAAAGCAGAAAAAAAAAAAAAAAAAAAAAAACTAGCAAAACAAAATTTCTAGATGAAATATTGGAGTAAAATAAAACTTTCACCAATCATTTCATTGTTGTTATTCATTTATTTTAATGAAACATATTGAGATAGAGAGCAAAACTTTTTTAACCAATGATATATTCGGAGTTTTATATAAAAAATCATATATATGAGCTAAACACTAGCGGAAATAGTGAATAGAATCATTAAGTGTAAAATTAGATTTTTATAAATGTTCTAAATAAAATTAATAATATGAGCTATGAAGAGAATTAATTTATGCTATATATGTTATTATACAACTTTATGGTTTACACATACATTAAAAAAACATATTGTTAGTTTATAAACAAAATATACAAATAATATTATTTTAATATAAATTATTAACTACCCACGCAATGCAATACTAGTATATAATTATTTCAATCACCATAAATATCAAATATTCAAAATAAATAAATCTAATCAACTCGACTCAATTCAATTTATTTATCTATATAATATACTAAAAGAATCCCAGCCTTTCCCTCCAATTTTTTTGAAAAATGTGCAAATATAAAAATAAAGAATATTAAATAAATTAATGATATTTTTATCATTATTACTTAATAGTTTGAACATGATAATCTATATAATATATTCAAAAATGTGTGCATTGTTGAAATAAAACAATTTTTTGAAAAAAACATTAGATATTATTTTTATAATATACTAAAGGAGTCGCATAAATTTCCCTCCAAAACTTTTGAAAAACGTGCAATGCCAAATAAAATATATTAAATAAAGACATGCATGTCTTGCAATTATGTATTAATTTATTGTAAGATAATTATATTTCCAATTAAAAAGAATTATTTATTGTGTTCCTCCATCCATGTTCCAAATTTTAATAATAACTATGATTTTTTTACGCAAATTCAAGTTCTAAATATTACCAAATTTAGGATCTATACACTTTCATTAAAAATATGTATTTTGGACAGTATGGAAGCTTGATGATTGTTTACATATGAGATAACATAGATGAATTAAATATATCTAAGATAAAATATTAAAAATATAATAATTAATATGTGTAAAAGATGTCAAAGTTATTTAATTAATATATTGCGAATTTAATATATCCATATATATTATTAATGTAGTTTAGAATATATTATTTTTCAACTGGAAAATATTTTTGCTTATTCATTTGATAAATACTACTTATATGTTATAAGTACATATTCTTATTTAGCATTCTTTATACATTTTTTTAAATATTAAGATATTTTTTAATATATATAATACTTAAGTTGATTGGGATGAGTCGGATGACATATAAGTTTAACATAAATATATTATTTTATATTAAAATTTGAATATAAGTATAAAAAATATTTTCGTGCAACGCACGGGTATAATTCTAGTATTATATTATTGGCATAACTAATTTAGGTAAAATGTTTTAGATTTGAGAAGGTTTTAAAATTAGTTATAGTGAAGCTACCCATAGACCGGCGCACACTTGATCACTCCCACTCGCTTGAACCGCACGTGTGGGTATACCAACACTAAACTAGGGCATCACAATTTCCCTTATTCTGAGTTTGATTTTTTCTGCCGTCAAAGTATCCGATCAATGGCGCCGCCTCCTGGACCTTACTCCGGCAAGAGCACTCTCGCCTTGGTATCGTATCTTTGGATTATATCTCCGATCTATTTTTATGGAGTTATTCATTTTCCGATTTTATCTGAACTTTCTTGAATAACAGGTTGCTAGGGTTTCCGCTTTCACGGTCGGACTCGCTTATGGCAGTGTGAAGCTCAAGTATCTAAAGGTATTCGCCTTTTCACTTTCGTTGACTTTGCTCTACTTTATTTCAAATGCGTGTTAGATTTTGTTGGTTTGTGATTATATATTTATGCGTATGCCTATGCGTATGCGTATGTGTATATGCTCAGTTTTAGGTTGCTCAGGCATCTTTCAATGTGGCTATAATCAATGCAATGTCAAATTTATGTTTGTCTGGATTTTGACTATCCAGATCTGGAATTCAGTGGTTATGGGAACATAAAAAAATGTATGACCAATTGTCGTGAAGTAAGATTGAGCTTTTAGCTAGGACACTATCTTTAGAGTTGCTGTGATTACTGCCTTACTCGTAAATTGTTAGGCAACAAGTGTATGGAGCTTCTGATTTATGGATCCAAGTATGAATTAATGTTTTTGCTGAAAATTTTGGAGGGATTTATTTCAGAATGATCAATGTTGCTTGTTTTGGTTAAGCATAGGATTCATTTCCATTCTGAAATGCACCCGATTTCCTAACCAAAGATTAGCGTTATTCTGAAATATATCCCATGCTTAATACATTGAGTACATTTCGGAACAATGCTGGTTCTTGGTTAAGAAATGCAGGTAATGAAGAAAGATGATGGTTCTTGGTTACGGTTCAGGGTTCATTTTACTATGATGCTGGTTCTTGGTTAAGAAATGGTGGTAGAATTTGTTGTTACCATGTCGTTGCTGATACCCTGGTGTTGCATCCATAAGTTTTTGCATGGCTGCTGCCTTTTTGTCCCTTTAATTGTAATTACCGATGAACAAATTGTGAGACTCTCAGTAGGAGTGGTTGCTAATATCCCAGTGGAGTGTTTTGCCCTGTAGCGCAGATGCTTTAGCATTGCCTAGCAGTTTGCATTGACTGTCACAATGAAGTATTATATGTTTCTAACTGAAAATCATTGTGTACTTGTAGGTAGTGCCTAAATAAGTAGTTAGGTATTCCATGGTTAATTTTTATTATTTCTGTGCTGTTTCAAGTTATACGAGGGATATTTGGAGTATATACATTTCTTTTTTCTTAGTGTATTGCTAAAGCAATGCTACACCTGCAAAGTGGCACATGCAAAGCTTATTATACTAAAAAAAACTCTATGTAAAACACTTGATTGGCAATGCCTAAATCTTGTGATTGTGTTGTAATCAGATGAAGGCAAAGTCCCAAAAGAAGGCTGAAGCTAAGGGGCATTACTAGAGGAGCAGTTTGTCTGTTATTTTTTTTGTGTGATCAAAATAATAGAAGAGAGAAATTAGTTTTCCACCATGGCCCGATGAGAAGAAACATCGTTTTCTACGACATGTAAACTGTTTCAGTTTGCGGATATTTGTTGAAATGATCTGTTTCTAACCTTTGATATTGCTGCACTTTTCTTGTGACATCGATGACTTGGGAAATCGAATAATACAGTTCCATCGGAAATACATGTGCTCTGTTATGTTTAAAGATGAAAACACCAGCCTGCGCTTTGCCAAAATGTTTCTTTTCTATTGAAATAGGGTTAGACATGACTGATGATTTTGTGGTTTCATCCTCTCGGATGTGTTCAACTTGATCGTTTGTTCAATTGTTCTGCAGCTCTCTCTCTCTCTCTCTACATTAAGCTTTTGGTCTTTTGTGAGATACCATATGGCAATTCTTTTGCTGTCCAAAAGTTGTGTAGATTTTACTTGAATAGCATTAGACCATTAAACTCACAAGAATTTGGTAGTCTTCTACTTATAAGGAATGGAACAATTAACATACTTTTAACTAATGAGAGAGAGAAAATTGGACTTATTTTGAAGTAATGGATTGATCCTGCTCTTTGTGTAATATGGTCTTATAGCTTTATGAGATTATCTTATATCCAAAGTGAGAATTGTTGATAAAAAGAGTAGGCTTATTTCCACTGTTCTAAGGAAATGTTAACATTTTGTTTTTTCTTTAAATTATCCATTTAAGGGTGAGTGATACCGACAGTGTTGAAATCTCAATTACTTGGATTGTCATGTTAAATAGGGTGATCCTACGTTGAGTATGGTCGAGCTCGAGCTTAAAAAAAAAATAAAAATTGGAGGCTCGAGGTAAGCTCGAGCTCAACTCGGTGTCTAGCTCATTAAATTTGACTCAGCTCGATCGAGCTCAATTTTTTTTTATTTAATAAGATTTTAAATTATTTATAATTAAATAATAAATTTAGGAAAAAAATTAAAATATATTAAGTTTGATCAAGTTCGTGAAATCGAGTTCGAATTTAAGCTCGATTTGTGCTCAAACTCGATAAAGTTAGCGAGCCTATCAAGTCCAGAATCAATAATCATGCAGTTCGAGCTCGAATTGGTAAATATAGAGTTGATTTTGAGTTTTTTTTACTTGATTTCAAGTAACTCGCGGAATGGCTGTGTACTTAGGGCTGTAAATGAGTCGAACTGTTCGTGAATTACTCGGATATCGACTCGATAAAAATTCGTTCAAGCTTATTTAGAGAAGCTCGTTTATCAAACGAACCAAACTTGAGCATCATAGTATTCGACTCGTGAGCTCGTTAGCTAAAATTAGTAAGAAATATAAAATAATTAATTTTATAAATGTTGATTTAAGAGTAATAATAATGATAAGTCTCTTTAATAATGAGAAAATTTAGAATTTGAGCATGAATATGATATTAATGTAGAGATAAATAACCTTTTTTTTCAAAATAATTATGAATATTTTAAATATATTCCAAATTTAGAAAGTTCGTTTAGGCTCGATAAACTTCAAAATGTTTGATAAAAAAACTCAAAATTTGACTCGATACTAAACGAGTCAAACTTGAGCGCGACACTACTCGGCTTGACTCGGTTCGATTAAACCAGTGTACTCATCATGCTCACACCTAATGTCAATTATCAAAATATTGTATTTTTTACGAAATTTATGATCTGGACTGGGCCCCAATTTATTACTCCTTCATACACGCAACTTAAGCCCACTTAAGTGGACCTCGTGGCCCATATTTGAATGCTATTTTTGTGATCGATACATTGGAACAAATATTGCAATAATTCAGATTTTAAATAAATTCAAAGTCTCTCAAGCCGAATATCCCACCACGGATAATTATTTTCCTCCAATAATTTACACTTAAATATTTAATTTGAGCTGCCTTCATGTTTATACATTTAATTTGGTAGGCACAAAATAAATATAATTCAAATTTACATATAAATAAAGAAAAAAGAAGGAATATTAACAGCCATTTCTACTGTGGATTATCTCGTCATTATCAACGATTAACTTTAATATGGCCCATGAAATGATAGATAAATGATTTGGGTTTCATATTTGATTAAGAAATGAAAAGTTGATTGACGAAGATAGGGAACTTCTAATGTTTTGGATGAAAATTGTCACAAAAATTATTTTTTTTTAAAATAAACAATATTTGTAGTCAACAATATTAAAAATTGGGCAAAAACTTGCGTTAGGCAGGCCTAAACGGTTTAAGCGGGTTTTATCCTACCAAAATGGGTTGACCCATCCCAAATAAGGTTTATTAATCCCAATTAGGGTATATTATATGGGTTTGGGCTTGGGTTAATGGATAATACCCGCCTAAATAGTTTAGGTCTGCCTAACCCAACACCTTCGCTAAAAATTGATGAAAAGAGTATTAGAAGAAGGCAAAAACTTGCGTTAGGCAGGCCTAAACGTTTTAGGCGGATTTTATCCTACCCAAATAGGTTGACACATTCAAATTAGGGTTTATTAATCCCAGTTAGGGTATATTATATGAGTTTAGGCTTGGGTTAATAGATAAAACCCGCCTAAATCGTTTAGGTCCGCCTAACCCAAACCTTCCCTTATAAGAATGAAATATTGGTAAGAGAGTTCACATGGTTTTGGGCCAACTGATTTGACCCAGCCAGCTGCTCCAATTAATCTCCCCTTCGGCTTGCTTCAGATATTAGGTCTATTATCTGCCCCCACTTAATATGACCACAAACCAATGGAGTAATTCAATATTTTCAATATTTAATTAAACTTTAACCCATCCAAATAATGAACATTTCAAATCTGAAAAATATCATAGTGACAGATCTCCAAATCAATCCATTTTTCTTTTCATTCTCTATTAAGAAAATTTGAATTGCATTGTGTGACCTGTGACGTCCCCACCCTTAGTATCCGGCTAAGCTAATCCGAGATCGGTTACATTATTCACTAAGGGAAGGTCTTGGGTTAGGCAGGTCTAAACGATTTAGGCGGGTTTTATCCATTAACCCAAGATTTATGCGGGTTTTATCCATTAACCCAAACTCAAATCCATATAATATACCCTATTTGGGATGGGTGAACCCATTTGGGTAGGATAAAACCCGCCTAAACCGTTTAGGCCTGCCTAACGCAAGTTTTTGTCATTCACTAATAATTTGATCGGATTCTTATACTTGATTGTTGATCGCACAAATTTTGAGAAATCTTGATTCTATCTCAAGTCAAATACGTTATGAATTGTCTCTCTCTCTCTACTATATAAAACGAAATAAAACATATGTTAGAAGAGAATATCGAAAGCATAAGTTGTTTAATCTCTATCCCACTTTAACCAAACACAATAATTAAGGATTATATAAATGTGGAACAATTATAGTGAAATTAATATTTAATTATTAAATGTGAAAAATTAAAAAATTGAGACTAATGAAATAAAAAAAAATGTGACAAAACGAGAAAGAGGATTATATATACTCCCTCCGTCCCATTGAAGTAGTCTCATTTACCATTTTTGTTTGTCCCATAAATTAGTCTCATTTTCCTAAAATGACAAATTTTTTCACACTCACCAATAAAATATTAATTCCACTACACTCTCAATCCTTAATCTCCGTGCCAAAAAAAAATGGAACTACTCTAATGGAATGGTGGGAGTAATATAAATATAAAAATAGTTAATTTGTATGTGGTGGAGGGGTCAGTGACAAGTCACCTCAAATGTCCTCAACTTGCACGGATAATTTGGACATTGATGGGCCCCACTATCACGTGCCTCCACCTCACCCGGGTTTTCCTACCCGTTTTCAATCTCGGACCCTCCGACCCACCAAGAACTACATGAATATTTATGTTCATATTTATTGAAATAATATCTAAATAGTACTTTGCATGTATTTAGATTTATGTATTTGAATTGAACAAAGAATCATAGTAATCGTTAGAGAATTATTAATCCAGGATCTGAAAGATAGATTAATTATCGATGTAGGACTCAAAAGATGAATATGATCGATTCAAAACTAGAGAAACACAAAAAATTCTCTATTCAAGATCTGAAATATTATTAAATTCTCAATTTAATACCTCAATATTAAGAATTTTAGGACCTTTCAGAACCTAAACTGAGAACTCATGTTTTAGATCCTCGATAATTAAATTATTTTTAGGTTCTGAAATAATAATAATAATAATAATAATAATAATAATAATAATAATAATAATAATAATTATTATTATTATTATTAGTAATACGTAAATGCTCCCTACCTATTGTGAACAAGAACTAAACATGCTCATAATTGATATGGTAATGGTATTTAAAAGGTAAAGTAAACTGACAGTATATAAATATTACTCCCTCCGTTCCGCTTTATTAGTCTTATTTTTCATTTTTGTTTGTCTCGCAGAATTAGTCTTATTTCCTAAAATGGAAAAAGGTCTCATCAAACTAATAAAATATTAATTTTACTATACTCATAAATATTGATAATTGTGCAAAAAAGAAACATATGAGACTAATGACCCGCGACGGAGGAAGAATTTATCAATCACCATGAAATTATCACAACAATCGTAACTAGATAGTGAAATTCGAATCCATAATTTATCAATCATGAGTAATATACTTTCACTACCACGTCTCGAAAAAAGAGCATGGTGAAGCATTTTTTATTAGTAGTAATGATGAATAAATAGAAGATGTTGATGGAAGATTGAAGGCAAAATGTAGAGGTAACAATAACATAAATAAAACAATTGGTCCCCCAATTCATGTACTTGCTTTTGTACTCCAACCAATCCATAAATACATCTATGCACATGGTTTTTCAGTCCACAGATTTAATCATAAAATGTTTTTATTTTTCCTTCAAAATAATGAAATATCAATATCAAATCACTTATTAACACAACTACTACACTCTTTCATATTCTATATCTATACAAACATGCATGCATTCATTTTCCTAACCATTCAATAATTAAATGAAACCTTCTCATGTATCACTCTCAAATCTATTCACCCTAGTAAAAGTTAAAAAGAGAATTGTCGTTTAGGACTCAAAAGATAGTTAAATTATCAATTCGGGACTCGAAAGATCAAACAATTATCAATACAGGACCTGATAATGATATCTTGGATTGAGAATTGTATGATCTTTCGGGTCATAGAATTGACAATTTATCTTTGTGATCTTTCGGGTCCTAAATCGACAAAACTCCTAAAAGTTAAAACCAAATATGTAAAAGTAATTCAAATCAAACAAAATTCAAAATCTAAAGAAAAGGAGAAGGTCTTAGGTTAGGCACGCCTAAACGGTTTAGGCGGGTTTTATCCATTAACCCAACCCAAACACATTTAACATATCCTAATTGGGATTAATAAATCCTATTTGAGATGGGTGAACCTATTTAAGTAGGATAAAACCCGCTTAAACCGTTTAGGCGTGCCTAACGTAAGTTTTTGCGAAAGAAAAGATATTGATGGGAAGAGTTGGCATTGTGAGAAGAAATTTTGTGGTTGAAAGAAAAAGAAGAAAACCAACACTAAGTTGGTTTGATGAATAAAAATAAAAAATGTGAGTGAGAGAGAGAGAGAGAGGGACCAGCTCACACACTTCAATGTTATGGTCCCAATTCACCAACTCAATTCACTAAAGTTGGTGTATCAATCAAACATTTCTCACACACACACACTCACTCTTATGTTAGATTAGATTCTTGCATTCTTTTTGTTAATTTCTTGGAGTGGGAAGCTTGTAAAGTGAGCCTTTTCTTTTTCTTTTTTCTTGATCAATGATTATTGAGCTGAGCCATGCAGAATATTGGGGTTTTTTTTAGGATGATTTTATATTTAGTGGA
Source organism: Plectranthus barbatus (assembly GCA_026898455.1). Classification (NCBI taxonomy): domain Eukaryota; kingdom Viridiplantae; phylum Streptophyta; class Magnoliopsida; order Lamiales; family Lamiaceae; genus Plectranthus; species Plectranthus barbatus. The sequence continues at coordinate 175,696 of JAPKLW010000030.1, read as the reverse complement.
ACAAAATTTAATATTTGGAGTGTGACAACTTATATCATATTCACCGACAATCTTCACCTTTACAATGTCGGCCCCAAACATAAACATATAAATATATACTAAGTCTTGATCTGAAATTTTTTATTTTTTAATTGGCCCTACGATAATAAAACATTACCTTAAAGATATGAAGTAATTAATTAATAAAATAATTGGGAGTGGGTGTAAAGTTTTGAGGTAGATTGAGTAAATTGTTTATTCAACTAAAATGGGGACTTCCATTTCATACTTACTATTAAAATAACGACATTAACGGAAAACAGTTTACCTCTACTGCCTACTGTACGGAATTTCAGGCAAGCCGGTCAACTTTACCCTTTTTCAAAGGATATTTGGATAATCATATTACTATTTTAAACTATTTTATTTATATATTCCAATTCTCATATTTGGTATGAATAATTTGCAATTACACTATTGAATAATCTTGAAAAATGAAGTTATTAAAAATAATATAATGAAAAATAGAAGTTAATTACTTCCCATGTCCCATAAAATTAATTTTCCATTTTTTTATGTTTCATATAATAGTCCCATTATTAAAAATGAAAAAGTAATTCCCTCATACTAATAAATTGGAGTATTATTTAGTTATTTTATTTTAGCCAGCTGAGAAATGGATATATGCTCCTCTCAATTATAGAGTAATTTCTCTACAAATATGGAGTTCAATGATATGAATTTTATGTGTATAAAAAAGTCTTTCAAATAAGAGATTTTAGGATTGAAATTGAATCTCATTTTCTAAGTTTCAACTCTCAAGTCAAAAAAACATAATAATAATAAATAAATAAATGAAAAAAATTATGGGGTGGAAAGTTTTCCTTTATGGATAGTAAATGTCTACGTCTACTTAGAGGTCTATTTAAGACTCTTTCGCAATGTATTTAGTGACTCTCATAATAGTATGGTCAGCGACGGCGGATTTAAAATTTTCTTTTATTAGGATTTTAATAGATTTTTACGTAACAAAAATTTTATATAATTAAATAAAAATATAAATTTACAAAAAACAAAAATAAATTTCAATTTCACTAGGTCAAAAAATCTTTATGAGGATTTGGAATTTTTTTTTGCCTTTATTGGACTTTATCTCTTTCTTATTATATTTTTTTTATTCATTTTTTTCTTTACGAGGAGGCTAGTCCAGAAAATTTTAGATCACGATATTATAAAAACGAAAAAAAAAAAATAATCTGAGGCTCCAATGTAGATCCGCCTGTGCTTTGCACCCCCATCTTCATTTTCAAATACTCCACATATTTGGCTTTGCATGCATTTATGTATGATATATTTAATACCAAATTAAATATAAAAACTCAAATTGAAAAAACTAAATAGTCAAATTAACATCTAATAATTCCTTGTTTAAATTTGAATAAAACAATATTATGTGCTGATAAAATAAAATATAACACCGAAAATTCGAACAACATAATTAAGTTTGTAATAAAATCAACGTTATAAATTCTCTCTCAGGGTGTAAACAAACACCTCTGTGAGGAAAAATCACAAACACCTTTTATACAAATCCGACCCTCACACATAATTCACGGGTCTTTGGTTAGATTCAACACAACCACCCAAAAAAATGGGCTAAAAACAGACCCCAAAAAAGAAAAGCTAAAAACAATGAAGAGAGATGAGGAAAAAAGAGAGATAAAAAGCTCTGAAGCTCGATCTCGTCTTGACCATCTCTCTCCAAAAATCGAACAAACAGTACTCCTAGGGCTTTTTTTTTTTTTTTTTTTTTTTTACCGATTCTTCGCGACGCCGTGGTCGATCGATCGGGATCCGGTAGATGCTACACTCGGTCGCCGCATCCGACGACGCAGACGCAATGCAATAATCTTACTAGGAAACCGCTTGATTTCATCGGATCATGGAAGTGAGCGATCTGAAAAAAACCTCTTCGCAGGGTAGGGTGAGGCCCATTTCGTGATCAAATCCGAACTCCTCCTCGGCTCTCCGGAGCAGGCACTGAAACTCCGGGTGAGTCAAGAAGGAGATGGGGACGATGTACCGGCTCCGATTCTCGCCGACGTAGACGGCGAAGTGGCCCTTGGGGACGTCGAGGGGGAGTTCATCTTCGTCGTACACGTTTTTCTTGCCCAGACTGGAGCATCTTTTCAGGATCTGCTTCAGCCCCGCAGCTTGAGACAGTTTGCTCGATCTCTTGATCGCCATTTGTGGTGGAGAGGAGCGGAGAAAATGATGGTGGATTTTGTTTCTTGGGGGAAAGGAAATTGAAGGAGTTTGGAGGAGAATTGAAGGTGGTGGTGGTGGTGGTGGTGATGAAGAGGCGCTGTGTGTGGAGGTATATTTATGGATGAAGGGTGCGGGGCCCACCGGAGAGATTTTGTATTTTAAAAATTAATTTATTTATCTATTGTACAGTATTGTAGGAGTGGGTTGTGAAGACTGAGGCGGGCCCACTCCATCTATAAAATAACTCTATTTCAGATAATTTTATCATATTCCATATTTCCTTCATACTTCAACAAAAAATAAAAAAAAAAAACTCTTAACTATAAAACTTTTTCTATTAAATTTTTTTTTTTTAGAATTCGAATCCATGATCTCTAAGTAATTTTTAAGGTACTTTTACTACTATATTCTAAGCAGTACATCGTGACATGTATAACATTTATGTTACAAGATCATGTCCCATAGCTTATTTCATCATTTAGATAATCATAATATATATAAGCATTTTATCGATCCAAGATCCGAAAGATAGTTTAATTATCGATTCAGGAACCGAAAGATTAATTCTCAATTCAGGACCTGAAAGATTACAAAAAATTATCAATCCAAGACCTAAAATATCATATAATTATCAATCCAGAGCACGAAAGATCATACAATTCTCAATCCATGACCTTAAGATCAGGTCCTGGGTTGAGAATTGTTTGCTCTTTCGATCCTCGATTGACAAATCATCTTTCGAGTCCTAAATTGATAATTAAACTATCTTTTGAAACCTGAATGGACAATTCTCCTATATATAATTTATCAAAGATGAAATTTTTATTTGAATTTATCTTTATTATTCTATAGTTATAGAACACGATGTGAAACATTATAGTGTAATAAAAGCTTTTTTTTTATATATTTTTTTTGTAAAATAGTTAGACCAGGCATAATTTGCAACACGATGAAGCCAGCTTAAATACAACAATGTATATTTTTGAAATAAAATATTGAATATGTGGTGATATATCCTGAAAATTTTAATTTTATTATTTATTAGTACGGTGTTGTGAGATTTTTCTTATTTTTATATAAAATATAATATAAATCCCCATAATTTATTTTATTTTGGATGGATGAGTACGGGAGGCAACGGAAGAGAACATGTGGGGGTTAAGACAAACACAGCTTCTGTGCTGTGTTGTGTGTTAGTTTGCAAGGACACCCTGGGCCCCACCCCCCATTTCTTCTATATCTCTATTACTACCATTTGGGCCCTATCTATATCCCTCTCTCTATATATTCAAAATAATAATAATAATAACAACAATATTTAAATTGGGAAAATAAAAAAATATATCACAAATTTTCACAAAGTAGTAAAATATATCTCAGGTTTTTTCTGTAGCAATATATCCCAAAGTTTATGTTAGGGAACTTTGTAATCTTTTGATGACTTAACAGTTAGTCTAAATTATGTGAAATAGCCAATTTGATAAAACACATATCAAATTTAGCCACATTTATGTATTCATTTCAATTTTAGCTAAAAGTACATAATTATGTATTGGAATTTGTTTCCCAATCATTTGATTGCCAAAAATTTGACACTTAAGTCTAATCAATTAGTTAAAACCAGTTTTTAACTAAATTTATAGTTATATTTGCATAAATGAATTTTTTTGCACTCGGTTATTAATTTTCAGACAATTATTTTGGTGATAGAGACTGGGTCCCACAGAGTGCGACCGAGTCCGAATGAGTGGGATCGATGGCGACTCGGTCGCACTCCATTTTTTTATTTTTTTTTTTTCGGCGGATTATGGCGAAAATGTTCGATAGCGACCGAGTTGGCTCGGTAGCTACCGAGTCGGAACGGTAGCGACCCGAGTTGGATCGGTAGCTACCGAGTGGAATCGGTCCGACTCGGTTGGACTATTTTTTTTCATTTTTATTTAGGTGGTCCCCACCGATTGTGAACCGATAGCTACCGAGTGGGATCGGTAGCGACTCGGTCGTGAATTTTTTTCATTTTGAGATGTTTTAAATTCGTGAATTTTGATCAAGTTAATATATAAAATATATTAATTCACGAATTTCACGAATTAAAACTTTATATCTACAATTTTTATCAAATTTTGGACAAAAAATTTAATTATTTTGTCGTTGCATACAAATACAATAATGTCTTCAAGCATATTGATTTGATGAGTCCACTGAAATTGTTGGAAATATTATGTGAAGGGTAATGAATCGTACACTGAAATTGTTGAAAATTAAAATGAACACAATTATTTTATTTTATCAATTTCAATTATTTATGTGTATTTGCCGACACTCTTTACTACTTATATAATTGAAGTGAAGTTCGGTGGTGACATACACATTTTCATCTCTGTCTCTCTTCATTCTTCACAGTTCAATTTTTCTTCATTTTCATCTCTGTCTCTCTTCATCAAAATAAATTATTTTCTTTCTCAAAATGGAGAATTGGTGCAGCGTAATTCTTCACTACAATGGGCAATGGGATGAGTCGTGCAACTACATTGGCGGACAAGAACGACTGGTTTATATACCAGTCGCCAACATTTCCATAGCCGCATTAAGAAGCAACATTCAACTTATTTTTGATGCGGAAGCCATACTCGGTGAGTATAATATTTATTACACTGCCAAATCCCGTAGAGGCAGATCTATAAAATCGTTGTTGGTGACGGATCTAGACCTTCAACGATTGATTGCTCTTAATTCGGAGCCGCATGTTTATATTGTTATGAATTATACGGCGAGTACCGGTGTTGGGACTTCACATCGGGAGCCATCCCCATACAGGCCGTTCTTATCATCAAGCAGTCCACCAATTTACCAGCATTTTAGTCCAGGTCTGGAAGATCTACAAAGATTTGGGGACTCATTGATTTTTGGTACGTCTTCAGAAGGTGGTAGTCGGAGCTCCCAAATACCCAATTTAAACGATGAGCCTCCCCATGAAGAATATGAGCATCCATACGAGGAGGAGGAGGCGGAGGAGGAGGAGAATGAAAATACAGGTCACCACTCAACAAGTGAGGGTCATATCGTTGACTCTAATGATGAAGAGGAGGACGAGGAATCCGAGGAGGAGTCTAGTGATGATGAAGATTTCATCAATTCTGATGCATTAAAGAATTTTACAGTGGCTGAGTTTTCTGCATGGATCCGATCAGTTGGTGGAATGAGTGCGTTTATATCCAATCTTATGCCAACCCATCCTCTCCCGGATTCATGTCACGTTGAAGGCGATCTAAATAATTGGCTAGTTCCAATTATATCGTTGGATTCATCACAGTCACCAGTGGTACGAGATGTTGCAGCCATACTAGATCGGGATCTTTCATTGGGCTCTATCTTCTATACGAAGGACGATCTTCTAATTGCCGTATCTCTTTTGCATATGGAGCAACGTGTTGAATTTAAAGTGGTGCGCTCATCTAGTACTCGCGTTGAGTACACTTGCAAACGAAGTGCCTCTTGTTCGTTCTTCATACGGGCATCATGCAGAGGTAGTTGCTGGATCATACGCAAGTTCCATCGTAATCATGATTGCGTTAACAATCTTGCAGGCATAAGATCCCGGAATGTCCGTACCAAAGCTGTTGCCGCGTATTTTGCACGAAAGATGCGTCGGCAAGGATCAATTATAAAACCCCGTGAAATTATGACGGAGTTGCAGGCATCATTTGGGATCCGTACTAGCTATGGTGTTGCACTAAAAGCTCGAAATGCAGCAATTTCCTTGATCTATGGTGGTATAGAAGATTCTTTTTCTATCCTGCCCAAATATCTGGAGGTGTTAAGACAATACAATCCAGGTACTTTAACAGATTTGGAGATTGATTCCGATGGAAGATTTCGTCATTGTTTTGTTGCTCTAGGTGTTTCACGGACGGCGTTTCAGAACGGGTTATTAAGACCGGTTATCGTTGTTGACGCCACTCATTTGAAGGGTCGAAACAAAGGCGTCTTATTTGTTGTTGTCACAAAAGATGGTAACGAAAATGTCTTTCCACTTGCAATTGGTGTTGGCAGCATCGAGAATGATGAGTGTTGGAAGTGGTTCATGTCTCGATTACGTATTTCTTTTGGATGCACAGATCAAATGCTGCTTGTATCCGACCAACACATTAGCATCTCCAATGCGATTAGTGAAGTGTATCCTGGTGTGCCACACGGCTTATGTTTTTACCATCTTCTAAATAAAATGACAGGGTACGGTCAGGACATTGCTGCGTTGTACCAACGTGCTGCTTACGCTTAACGATCGGTGGCATATCAACAAGCGATGGATAGAATCAATCAGAAGAAACCTGCAGCCTTTCAGAAACTATTGGATGTAGGACCAGATCGATGGGCTAGGTCGCAATGTCCTGTACGTCGATATAGTTTCTTGACATCAAATGCAGCTGAGGTTTTCAATGCTCGCTTACTGGATGCCCGACGGTTGCCAATCTGCTCTATTATTGACACCTACAGAGGTATACTTGAAAAATGGTTTGATGAAAAAAGAGCTAAGGCATCTGCGCGCGAGGATATCTTGACGGAGGAAGCTGTTGCAAAATTAACACCGTTAGTAGAACTCTCGCATTCATATTCAGTTGTACCCATATCAGCAATGAAAATGAAGGTGAATGAAGGAGGTAGAACTTGGAGGGTTGATCTGGAGTTATCCACGTGCGATTGTCGTGAGTTGCAACTGGACCTCATCCCTTGCTCGCATGCCGTTGCGGCAATTAGGTAAACGTATTTAAGTTAATTTTTATATTATAATATGTTATTAACTTTATCATAATTGTGGCAGTCATGTTGGTTTGAACCCGTACGACTATGTAAGTCATTACTATAAGACATCAACTTGGCGAGAAATATACGGTGGAGTCGTGCAGTCACTGCCACCTCAAGACGAATGGGATGTTTCTGCCGAAGCAAGTTCGTTGTGTGTCCTGCCTCCAATTATATCGCGTCAAGCTGGACGACCTAGATCTCGTAGACGCCCATCGGGTGCCGATATTGGTCAATCTAGAAGTAGTAGGCAACGCGCAAAGAAAAAATGCAGTATATGCAGATCAGAAACACACACTAAGCGCACATGTCCAGATCGAACTACAAACGATTAGTGGATTTCGATTGTGTTTGTAATGAATAACATCATCTCGTTTGTTGTATCCAATAAAATTAAGTGTTTGTCGATGAATAAATCGAAGTCCTAAATATAATGTAAAGAAGTACAATTACAAATAGAAACATGTCCGAAAACAATCAAAATCAATCAGTGTTTAGGAAAAACTGAATAGCTAGAAATTTCCTATATCTAGGGTAATTCCTAACATCTTGCATCCAAGCAATGGTTGGTACCCCAAATGCTACCTCATCGATGTGCACACAAGCAAACAGATCATGCAGGCGACGAACATTGCTGGTAAATTTATAAACATGCGTCACGGCCAACTTCCCAGTGGGCTCACGTAATCTCAATGTGTTTTGCTCCCAATAGCCAAGTCTCTTCAAATACCAGTGAAAACAATCTGTCATCTTCATTATCTCACTGAGCAGCCTCTGTGTTTGATGCGGTTCTGCATGTTCCGCGTATGCATCGTACACTTCAACATTCCAAACGGGGATACGAAATACAACAGTGTACCATCTCGTGCCAACCTTGCACGGTACAATAATCTGCAAAATTAAAATAATCATAAATATTATCACAATAATTACTACATTTTCATTAATCATAATAAAAAAATATAAATGAGGATAATACTTACCGTATCTGCTCCAAACCAATCCTTCGAGGTCGATGCGTCGGTCCCTCGAATAAATTTCTGGACGCTTGCAGGAAATTCGTCTCTCTTGACAGTTTTCATAATGTCCTAAAAAAACAAAAACAACAAAGTACAATTAGTACCCAAAATACCCTAAAAGAAGACAAATATAAATAATAATCAAATTGACTTACATAGAATTGAGGCCTGACAATACGAATTCTTGGTGGTGCAGACTTCTGCCTTATCTGTGTATACCACTCAATCACGGTATCATCAAGTCGTCCATTGCTGTCTTCAATATGGGTGAACCACACTTTTGGCAACCCGTATCCGCGACCATCGGGGTTAAACTTCCGAGCTTCCTGTCCAGATTGTAACCAATCATGATATCTGCAATAATCAGCTGTGGTGATTCTCCACGGACGACCATCTCCAACCTACACAACACTTTATAAAGTTAATGTCATCAATTACTAATAAATAAATAACTTATAAGAACATACCTCAAGAACATCATCATCCCTGACGAGCAATGCTAGCTCTCTATTATAAGTGCTGGCGGGACTGGATACAAACTCTGAGACATCAAAATGTCCCGGAGTGGTTGAACTGCTGGGTATATCAACATGGCTCGGAGTGGCTGAAGTCCCGCCAAAAGCAAACTGACTCGGAGTAGCTGTAGTCCAGGGTATCCCAAAAGCGCCTGAAGTCTCTGGTATAGTAAACTGACTCGGAGTGGCAGTAGTCCCAGTCCCGGTAATCCCAAAAGCGCTCGGAGAGGGTATATCAAGTGGCTGCGCCGCACTATGTCTGCGACGCTCATGACCAGTCGAACTGGACCTGCTACGCCGACCAGTCTCCACTGAACTATGCCTGGGGTTCTCACGCACTGGCGGCTGATCCTGATCCCGATCCTGGTCCTGCTCCGGACCCTCTGCTGGCACCCTCTCCATCTCACGTCTCCGGCTCCTACTCTGGCTAGACTCGCCAACATCATCTCGTCTACAACTATAGTTACAGAATGCACGCTCAACTGCAGCATTCACCGCAGGGGGAACTGCAGCATTCACCGCAGCAGTAACAGCATCTCGGATCATCGCAAACAATCTCCGTGATCCACGAAATCTCCTAGAATCACCAGAGGACCCACTCGATGAAGAAGCATGTCGGGTCGAACGACTGCGTCTACGAGATCCTCTCGAGTCATGTGGCTCCTCATGTCCTCCCTCATGAGGCCCTCCGCCCACATTTGGCCCCTCATCATCATCATCGTCATGTCGCCCCTCATCACCATGGCGCCCCTGATCATCATGTCGCCCCTCATCACCATGGCGCCCCTGATCATCATGTCGCCCCTCATCACCATGGCGCCCCTGATCATCACGTCGCCCCTCATCACCATCTCCCCTACCTCCTGCATGGGGTGCTCGACGATAAAGAACAGGGAGACCGTCATCTCGTCTTCTGGTTGGGCGTACTGGATTCTCAGCCATGTGAAATACAACGCCAATGGGATTCTCTTGCTGACTAGACATATAATATGCAGTGCGCGACTCGTCAGCAGTAGCATATAAAGAAGACAAGGATGTCAGCTGCAATAAGAAACGCAATTGTAAGTAAATATATTTAAAAATCTAAAAATATTTATCAAAAATTACTTACATTCGGATCAGCAAAAAAAGTACTCCAATTCTTAACCTCTGGCCTGCTAAACTTCCAATTCAAAAATCTTGGAAAACGAATCGGGGTATTGACTGTACAACATTCAGCTGCCAGCTTCGGAATGGCCTCGTAAGACCACACCTACACAATTAAATATCCTAGTTAATTAAAATTATCTCGCAACAATGAAACAATAAAAGTTATAATAATTTACCTGCAAAGCCCATATCGGTCCACCGAGATGAAAGCTCTGACCAAGTTCAGCAACTGAGGTGGGAACGTACGCGATATAATGAAGTAAAGACTGATACGCGTATGCACCCCATGGAAATCCACACCAAATATTCCACCTATCAACTAATTCATACATCCACGGCTCAATCTTGCGCATCTCCGCAAACCCAAGTACGAAGTACCATAATGCTAGTAGATTAGCCACCTTCAAGTACAAGTCATGTCTATTTGTATCTACTCTCTTATCCTTGAATATTCCTAACAAATCCCTCGCAGAGATAGACCTAGAACCACAAAACTGTACATACACTGTAGTACTAGATGGGTCATAATGTCCAGCCACATCAAAACTACTAGATCCAAACATAAAACCAGTCACTAGGGCAAACTCCGTCACTGAAAATCTAATAGGCTGACCACCAATTAAAAATCATAATTCAGATGGGTTAGGAGATCTAATTTGGTAACTTAATAATTCTAAAAGTGCTTGAGAAGCACTTGGACCCTGCTTTTTCCAATTTAATAAGTTCCCAAAAGGTCCATTCTTAAACTGTTCTACCAACTGCTCCCCTCCTACAGACCGTAATGTTACATCTATGCGATCTAATACCGAAACTTTAGTGTATAAGTTTATTTTACTAGAAGCACCATGTAACTCACGTCTAATCCATTCAATCTGCAAATATAATACCATAACAATTAAATAATTATAAATTAATCCAAAAAACTACAAAAAATTCCAAATAACCATTAAATAAAAAAACAAAACATTTTCTTCACACGAAATTAACGCACGAATAAACGAATTAAATGCACACTTACATCTACCTACTAAACCACATATATAATAATTCAACAATTACCCTAATATCATTCACACGAAATTCGAAGATTAAATAATTAGCAATTCGGCTATGAAATAATTAGCAATTCGGCTATGAAATAATTCGGCTATGAAATAATTAGCAATATCATTCACACGAAATTAACAAAAAAAAAGATTCAACAATTCGGCTACAATTTATCACTTTATCACAATCTTGCTACAATTTATCACTTTATCACAATTTATCAAGATTAACACACAATTTCATGAAATAACTTAGGGCATAAGTTAGAAAATTAACCTCAGCCATTGAATTAACGGAGGCGGCGGCGGCGGCGGAGGCGGCGGCGGAGGCGGTGGCGGTGGGGGCGCCGAATGAGTCGCTGTCGAGAGAGCGATTGAGAACGATGGAGAAGGCAATTTTCGTAGATAATGAAGGGGGGGACCAATTTTAGGGTTTTGAATACATTTAATAATTATTTAAATTTTTTTGACCGAGTCGCTATCGGTAGCTATCGGTAGCTATCGAGGTAGCTACCGTGTCGGCCACTGACTCGGTTTGACTCGCTGTCAGCGAGTCGCTATCGAGATCGCTATCGGGTCGCTATCGGGTCGCTATCGGGTCGCTATCGGCAGTTTTAATTTTTTAAAAAATTCCTCAAAATTAATTTAAATTATTTTCAGCAAAAATACATGATCGCAATCGGAAAAATTATTTTATAAATTATTTTAAATTCTTTTGTCAAATCTCTAATTCAAAAAACCTGAAAAGTTATGACACCAATCTGAAAAATGTACTTTTGGCTAAATTCGTGAGATGTGCATAATATTGGCTAAAATGAATATGTGTTATAGCCAAAATGGCTATTTCATGATTTTACTCTAACAGTTAAGTGTGATGCGATGCTGAGGTGGCGTTGACCAATGTCATGCGGCACAACATAAGTATTATGTGGTAAATGATGTGATATTTTTATTTTAAATAAGGTTTTAATATTTTAATATATTTTAATTCAATTATTATATATATTATTTTCATTGTTAAAATAAAAGAACATTTATTTTCTTAATTGAGATATTAATAAACAATACAAGTATTAGGTGAAAAATAAAGATTTTATTAAAAACATATTATTTATTTTTTAATTATTATTATTTTTAATATTTTTTAAAAAAATATTCATTTATTTGATGAATAAACTAAAATAAATGTTATTAATATATACATATATATTTAATTATTTTTCAACTAATAATTTTATCTTTTATAATAATTTAATGAAGAAATATATATATATAGGGTAGTGATTAGGTGATAATAGGATTTCCCGTGCTAAATGAGAAAGAATATGAGCCATTAAATATTGCAATCGATGGCTCAGATTAAACAAATCCCGTCCAATTTTCGGTGCATTTTTTGCACATAGTCAATGCATAAAAGGATAAAAATGTGAAAAATATATATTCAAAAATTTCATTTCGTGCAGTTCATAAAACATAATATGCATACATTCAATTGAAAAAATGCAATATTTTAGGTATAAAACTGCGACATATAATCAATGCAAAAAATGCACTTAATATAAATACACAAATGCACATGCTTTAGAAAAAAAATGCATTTTATTCAAGTTAAGAATGTATCATTTGATGCAAAAAAATTACAAATATTTGGGAATATTTTTTATGCGTAATTGATGCATTTTTTATCCTGAACGTACATATAATGAAGAACATATACCAGCTGAATATAAAATCATAATTTTCGTGCGAATCTTCTAAATTTAACATATTCAATATGGATATCATATGAATCGTCATAAAAATACGTTTAATTTGATATATGATTCGTAAAAATAGATTTAAATCAAGAAAGATATAATCGTTTGATTATAATAGGAGGAAAGAGAAAATTAGGAGAGAGAATATTTAGATCTAAAGATAGAGAATACGGTTATTCAAACTTAAAGGCTAAATTACTAAGATACCCTAATTACCTTATTTATTCAATAAATCCTGAATTATCACAACCATTAGATCAACAAAATAAAGGATCCATATTCTTTCTCATTTAGCATGGGAAAAACTATTATTATTTGATCACTACTCTCTCTCTCTCTCTCTCTCTCTCTCTCT